>VZTF01002191.1:2404202-2876950 GCA_013397755.1 Cnemophilus loriae
CGGGGGGGGTGGGGTTGTCACAGTGAATTACATTTCCTGGTGTAAGGAGTTTGCAAAATAAGCTGTGGAGGAGACGGTCTCTTGCACATGCAAAGCTGGAAGGGCAGAGATTCCTTACGGAGAGGGTCCACCCAGAGAGAGCAAGTGGTGCCATGATAAAGAGCAGAATAGCTGGGGCAAACCCAAGGGTCTGCAGCTTTCAGCAGAAATATCAGCTTTCTAACTCTATAGAGCGATGCAAAAGAGGTACCTGTGCAAGTGTTTGCTGCTCAAGTCCTCCTTTCACCTTCCTTTTGTGCACAGGCAGAAAAATGCATGGGAAGTTGTAATGCATTTAAGCACTAATTTTATGTATTTATGTGGGTTTTATACTTATATATATAGGGTTTTTATCATGGAAAGGTGTTGTAGTTTATGTTCATGCAAAGTCTGTAGTTACCTCTGCTGCATTATGCCACCTTTGCACGTCATCAGTAAGGGTAATTACCAGTGGCAAAATGATGGAGCAAGACTTTGTCAAGGTTACAAGATACTTGTGGTGTTGAACCACTCCACTCCTCAGTGCTGGCACGCTTCATTTCCAGATGGAATCGTAGAGGGGTATTATGTATAAACAAGAAGGTAACTAGGGAGGGATCATCCTTACAGTAGTAAAGGACTAGAAATATAAATCAAATCCAACTACCTTAAATGAATATCTGCCTTACCATACACAATGCCATACAGCTGTAGACCTTTCAAGTGAAGTTTTTACTTGGTAAGAACTATTTTACAGGACCAAAATTTCACCAACTATTTATTTGTGTGTTACTCTGTGCTGCACCTGTGGTAAATTTGCTGTGTAGTTAGCAGGAAAAATTCATGCATTGTACAGCTGGTTTACAGTTGGTATTGCAAGTTATAACATCTACTACTTCTCCAGAAGTATTCTTCTAAATATTTCTGGCAGATAGGTTGCAGGAGCTGAAACCTCATCACGAACAGGTTTTACAGCCCCTCTTCTTTTGTTGCTTGATAAAAGACCTTGGTAGATCCAAACCCTACTTTAAAGTTATAGAGCCATAATAAGGTTGTAATAATACAATGGTGCAAAAAACCTGCTACATGCCGAACATTTAGCAAAACGTATATGCCAAACAGGAGAATCTGCCATAGCAAACATAACCCTATTCAGAGATTTCAATAAATACCCGAATAACAAAACCGGAACTAGCTTTTATTGGTTTTTATGCTGAACATGTTTTAATGATTCAGAATAACTGATGAAATATTGCTAAAAGGAAAAAAAAAAGAAGACCCTGCAGATATTTTATTCTTCATATGTTGAGAGAGATCTGATATTTATTTCAACAGAATGATTAATTAGCAATTCACTTTGTCAGGGTGGGACTCCTGGGGACAGCACCACTGGCTTTTCACACTGTCTTTGTCTGTGAGGGTCTTCAGCTTCACTTGAAGTCAGCAAGGGTCTCTCGGTAACCTGATTTGTGCACAGAGTGTCCTTAAGAGTCAGTGCCTCCCAGAAAAAAGAGAAACAAGTGAAATCCCCATCCAGATCAGAGGTCAGGGTCATAATGCAGGTAGAATGTGTTGACTCAGTATTTTCGTTATGGTTCCAACCCACAGCCTTGTTCAGAGTACTTTCAGGGCACAACCTCTTGGTCAGGTGTCTGTGTGAGTGACTCTGCTAACAGCTCACCGGCAGCGCAGAGGAGCAATGTCATTGGAGTGCACCCCCTCAAAACCATATCAGAATGTAGAGAAGAGTCAGGGGAAGACTAGAGGAAGCAAAAGCAATAAAGAGCTAACAAGTGCCAAGGAAAGCAACTGCAAAATAACGAAACGTGCCCCATGCAAATTTCTAACTTTAGTGTCAGAAATTATGGCGGTTCCACGTGTTATGATCTCCAGCTCTATGGCAACCTTAGTAAAGTCATCACATTGATATGTGAACAGTCATTTTATAATTACCCTAATTTTATTTTGGAAAGTAAAGTTCCTCATTATGCACTAATCACACTTCTAATCTCTCAGCACTCCCTTCTCTTCCCTCCTTAGGGAAGCCACAGAGGCTTATCAAATATGCCACCTTCTTTTTTTAATGTGCTAGTAAGAAGTCATCAGATAAGAGACACTCTGGCATCAGAAAAATTATTAAGCTATTTATAGTGAATATATCCACAAATGAAGATACTATTAGTTTGATAAGAACAATATTAAAAGATCTACTTTTGAATAACAAAGCCTCCTTCTCAATTATTTTAAAATCTAGGCATTATGCACTAACCATAAAAGTTACGCTCGCACTACTTCCACTCAAGGAAGTAATAATATACAGAAAGCAAAAGTTTTGTTCCAGATGAACATAAGAACAGACCTTTATGGGTCTAATTAAAGGTGTCTTCTCCACAGCACCGAAGCAGGTGTATGGCCTCAGATGTACCATCCAGGTTTTGGCAGTCAGCTCAGGAGCTTGGTAAGCTGGGAAGTTTATCACGCCTTATAAGCCACAAACAACTTGAAAAAAATATAAAAATGTGACTGTTTGTCACATCAGCCCCGGCCACCCAGTCATGTTAACTACAGTCTGTAGCCAGAAATAGATTCTTGTGGTGAAGCACACAAAACCTTGATTGAATCAACTGGTAGCTGGTTATATCTGGCTCATCTACCTAAGAGTCGGGAAAATTTTGAGTATATATACAAGCCCAGATCTCCTGCAAGTTGCATGTTATCATAATGTTGAGTAAAACATGTGTCAAAAGGCAGTCCTGGAAAGTGATGTCCTTAAAAAAACCCCCCAAAATGATTTTTCCTCTCTGACTAAAATATGGATTTCTTTTTTCTTCTTTTTTCCCCTTCACATTCAGGTAATTTTAATAAAGATCTGTCCAGATGTTTGTAGCAATAGGTCTCCAAATTATTGGGCAAAATGTAAGACCTTTTTGGATTTGCAGCTTTTTATTTTCATTGGATAACTATTACCTGTTCCTGCACCCTCTGGAGAGTGAACAGAAATGGAAACATGTCCTTTATTGTTTGTTGATTGTGTCCTGGGGATATTGTTTTTTCTTACTTTTAATCTTTTTCTCTTTTCTTTCTCTTAATCTATGAAAGTTTCCTGTGCAGCTAAGGCTCTTCACTTTTCTGAATGCCTTTTATTTCAGAGAAACCCTTCCTGAGACACAGTAGTAGAACCATACCTGCTGTTCGAGATGAGGCTTCAGTGACATGTTTGATTTACATGATGGCTTTCTCACATTTTCAGTATTGTTTCTCATCTTATTCTTCTTTATCATCCAACTATTTTAGCTTCCTTACATCTATTTACTCATTTTCTTGCTTGTGCTGCTGCTGAAAAACACTGAGCTGGGATGCTTTTCCTGATAACCACTCAGCATTCCACCAGGGTCTTTCTGTGAGGGTTTATAGTTAATTTAGTGATCGCTATGGATTTTCCCATTATCCTTCCTAAAGTGCGTACCTCAAACAGATGAAGATTATTTTCTACAAAGGTCATATTTCTAGCTTACAGATGACACTATATCTTAAACTTGCCACAAATCAAATTCAAAATATAATTCATCTTACATTTCTGACCAGTGTAATTTCTGGAGTACACAGGTTTGGAGAGGGAAGGTAAGAAGAAATGTTTCTTATCACTATTTAGGCAATTATGGAATTTTCTGTCAAGGGTTTTGGAGTGCTCCAGCATTCCAACAACTAACTGTTGTTTAACAGGTAAACAGCCACAGGAATCATTTCCCAAACTTAACTCATTTTTGCTGTGTAAAATGTTTACAATACCTTGATTTACACATTTTCAAACTCTTCAGCAAGTCTCTTTCTCCACATTTGTGCAAACATAGTCATCCTCAAAGTACTCAGCCCCACAAAGCAGAGCATATTCCTCATATAAACTGCTGTCCACAGCAGCAACCCTTTAAAGATTGATTTTCTGTGACTTCCTGTTGCTCTATTCTAAGACCACACAAATTTTGTCTTTTCTGTGTGGAATGACAGATAATGCCCAGACTGAAAAAATACAAATTTCTTCAGGGCAAAATAATAATCTTGACCTTCTCCATAAACCCTATTCAAGATGGCAAATCCTCTGTATTATGCAGTCCTCCTAAGACAATCTGCAGTGGTTTGGTTTAACTTCATCAACTGATGGTCCAAGGATTAATTTTCAAAGAGGATTTTATAGTGCTCAGTAAATACATATCTAGCAGCGGTTCTTGTTCTCTCCATCTTCCATTAAGAATGCATCTGTTTGGGTGAATCAATCTGAAAAATAGGAGTGTGATTCAAAACAGTCACATAAGTCCAAGATGGTTAATTCAACATGCCTCTAGTGCTGAGTGACAAAAATTAGTGGCCGACTGAGAGGCAGGTCCCTTTCAGCTCATACTGGCTGTGCTGGTGTGGAGTGCATTGAGCATCTTAACCAGTCAGACATGGGAAGAAGAGGAGGGTTCAGCTCTGGAGGAAAACAGTGAATCATGGATAATACTTAAGCTTTTCTGGTTTATTATAGAAAGTGTCAGGCCATGTTGTGTGAGGGAAGAAAGCAAAGGGTAAGAACAATAATTGCCATGAAATTCATTGCCCAAAGTGTCAGATAAAGTAATAACTGGGATTCTTTGTATTAGGAGAACAGGTAAAATTGGCAACATGAACAAAGACTTTATGAGAGCTCCAAGTGAAAATATATTAGACAAATGTAAAACTTCAGTGTTTCAACATAGAAAGGTTGCTATGAACACTGGATTTTACTGCACCGCTTTCAGCCAAGAGACATATTGAGGCTTGGAACAGGGCTGTTTGGAAGTTAAATCCTGTTCGTACATACTCGGGTACGCAGCACCATGAAATAAAGCATAGCAGGACACTTATGCATTAAAAGCAAATAGCAAAACTAAATCACATCCTGCACCTTTAGAGGCTAAATCATGTAAATTATCCAGTCGCTGAAGTAGATATTTAAGGGCAAAATAGGCCTGTCTCTCTTCAGCCTGCTCTGTAGCATTACCAAGGGGAATGTAACGCTGCAAAGCAAGTGAGTGTACTATGGGTTTCCCAAGTTTCTCCTTGGAATTGCCCTAGAGCTTCCATGAAGATCACAGCAACAGCCAGTTTGCACCCTCACATACCAGGCCACAAGCACTGTTTTGGGTGCCCACTTGAAACATCCTATGGATCAGAACAACTGGTGCCCTCCATGACTGAGGATGTCCAGCCTCAGGCAAACCCTTTTGCAGATTCCCACAGATACAGAAACATGGGAAGGCAAAACCTGATAGTAGAGGAAAAGAGAGCTTTAAGAGGTGAGACCATTAGAATGATGGTTCTCCTTTCCAGAATGGCAAGAAGCATTTCTCATTCCTTGGGATGGGAGAGTGATTTGACACTCACAGTTTTGAGATTTATATTTTCAGACATCCATTGCTCTGATTGCTGCGGTTGTCTCTGGAAAGTCAATAGTTACAGATGATGAACACGATCACGCTCAGGATTAAATAGATGACATGCTTTAACAGGTATCAGAAGACATCCTTTTGATGTGATGAGCGGGTTCTCACTTCAGAAAGCATTTTTCGCAATATCACATAATCAAGGTTAATACTAAAATCTGAGGTGTGGGAATCGTGAAACAAATGGAAAGATGGCCTAGAAAATTCAGAAGAGTTACATGAAGCACAGGGAAAGGACTGAAAAAGCAGCTGCATCTTGCATGAATGATAGAAACACTGAAAGAATGGTTAACAAAGGAAACCAGATGCAACAGAGAGATGGTGAAAGGCTTTGATCATTCAAAGGCTTAAACCTGACAGTACTTAATGCTGATGGACAGATATGAAATGAGGATGATAAAAAGAACGAGATGCTAAGCAATAGCATTCAGCTTCATGAAGAATGAAAAGTGAAAAGGGACAAAAAAGTCAAAGAATCAAGCAAAACTAATCCTGTCTGGTATAAATACCTGACGGAAATGGGCTCTGCAGAGGAAAGGGCAGCATGGAAAGAAAAGGTCTTAACCCAAAACCCTCAGCGTTTGCATCATACATCATCAGGAGATTGCAGAATATGACCCAGTGGGAGTAAAACTGCTCCTGAAGGTGCAGCCAGATCATGGCAAAGCAAAGCAATTTGCTTCTCATGCGTTCCCTGCCAAAGAAACACTGAAACTTTTATTGCTCTTCTCAATCACATACCAAAGGAGCAGCTTTGGATACCACCCTTGGAGATGTAATATTGTTACTGCATCGCATTTGCTTTCATATTTTTCTATAACTGAGTAAAATTTGTCACACTGATAAGTCAGAGATATTGTCAGATTCATAGCAGCAGGAATTTGTTGAAAATAAGGATTTTCTGAAGGACAGGCATGTGGGGCTTGGAGGTTTTTTATAATTCAGTGGGGGTTTTCTTCCTAAAGATGGTTTGTGAAAAAAAATCAAACCAGAAATTTCATCTGTTTTTCAGTTTTCTTACAAGAAATCATTCTTCTTCCAAGCCCAGGTAACTCCCATGGTCACATTCTTGGAGCACAGCAATATCCTGTACTGTTAGTTTAAAATTTGCTATTTTACCAGTATTCCTGACAGAAGACTCATTACTTTGAATATTCATAAACAGGGAAAAAACAAAGGAGTGCAAACAAATGCAAAAATATTCAATTTTTTAAATGTAACCAGAGTTTCAGAAACTGGAATGTATCCATGAGCTACACTTAACAAGGAATGCCAACATATTGCAGAGGGAACACATGTTAATGGTATAAAACTGCTACCTTGTGTCATACATCCTATCTGGTGATGTCTGTACTCACAACTTGAAAAATCAGCTTACCTGAAGTGCATAAAAATTAATGAGGAAAACCATCTCTATTGCAGCTTGTAATGCACAATTTTCCATATAATCACAGAGTAAGTCTGTCTCTGATTATGGACATAAGACTGGTTCAGAATCAGACAAATCATTGTTTCATCACTCTAAAGTTAATTGCCAAGATTTAGTTCTGCCAAATAATCAAAATGCATTTTCTTACTAATAGGATCAGGCATCACTGCTCCCATCGTGGCTTGAAAAGTTAAGACTATTTTACCAAAGTTCAAAAGAATTAGCCTGTCTTTAATTTTGATGAGTGAGAACATAAACAACAATAAGAGACCTGAAGTTTAATTACTGGCCTGCTTACTCAGAAGCTGAACCTCAACTCTCTGAAGGCTGGTCTCAGCTGAAATGACTCCACAGAGATGGGCCATCCCTGTCAGGGGGGTTCTCCTGCTCCAAAGTTCAACACTCTGTGCTTAATTTAGCCTTTGTCTCACCAAATTTGTTCAGGGAGCAGTTGCAGACAAGAAGCCTTCACTAACGGCTGCTCTGAAATTTCATGGTTTCGAGAAGTCAGATTTTGTTTAATTCTTTTAACTGTAATCTGTGCCTTACCACAGAAATTATAGCTTGTAAGAGATCACTTGCTATGGTCACAACCCAAGCCTTCCCTTTCAGGTGTGAAACTCAAGCCTTTTTACTGCTTAAGGCAAACTCACTGGAGCCAGAAGTACTTTGACAAACTTTTTTAGTGCTGTTGTTGTGTTCAGAATTTTTCATTTCACCAAGGTTAATTTAAAAAAAAAAAAATCAGATGGAGAAAAAATTGCTGCAGTTTGGAAACCATAGAGGGTTACTCATTTTTGTAGGTAAGAAAAGGACAGAGTACTGTTTGAGAAAACTATGCTCCAGAGCAGAAATAATAATATTGAATAGACCATTCTGAAGTCACTTTGAAGTGGGGAGAAAGAGGGTAAAGGGAGGAAATTCACATTTATTTTGCTATTTTGAAATTTACTTAGCAGCAGTTGGCGAATATTTATCCCTACATAAAAGCGCTGATATTCTACTTGTTAATTTCCCTAATTATTTTCTGGAAGAGAAAAAGCCCAGAGCTGAAATATTAGAATCACTTAAGATCCTGCCAACAAGAGCAATGCGTAAGCAACATTTTCCCATCCACGGAACAGAGACACACATATCACAAAGAATGCATGGATTCCTTCGTATAAATGAATGCTCCAATTAACAGCTCTTTTGGGATACTAACAGGAATCTCTGTCTAACCACAGGCTGTAACAGACTCACATACCATAGCTTTGGAAAAATATTTGAGACTACTCTTAATTTATGTATAATTTCATAAAAAATTAATTCCTTTTTGCAAGTTGACTAATTTCAATCCTTCTGATTACCTTCCCAAGGGTTCAGCTTATTTTCAGGCTAATAACCATACTGTACTACAAGGGCTGAGGGTAGAAAATCCCCTTTGTAACCTGGCAATGCAACAATGTGTTTATAGGAAAACTAAGTGAGGCTGATAGACTTGTTAAAAGATCAAAAGAATTTTTGGGCAGAGTGCCTCAAAAGTAAATTGTTATAGCTGTACCAGCCCTTGGGAACATCAGCTATTCCTGGCAATGCTGTTACAAACTTCCTAATACCATCGGCATGCCTGTTAACTTTGGCTTCCAAAGGGTAAATTTCCCTCCCCAGCATTTGTATAAGCAGCTCTCAGGCCAGCTTGCACAGTTAAGCAGAAAACCCTCTGCTCACTCTTCAGAGAAAATGGATTATAGTACTGGTCACTGCCAATGTATTTTAACTCGTTAAGGGTCGCTGTTCCCATAGAGAGGGGAGGTTTCCTTGCATCAGGTTTTTGAGACCGAGCTTTACAACTAGGAAAAAAATATTTGAAGATAAACTAATATCTAGATTTGTTATGATGAAATACACACTTAAAAGATAGAATAACAAATGTACCACAAAGTTTTTTGAGAAAGTGGAATTTCCTTATGCACTCCAGCACCTCAGCTGGCTTCTCAGTTCAGTTTGATAGTCCCTGAAGCAAGTGGGCTGGGCAGCTTCTCCTTTTAACTTCCAACTTCCCTTTCTCTATTTTCCATTTCAGTTTATCTGCCTGTCCTTCCATGCTGTTTGGCACTGACGAAACAGAGGCTTCAGAGGTTTGCAGAAGGCTTCTTACTCCCCATCCCGTGTTATTTTTCTTTTGTACACCTTTATTCATGTAGACATAAAGCTGCCTTCTCTGGCTTCTGGCCACCTGATGATACAGCACTGAGGCTCCATAAATTGCATCTCTTGGGAAGTCGGAGCGGTGTGTCTGGAGTGATCGTGTTTACTCTGTTATGCTGTTCATTTACAAGCTTGTCCTGACATGCAAGCATTAAAAAACTTGTGAAAGTGGGGCACAGATCCTACCTTACATCTCATTAAATTCCGAAGAATTTGCAAGCATATTTTCATTCTCGGATGACTCATTTCCCAGGTGAAACAGGAAAACTTCTTTTTATATTAGCTTCCTATGCTTATTTACAAAGATGGACAATGTTTCCACGGGAAAACTCAGCACTGCTCTGGGCTCAGACGATCGGTTTTCCTCGTGCTGCTGCCTGTGCACTGTAGCACATGCACACAAGAACAGTAACATGTGACCTGTGAGGACAGCAGGTGTCTGTCTTGCTCCCAGACATCAATCCTGCCTGTCTTACCTTAGTAGCTCTCACGCCTCTCCCTCGCTCCATAAATAGTGATTTTATATCACTGCACATACAGACCACACGTGCACATACGCCCATCTGAGTGTTTGAGTTCAACAACCTGAATGAAAGCTGTGTACAATAAAGCCTTAACTATATTTACTTCTCAGAAGCATCTTGTCCTAGTTTTGGCTGGGATAGACATAATTTTCTTCTTAATAGCTAGTACACTGTTGTGTTCTGGATTCAGTATGAGAATAATGTTGATAAAACACTGACTTACTAAGTAGTGTTTACCCTAATTAAAGGGCTTTTCAGGACCTTTCCCATGCTCTGCCGGTGAAGAGGTGCACAAGAAACCAGCGGGGAGCACAGCCAAGAGACCTGATCCAACTGGGCAAAAGGGTATTCCATACCATAGAATGTCATGCCCAGTCTATAAACTGGGGTGAGTTGGCCAGGAGCTGATGAATGCTGGCTGGGCATCAGTCCGCAGGTGGTGAGCAACTGTAGTGAGCATCACTTATTTCTCTTGGATTTTATTCCCTGCTCTCTCTTTCTCTTTTCCATTAAAAATAATAATAATATTATTAGCACTAGTAGTGTTAGGTGTATTTTATTTTCTTTCAATCATTAAACTGTTCTTATATCAACCAAAGGGTTTTTACTTTTTTCCAATTTTCCTCCGCATCCCACCAAGGGGGTGGGGAATTGAACAAACAATGGCACTGTACTTAGTTACCAGCTGGGGTTAAACTGCAACACCCTTTAATTACTTATTTTATTTAAGAATCTCAGCCTTGTGAGAATATATTGGAAATTTCAGCACCTTTTTGGCATGTTAATTTTTATCATAATTATGCACTTGAAAATTAAATGATAGTTCCATTGCATAAGAAGCCATTCTGTGTGAAGAGGCTCAGATGTCTTGCCCTAGCTTGTGATCTTGCACAAACAAACCCAAGTTTGATCCAGTGTCCACTTTGCCTGAAGAAATGCAGTGATTTCAAAACTTTCAGATAACTGCAAGTTGTTCTCACACCAGTGTGTGGGCCAGATGAACACAAGGTACTCAAGGTTAGCCAAGAAAATTACACAGTGATTGAATGGATAGAAGCGTGCAAGGTCGCACTAGTAATAAGTCATCATTTATAGGTACTGTGGGTCATTAGCAAGGATTGTGGTGACTTCTCCCTAACAATAAATTTCTTAGTCAGGATGTATTTCCTACAAGGCATGGCATTGCACTCAAAACAGCACAAGACAAAGATACCTGAGTTATGCAAGAGGCCAGAAATTATCACAAATAATACTTCTTAATATGATAGAAATTGTCACAAATATTTCCTCTTACTTCCAGATTCAGGTAAGAGATTATGGGCTTTTTTTAATTGCTACACAAGTGAAAAGAAGGCAATTAAATTTGTTTGGCCAAGGAATGTTTAAAAGGCAGTGGGATCTACGAGAAAACTGGAAGCAAATCCTTAACAAGCCAGGCAGCTCTCCTCTGGGACCCCCAGCAGCCAGCCTGCCACTTTTGCCTTGTGCACCACAACTTCAAAACTTCTCCACCCTGATGCTTCTGCTGCCACGCTGTACATGGGACATGGCACTAAACACCTATTTCTCTGATCATGCCAGCTGGCTACCAATTGGTTACACACTGATCGTTAATGCAGTGCAGAAGCCAAATCTACGTGAAACCACAATTACTTTTATTCCTATATCCAGTATTTGGCTTCTAGTTTTCTTTCAATGAAATACATTTTCCAGCTGTGCAGAGTTGCTGCAAATAATGCAATTAATATCTTTCACACATCCTGAGAATCTTGACCCACTGACATCACTGGATAATCTCTCACCAACATCAGTAAAATCATAATTTCCTCCTCTGCAAGTGATGTACCATGTTAAAAAGCACAGATGCCTTCAGTACAATTAAAAAGCAGGAAGGGCTCTCTGGAACCACCTGCCACATAACTCCACAATCTCCAAGGCCACCATGGTTGAAACATCACGTATTTACTTTCACTGTAATCTGTGTATTTGTAAATGTGATTCTGTAAATGAATAAGCATATACTGATGTGCTATCTGGGATAGAAAAGGTGTGATTCTGTTTGTAAAGTCATCACACAGTCGGTGTTGTGAAACTTTTCTACATAAAGTTTTGACCAGGTTTAGCAAAATATCCTAGGATAAAAGAACTATAAAAATGCAAATTTTAATTTGCTGTTGCAAAATTCACGAGTGGACCTTTTTAAAGAGATATCTCCAAATGCTATACTCAATTGTTAAAAATTAAATTTACAGCTGTCTATATCCTTGGGACAAGGGAGTGCAAACATAAAGGAAAATTGGCAAGCTCGTAGGTGCATTGCCCTTGTCTGTCCTTCCCTAGAAGAATTAGGCTAAGACATTCCAGTACTTAAAGTAGATTTTAGGAACATTTAATGGCTGAGTTAGAATTCTCTACCTCATAGTTATGCATTGGAAGACCATATCAAATCACGGCAAAATGTAAATACTTCTATAGAGGATCAGTGAAATAAGCCAGGCGTCACTGTGCCATTAGTGCACAAGCCAAGGTGCTGCTGCTTTCACAAGGAGACACTGCAAAAGATACATTCAGGATATTGTCAAACAATCTACCAAGGAGGGAGCACTGAAGCAATGTCATTTTATCTTTTCAGTTATCGTTTTCCTGGTGTTTCAGAAATGATGTGTTAAAATTAACCAGGCACAAACAGAATTGAATAAATGACTCTTAAAAGGCATACAATTGTAAAAATCACTATATTTTGAAGGAAGATAATATAATATTAATTGTATTAACTGTTCAACAGCTGATATAAAAGTTGTCAAGAACAGCAGAATAGAAGGATTATGTGTGTGGCAGTCACAAAGTTGGGATTCCACATAGAACTAAGCTAAGAAACAAGACACTTCCCTGGGAAAAACTAAGCAATTTCTCCTTATTGCCAAAAACAAATCATGAGGGACATAAACCAAAAAATTTTTATAGTAGAACTAGGTCTAAGTTTTAGACAGCAAATGTGCAACTCAAAGCTGTTCTTAGCAAATAAAACTCCACTTCAAACACTCCACTCTAGTCTAAAACACTTTGGAAAACTAAAAGGAGGGTTGTTTGTATCATCCACGGTGCATCAGTAACATAATTCTCCTCCAGGATATAGTATAAATATATCTCCTATGGCAAATAAATTTCTGATTTATAGTATTAAGCCTACATTTTCAAAAATGACTAGCCATTTTTTAGTCCTCAGCTTCTGATGCCTCAAAATAACATGAACTTCAGAAATGTAGGTACTTAAATATCTATAGAATGGGGTCCCCCAGCACAACCGAAATAGAAATCTCAAAAATGGCATTTTTTAGATTTGAACTGAGGAAGTTTATGAAGGGTTCAGACACAAGGACTGAAATCTCCAGGTTTTTTTCATAGAAGATTTAACAGTACAGCCAGCTAGAGAACCAGTTTCACATTTCTTATAGACATCCAGACTGATGTGACAGGATCAGTTCTACGTATCAGGAGACAATTTAAGCTTCAAATGCTTTTAATTCATGGCTTCTAGGTACAGTTGCAGGAGGAAGAATATTTAAATTTGAAATCTGGAGTTGTTAATAATTTTTAGTAATTTATTTACCACATTTTCAGGCCTCTGTTTCCAGTGTGGTTTAGTGATCATATCGTGTCAAAAAGTTCCTCCCACAGGAGGTAAGTGGTAGCATGTATTTGAGTGACTAAACTGTATTCCATTTAACTGAATCATACTATGTTTAAATTAAATGCATTGCAAAAGAGCCAGAACACACATGCACTACTTTGCACGTCTGAAAAGACTTCCAGGTCGTTACTGGCCTTTGAAGCCTGATATTACTGTTCTTTCTTCATTACCGTCTTGGGCTCCAATCTGACTCCTTCAGAAAGCACAGCTAGTCCTTCACTGGAAGTGAGCTCTAATTTATAGGTAGGCAGAGAAAAAATGAAGCTTTCTAAACACTGATTTAGACTTCTTACTTATATGAATTCTTTTATACGAATTCTAGATATTCTTCTTTTGAAATATTCACTTCAGACACCAATTTTTTTGTAAATGATAGAATTCTCTCTAGAAATAGCCCATATAGTTCAATGATTTTTTTCAAACTTCTGAATAACTTCTGGAATAATTTTAGATATAAGAACATTCATAAATTCTACATCTCAAGTTCTCCTTCACTTTGGAATTCAAAAGTTTGAAGAGGTCTGCAAGTCCTCTTCAGTCCATACGAACTGTCCATAATTTTGAAACTGGTAGAAAGACTTCTCTTCTTCATCCAGAGTCAATCGATTTAAAAGACTGAAGCCATACAATTTATTACTACAGATCTAGAAAAACTTCAGAGAAAAAAGGTTGTTTGGAGCTTATTTCATGCTGGATGAAGTATTTGACTTTTCTTGAATCTTCAGTTAATATATTTAAATTTCAGTTGCAAGGTAAAAATAAATTTCATTCTCATTCCCAATATGAAGTTCAAGGGAAAAAGAAATCACTGTCTTTCAGATCTAAAATAATTATTTTATGGGTAAAGTCTTACAGAAAAAAAGAATTTATGACAGTCTCACAAGTGTTTTATTTTTCTATTTCAAGTGTATTTGTGTGGTTTGCAGGATAACTGACTTTACCAGGGAAATAGTGGGCATTTTTCATCCTTTAACTGCTTTTATTTGCTCCTGCATTTTTCCCCTGAAAAATTATTTCTCTATTTATCCTCTGAAATATCTCTCTAGTGATGTCTTGAAAATGAGTGTCTTATCCACAATGCATTCTACTGATGTACTCTCGACTAGAAAAGGGAATAAAAGATCTTCACATCAAGGCTGACCTGCCTACAATTCATTACGGTGTTTTTAGAGGCCCCCACCTTCCTCAGTGCCACGACTGGAATCTCCCAAAGATGGTGTATCTTGGGGATGCACTACTGAAGCATCATTCACATGAAACACTTACAGGCAGTGTGCAATGCGTGCTGTACCAGAAGAATATTACAGAAGCTGGGAAGACTGCTGCCATGGTGAGCTGGTGTCTTGATCCAGTCGTTGAGAGATGCCTCTGCCCAAATTAAGGTGCATATGCCAAAGTCAGAAGTATGGATAGAGGGATAGAAAGAAATAGAAAAGAGAGGGTCAAGGGGGTAGGGGAGGAGAGAGAGAGCATGATCAAGCAGAAGATAGTCGCCACGCGTGGATCCAGCAGCATCCTGTTGGTCCTTCTTCACCCTGGGCTTCTTGGTGGGAGAGGCATCCTGAGGCCATTCAAAACTTTTCATTGTTTATACGTTCTAGCAAACAAAGGAATTAATTCTTATTGGCTACACAGTTCTGTTATGCTGTTTGTTAAATGATTCCCTCTCCTCTAATGCTAACTAGTCCTGTGCTCAGTCTTTCTCTTCTGAGTCAGTGGATTTCTTGGGTTGATGATCCGTGAGTTGGTGGTTGCAATCTCCCCCTGCCAGAATTACCTTTTACTTGGTCTAAGCTGATTTCAGCACAGTTGCTGAGCTGGCTTTTCTTGTGGCCCATAAATTCTGCCATTATCAGCGATACACTCTTCTCCCCCGGCTTCATTAAACTCACCCTAGGTCCAAGACAAGATAAAGGTGGTATTAATTGTCTGAGTGTTATCCCCAGTTCCCACTGTGGTGGTTTAACTTACAGTCCAAGTTCCAGGTATCCACAGAGGCATATTCTGTGGGGACTCCAGTGGCTGATGGTGGTCACAGGTACCATCTGCCCCATAACTTTGGGTAATCCTTGTTTGATGGGTGATGTGCTCATGAGCTTCTTTACACAGTTTTTCACAGTGGGAATTTTTGTTCCCAGGATTACTACCTGGGATTATTACCCAGGATGTGCTACCCAGATCTCAGCTCTGCCAGGCTTGGAGTTAATGCCATCCTGCTGCTCTGTTCTGTGCTGATCTCATGACAAAGTCCTTCTGTGGCCTTAACAGTGTTTGTTTGAGACAGGCAACTGGGATCTCGAAGTCCTTACAGCTGGCTTAATGAGCTACACTGACACTTTCACAGAAGAATTTACCTTCCAGATTGCAGCACATAATTTTACATACTAAACTGCACATATTTTAACATACTGAACTGTTGTCTCCAGCACATGGAAATTGTTTTATTTTTTAAGAGAAAACCATGATAGTACACATACAGATTGACATATATCCTGTCAATTGGCACCTGTCTGGGGAGAGTTCTTTCCTCCCCACTGTTTTTCAGCAAATAAAACATTCTGAGTAACTGAAATTTGAGGCCAGCACGCCAAACCCAAATACCTCAGATATTTTTCAGCTTTCTCTATGAAAAGCAAGATCCATGTAACTTTAGAAAACTGCCAGAATATTTTTAAACACAGACTCCTGACTCATTCCCTCTTCTTGTTGTTGGATATATGTGATTTGGTGGAAAACATGTCCTCAATAATGTTATTATTGCAATAAATATACCACACTGAAGAAACAAATGTTATCATAATTATATCAAAAATTAGGTCAAAAGATCAGTCAGAAAGCTCAGGGGAAACCCTGACACAGGTCGATCTCAGTGCTGTCTCCCAGGAAGATATCTCCACCTCCACTGAGCTGTACACGACAGGTTTATAGTGTGAATTATATTAACTGAGAGTCCTACTGAGGCATTCATCATTGTCCTGAATTTGTCTTGAAATGGAGGCCTATTGCATTAAAGTGACAGGGATGTTGTTTCTATATACAGCTAATTTATATTATTATGAAGTCCCTCTGTGTCTTATCCTTTTACCAGTCTTTGGACAGCTCACTTGCTACAAAATACTTTTTCCTGTCAGATCAGGCTCCTGGGTCAAAGATACAGGCACAACATTCACAATTTTCAGTAACATGTAACAAAAATATGTTAACAGAAGACAAATAATCCCTGCTATCATGTTGCTCAATCCTAACCCTTGGTTTTTATCGGCTAAATTGCAACATTAAGTCAAGATTTCTCCAGTAGATTCTTACACCTAAAACTGGAATGGTTCCTACTTCCCAGATGGCTGATTGTTAGGATTGGACGGATTATTGAGGTAGCAATTTCTCTCTCTTTTGCTAATAAATGTATAAAATAATCTGATAAAGTGTCAGGAAATTTCATCCCTGACTGTTATTACCTCTTTCTAAATAAAGACAAGGGGAAAAAAACAAACAAACAAAAAAAAAACAAACCATAAACCAAATAATTTCTTCAATTACCTAATGATATTTTAATTTCAAGTACGAAGAAAAGAATATATGGTCTTCAGCCCATGTCAAGTCACTGAAAATGTTGGAATTCTATTTTTACCATGTCTTTGTATAAAAACTAATAAGATTGGCTTTGATTTTTTGAGGCTGAATTTGATACAAATACATAAAAATACAAAGACAGGAGAACATGGGAAAAAAAGTCAAATCAGTCTCTCCATCCCCATGTATCTTTCCACCATGAAAACCTTTATATTTTTTATATTCATTTCTATGTATTCTCTTTCCTGGAAGTGGAATTTTAAGATGGATGTCTTAAATGTTAAGATGGATCTCTTCAAATTATCCATCTTGAAATTCACATAAAACGAAAAGGAAAAACAAACACTACAGCGTTCCCCCTCTACAAGGTGAGTAAAACACTTCTTCAGAATATTTTTGGCAGCATTCCCTGGATTTAGTTCCCCATATGCCAATATGGGGTTGCCAACATACATTACACAAATGTCTTTCTGTCATATCAGTTCCCACTTATTCATTTGTGAAATGGTTTTATGGCAGTGAACAAGACAGGACTGTAAAAACAAGCCAAGTGTTGCATGGGCATTCCGTAACTCTGTCAAAGTGTACTGCTCCAGTAAGCTTGCCCAGCCTCACCCATCCTCAGCAGCTTTAGCAAAGCCCTATCAGCTCACATAAGAATTCTTGCAGAGCGCTAAAACCCATACCAGAAACTGCACCAAAAGGCCAAAACCCAGCTACCAAGAAAAGGCCATTTCCCCCTTCTGTCTCTCAGTTCTGCTCAGGGAACACACATAGACATAATAGCTCCTGAGAGGCAGATTGAGGAGCTCTCATCGTACACAGGGAAAAAGCTTTCTCTAGCAATACTTATGACTTCTCACACATAAAGAGGAATACATCTTCCTCTCTTACAGAGCTACTGTCCACCAGGAGCTCTGGATGACCATGATTT
Organism: Cnemophilus loriae; assembly: GCA_013397755.1. Classification (NCBI taxonomy): domain Eukaryota; kingdom Metazoa; phylum Chordata; class Aves; order Passeriformes; family Corvidae; genus Cnemophilus; species Cnemophilus loriae. The sequence continues at coordinate 2,422,018 of VZTF01002191.1, forward strand.
CCTCCCCCCACTCCCTGGAAAATGGAAACATCAACCTTCTTTACGCAAGGGAGTTTTTTCCAAAACTTCTCTGTATCCCAAAACCAGTAGGCAGAAGGGTTATTCACGCAGAAGGCAGCAGGGAACAGCCCAGACAGGAGCCCTTTTCTTGCTGCAGTCCATATGGACAGCCTGCAGCAAGGTGTGGTGAGCATCCCTCTCTGCACATATGAAGCAGAGCTTCCTCCTGGGCTTGGCCAGACCTGAGAGGGCCTGGGTCTTGTTCCCCAGGGAAGCATACCATAGACAAGGGCAGCTGCTGATCAATCACACCACCAAGTGTTTTGACACTATGTTAGACACAATATATGTGATGTCTTCTTAGCTGTCTCTCCAGATCTTAAGTCCTGGTTAAAATAGAAGCAGAAAACCTACTTTGAGGCAGTAGGAGAAAGAAACTACCAGCTTTCTGGAGAGTCACCGGATGTGAGTGTTTCTTAAACTTCCTTCATCAAGTAGGATATTCAAGTGAGTATTTCAGGATGTGGTTCATCACATTTAAACCCTCAGAAGGTTCAGAATAAAGCAGTTTCTGATGCTTAGCCTTATGCTGCTCCTACTAGGCCAGATCAAATGTTTTGACAATTTTGCATTCAGAAACATCAGTACAGAAAATGTCAACAATGAAAATCAAAACCTTGTAGAAAAAGCTACTTCGTAAGTACATCACGGCTGAGGCCCTGGGTTTCTTTACAGAAATTTTGACCTAAATTCTCACTTTGGGCTTTTCAGTGATGAAAATTCAAAGGCACCTTCAGTTAATTTTGAAGTAAAAGTGTTACTGAATTTAAAAAGAAAAAAAATGCGATCACTACAGCATGTTCTCTGTTATTTAATTTGATATTTATATCAATTATTTTATACTGCTACTACATTTTTAATGTTTCTGTAGTACTGTGAAATTTTATGTCAGACTATGGAATTTATCAGAGAGGGAAAGAAAGGTAATTTTGAGAATGAGATTGAGGAGAACTGCAACTTTTATGGGTATAAGAAACCATTTAGATCTGTGGAATTGCTCATATTATATCAGATCTTAAAACATCAATCCTGTTGTAGAAATTAATATTATTAAACCTCAGAACTAACTTCACCCCTGCTGATGAATGGAGCAATTCATCCCTTCCCCAGGGCCATTGGTTTAGGCTGCATTTCTTGAAACAGTTACATCCTTGCTTAACTTGGTTCTTGATTTTAAGTAGGTAAATCACCTGTTTAATAAACTTGTGTGGGAGCATTAGGGAGCTTGCATGGATGACAATGCTGGTTTGAGCATTGTTCATTTTTATAAGAAACTCTTAGGAGTAGGGTCCACAGACAAATTAAAGCTGAGCCTGAGAAGAAAACTACTGCCGCAAGAGGTGACATTGGTGGCCAAGTTCTCACAAATGGGTGACAGAAGCACAAAAGAATTGAGGTTAGTATTTATAAAGACATCAGCATTTAAAAACAAAATTCAGAATGTTCAGAGACAGCATTCCTACCAGCAGGATAAAAGCTAGCCCACTTCTTAAGCAATATTTGTCAAAAACATTACTGTGTCAGGAGAGCAGTAATACCCATCACACGAGCCAGACTCTTTAATGAGTTTGATTCCATTAACTCTACTAATATTTGCTTTACATAATAGCAAACAAAGCAAATATTTTCATCTTGTTGAGGGGCCAATTGTGTAACTTTCTGTCCAGTGCTCATAGAATGACATGAGACAGCAATAAGGATATAGTTAGGTAAAAAGAAATTTGGCATTTGAAACCATCTCAACTTTAGTCTTCAGCGACAAATATTCTGTCACCCCTGTTTGGTGCTGAAGAGGAATTATTTTTCGATCTGTCTGGAGGTTTGCAAGCTGAGCATGGCTATTTTGGTGTCTGGCACATCAAAGCTTCAGGCTAGCAGGTAGTACTTATAAATATACAGTGCACCAGGGATTGCTGGAGCAAATATTATATGTCTCTCTCTCACTCTGTGGGCTCTTTCACTTACTTTCAGGGCTCTGGATTGCTGCAGAGGGAGTTTATCTGTGCCTTCTTTCTGGCCTTTTCTGTTGCAACATTGACTGGGCTACAAAGGGGCAGCTTGCCTGTGGCCACCATTCTACTAGGAAATAAAGGGTCAGACCTGGTATATTCTGCAGAGTTCAAAGGATTTCTTTCTCCATTAAGTGGAACTCAGCTGCAAGAGCTTGTTTCTGTCAGACATTCCCAAGTGGAAATTACTGCTTGTAAGCAAGAAAAGAATCAACAATAAAAGAAAAAGAAACTCTTTATCTTTTTCTCTTTTATATTGACTGGATTTTTGTCCTAATAACCATACTTACATATGTTAAATATCACAATATTCCCTACAGGAGTGATCCTCTACAAAGACAGGTGTACCTTGTTTAAGACATAAATTTGTTAACACAGTCTTACTTATGTTTCCATGCCTGATGCATATGAAATTATGTGACTTCACGTTAATTGTTTACTGGCAGAGCTTCTCATTTCTACTTTGCAGGATCTATCCTGTATAGCACATACAATACCACAGAGAGAGGGAAAGAGACAGGGAAGAAGCAGAACTTAAGTATCTAAAGAACCTTTTAATGCCGATTTTCTTCTACTATAGAAGAAAGCATCTCATATTGCAGGGTTTGTGGATAAACTCTATGCAAGATCCAACTCCTCCTCTCAATGCCACTGGTTTGTGTATGTAGAAATCATCCTGAGCAGAGAGTAACCCACATGGTATTTAACTTCTGGCACTGGTTGCATTTTCTTCTTCAGTAAAAGGAAAAGCATACTACTGAAAAATAGCAGTCACAAATACCTGAACATAAGGGCAAGTTTCTTTTGATGCAGAGACCAGCCCATACCCTTAAAAGTGAGGGATTTTATAGAATTTCCAAACTCCTGGCTGTATTTCCTAAACAAGAAAATTGCTTTAAAATATTGCATTTATCTTTCTTTCTGTCTTTATCAATTGCCAGACTCCTCTGCTTGAATTCATAAAAATTTTAAAGTCCATGCTGTAAGATTCCACTCCTTAGAGGAAAAAGCCTGGAAAAGGAAGAGGTAACATAGCTAAGAGTGCTATTAGATTCTTTTCTTTTGATTAGCCTGTATGATTTATGGCAGATAATTTGTCTCACAGAAATAAATTAAATAATTCTTAAGAAGAACAGAAAAACAAATTCAAATAAGAGAGACATCAAGAATAGTCAACAGAGATAATGTCTTGATTGCTAGTGTGGGAATCTAAATTTTGCATTTTTAAACTTTTTTACATTTTTTTTTCTTTTTAGTGGTAGTTTGTGTTGCTTAGGAATTGCATACATGACAACAGCTAAGTTAAGTCTTCCATGATATTTGAATGATGCTGAAAGTTTTGTTTATCATTATGTATTCAGTCCTCGCTGGAGGCTATGCTTGAGTCATAGTTCCAACGTAAGGACATGGCTCTTTCTTAGTGCCACTAGTGATTTATTCATTCCTACTATTCTCTGAGCACTTTTACATTCTCTGAACTTTCTTTGAAGCCAAGATTTTGCACTTTGATCTGGTTTATTTATATCCTGCTCACACTTTACTTCTGCACAGATCTTCTGTTGTACTTGAACCCCAGGGAACATATACTGTATAACATTACAGTCTCAATATTGGAAATAGTGATGTGAATGATATAAGATCAGATTGTAATAGGCATTAAAAAATGGAACTTTAATCATACTTGTGAGAATTCCCATATGGAAGAGTAGATTAATTCAAAAGTGTCAAGTCTTATGAATGAAATCTGACAATGATCTACAACAGGAGCAGAAGGCATCTCCTTTCTAAAAGGGAGCACTTTTGGTTAGTTGATATTTTTTGCTACTTATTACAAATGAAACTCACTTCACACAGGAAAATAGTGGCAGGATTAGGCTTAAGTGTACACTTGCAAAATGTAATTCCTTCATCTGACAGAGACAGTCTATTTCCCAATAAACTCAAAACCAAGGAAAGCTAAGCCACCATCACAGAATAATCTCCCAAGTGCATCAATAATATCTATGAGCACAGAGACAAACCTTGCGTATTCAGCTGATGTGAAACCCTTCAGATATCAAGGGATTTTCAAAAGTGAAAGAGATGCTGTCTGACAGGGTGGTAAAAGTTTACTGGATTCATCACCTTGAACATCTTTAACAAACATATTGACGACGCCAGTGACTCAACAGCACCAAACCTCCACATGATCCCTGTTTGCTAATTTTAAGGTATTTCTGGTAATTATTTCACACAGAAATTATTCCTTTGGAATAATCTGAAGGGTAGAAGTGGACATAAATACAAATGTTACATTTTCATTCTGGTCAAACAATTCCTTGTTCCATGGTGTAAAGTTGTCTGCATTACTAGGCAAATGAAATCACAAACATGATTTGTTTACAAAAAGCTCTTGGATGCTACCAAGCTCTAAAACATTGTTTATATTAAAACAAAAAAAGTTAAGAAATTAATAAAAATCCAGTGGCCAAAATGTAGAAGTATTGGAGAAACATTAAAATTTGTTTATGACAACTACCCTACATAGAGTTCTATGTTTCACCTTATTTTATCTGTGGGCAGGATTGTCCTCGAGTACCCTGCAACATAAAGCTACTATAAGCAGCAGTTCTTCCATCCCTGACTTCCTTATCCAAAGATTTCTTTAGGCCAACCTACTACCATCCTTTACAAGGTAATATTTATACAATTTCTCTGGAAGAGCTCTTGAGTCAACAAATGCTAAAATATAAAGAACAAATTTCAACAAAGAAACTTAACTTTATGCAAATGGGAGAACAAAGAACCAAAACAGTAAAAATATTGTCTCCTATTTGCTGTCTTCTGATACTGGCTTTGCGTGTTCAAGAGTACTCTGTCAACAAGCAGCTGAGCTCCAACAGATGTTCAGTGCTCCCAAAATTTTATGACTGCCAGCCCAGTCCTCATGAGACAGTGAATGATAATGAACCCATACAACATGAAATAGCAAGAAAATTCCAGTCACATCTATTTCCTTAAGGAGGCAACTAGCTGACAGGAAGTGTAGATGCCACCACTTCTAAGCACAATAAATCTTGTTTGTAGAGATGAAAAAGCAGGACACACATGAGTCTTCTGACCTTGCTGAAAGTAACTAATTTCTTCCTTCTGGCTGCAGTACTGAATTTTAAACTCTCCTAATTTTCCAGGTACTGAAAAGACTAACTTTCTACTTAAAACAGCTACTCAGGGAAAACTTACAAGTCCCAGTAAAGTCAACAAGTCTAATTTGTAAAATAGAGGGCCAGCAAATGTGGCTATATTTACCATACTCAGTGTAAAATAAATACAAGAATGACTGAGTTCCATTCAACTCACTATAACTTATAAGATCTTTCAAAACTACATTCTTAATTTCTTTTTAATACTGAAAGTTAATTTCATACCTCTTCTGAACTAAGCATGCCAAAATTCACACAAAGAATTTACTTTTGCAAATGTTTGAAGGACACTTCACCAAAACCAGCCTATAGTCTCATAAATACAGTCTTCAGCTGTGTGTCAACATACGATGAGCTATGTTCTCAGGTGAGTTTGTTCTTTGAGCACCTGTGCACTAAAAGCACATATGCATGTTTATACACACTTATGTGTGTATTGCAGGCTGGAGAAGGGGGTTTGCATTTCAAACACTGAGCAGGCAGTAAACGGGAGTAAATATACAAGAAAATTTAACACCCTTTGAAAATTCAGCCCACATAATTCAATCAATCACCTAAAGATCGGTTTGGTCCCTTCTCTGCACGGGTTCTTTGTTCAGTACAGCAAATTCCTCCAGTTAAATTCTTAGCCACCACGGAATAAGAGACAGGACAGGAAGTCCTGTCATAACTCAGCAGGAAGGGCTCAGCTGTCACAAATAATTGCTCTTGGTTTAAAATCTGGCCTGCTGAAACCTTTTGGAATGAAGACCACTTTGACTTCTTTCAGAAATAAAAGACAACTTAAATCTCCAAGCATTTCAGAAGACAAAAATTAATCTTGATGCAGCAAACTTCAGGGAAGCATTTTTCTTCCTATTGAGACCCTATTTACTGTTCATTGGGACTGAAAAAAATAACTGCAGCCACACACCACCACCACCACACCCCATATGGTACAATCTCCATCAGCATACTTTGGAGTATATTCCAGTCTTTTGCTGTTTTAAAGATGTGGCTAATTCCCAGTGTTTCTCTCAGGTAAAACATTCTCAGATTTCATGCAGCTGGGAAAGTATGTAATTCTCAATTTTGGTGCAGAAAGGTGATCAGACGAGTAACTTGGTTTAAGGAAAATCAGGAGCGTGAAACACCAGCATTACCCTGCTTTTTCCATCATGTGTCAAAAACTTCCAGCTATTCCCACAACAGAATTACAGATAATTTTCGAATTCTTCTTTCCTGGAAGATGAATCACTATTTATGTTAGAAGAAATTTAGTGTGTTCAGCATGTTAGCAGGTTATGAAAAAATTGCTTTAATTACACTTGACAAAACACTGTCAGAGCACTAAAATTAAGAGGTGTAGTGGGTTGACCTTGGCTGGATGCCAGGTGCACACCAAGCTGCTCTATTCCTCCCCCTTCCCAGCTGGACAGGGGAGAGAAAATAAGACAGAAAATGACTCATAGGTTGAGATAAAGCAGTTTACTAAAGCAAAAACAAAAGTTTGCATGAACACAAGCAAACAGCTAAAAAAATTTTGTTCTCTACTTCCCATCAGCAAGCAATATCCGGCCACTTCCCAGGAAGCTGCGCTTCAGCACATGTAGTAGTTGCTTCAGGGCAACCACTTGGCAGGGGGGAATGTTGGGGAGCCACCAGAGATGCTGTGCCAGCACTGCTCAGCAGTAGCCAAAACACAGGTGTGTCATCAACACCTTTTTAATTATCAATGGAAAGCACAGAACTCTGAGGTCTGCCATGGGAAAATGAACTTCACCTCAGCCAGACCCAATACAAGAGGACAATATTTTTTGCTCCTCATTATTGAGAACTAAAACACTCTGCAGATCTTCATAGCTAACAGGATGGAGGCTATTCATATTACGAACACAAAAAAGTAGCATACAACCAATACTGCTTTATCGTGTATGCTATGTCCAGTAGCCTTTGTTGTTTTGAAGAGGCTGAATACAATCAGAATTTATTTTACCATTGAAATCTTGATGGTATTTGACATGATAAATAAATGCATTGAAAAGACAACAGTCAAACTGTCAAAGTAAGAAAATACGCATAATAACAGCGTTAATAAGCCACAGTCTTTTAAATGGTGCCTATTAACATCTGCAATCTTTTGCTGTCTTTTAGAAGTAGGCTGTTGCATTTAATATTTAATCTCAGCTTTGCTCTTTCAGTGCTCGTCAAAGATTTGGTATCTCATCTTTTCAGGAAATATTTGTAAAAAGAGACCATGTCCTTTGATACCCTTTAGCTAAATATCATAGTGTGTCTACATCCTCTGCTATGGTGAGTACCACATATTTCAGACAACCTTTTTTTTTCCCCCAAATTTCACTTAAAATTTATGATGTTTGAATTTAACAGGACCAATTTAAATCAGGCATGGGGGAATGAGTACTGAGAGGTTATGAAGGGCAAGAGAAGCAGTTAAGTATAACTTTGTTTGTGAAACTCTGCCTCTGAGCAAAAGCATAATTCCTGCATTAGTTCCTAAAGGGCCAGAATAACTGTCACACTAGAATTCATGATTTTTCTTTTCCCAGCCCAATTATATTGTTGAAATTAATTCAGTGATTTGCACCAGGAGATTTACCATCTCTTTTATTTGTTTGTTCCTTAGCTAGCCACATACAAAATAGGCCTATTCCAACTCTGTGGTCTCTGATCCTTATCTAAATCTCTCCTTTAAAGGACTAGAATTGATAAGAAGTAGTGTCTGGTTGGCAGCATCAGATTAAATTGCTTTTCCGTTGTGTCAGTGCTTTCCCCAACAAGTATGACTGTGAAAGTAGGTACAGAGTGGAAAGCTGCTCTATTCTCTCTCAGAAGTTAAAACATGGCCTAACACAAACATGATACACACTTGTCACATGCTGCTGCCCATTAGCTCTTCACTGCTAAAGGTTTAAGAGACTCCACCAGGTTGAGTGAATTGGGAATGCATTAAAATACCTCAGTCTATTTCTTGCTTACGGCAGGTATCCAACACACACCAGACAAGGTCTAAAGGCAATAGTATTAGCAGCCTGTTCTACATGGATATACTTCACCAGTTTTAGCTCAGTTTCAACTGTGAATAAAGGGAAGTGTGGAGAATGCTAGATACCAAATTCTTTGTTTTGGTATCATGTTTAATCTCATTATTATTTGATTACAAGGGCACAGATGGGATACCTGTTAGACACAGCATAGCAAACTCCTGGTTGTGCCCATGCACACCAACTGCAAAGCAATGGTTTGAAACTCCATGCAAGATCCAGCAGCTTTCAATGCATATTCTTCCAAAAAATTGAATTAAGAAAAAAAGACCACAGAGTTTGGAAAGCTGGGAACAGCAACACCTCAGTAAGCATACAGCTATGGCAACTGGTAGTTGTCTTGGTAGGTAAATAAAATGAGGTCACAGATCCACAGAGGAATAAAAGTTGGGATAAAGGAAGTGTTCAATAAAAGAGGCCTAAATCACAGTCCCAGGGAATACTGAGAATGAGTTTAAGCTACAACTATAGAACACTGTAACTTGAAAACAGACATCTGGGGAAGAAAAACAAAGAGACATTTTTTATTGTGGTATAATGAAATAAAACACCACTTCCTAATTTTTTGTCTCTGACAATTTTACAGTAGATATTTCAGTTCTTCCATAGTGAAGGGTTTTTTAAAAGAAAAAATATGTGTTAATACACAGTTTTATAACAGAAACCCAAGTATATAATTGGTACTGTAGATTATGCCAAATTTAGAAGAACAGTATAAAATTATAGAGTCATAGAATAAGCTGAGTTGGAGGGGACTCACCAGGATTATTGAGTCCAACTCCTGGCCCTGAACAGGACAGCCCCAAGAATCACACCATGTGCCTGAGCACATTGTCCAAATATATCTTAAACTCAGACAGGCTGGTGACCGCTTCCCTGGGGAGCCTGTTCTAGTGGTCCACCACCCTCTTCCTAATAGCTAATCTAAACCTCCCCCAACTCAGTTTCATGCCGTTTCCTCGGGCCCTGTCATTGGTCATGAGAGTGAAGAGATCTGTACCTGCCCCTCCACTTCCCCTCATGAAGATGTTGAAGACCACAGTGACATCTCCCCTCAGTCTCCTCTTCTCCAGGCTGAACAGACCAAGTGATCCCAGCTGTTCTTCATGAAGATTCCCTTTGAGTCCCTCCACCATCCTCATGGCCCTCCTTTGGACACTCTCCAATAACTTAGACTGCTGCTACTGAACAGACTCAACCAGCAGACGGTGTGGACACAAATAGCCAGTGTAGAGTCCGATATCTAGGAAAGAGCCAAGCTAGGATTTCTAAGAGACTCTCATGAAAAGTAGCAACACTGAACATAGCAGAGGGGAAATCATAATAGACAATCAACTACATGTCTTTTCAGTGCACTTGAGTGGGATCTCTATCAGAATAGCTTGTCCACTTCTATATTTCCACCTCGAGGATTATGTTAAGAAACTGAGAAGATGGTGGCAAGTGGTAAGAGCAAGAAAATGACTACCAGAGATTTTCCTAAGGAGAATATTGAGTGCAAAGGTACAACACAGTACTATCAGACCAGAGTTATCTATCTGCAAGGAATTCCAAGGGCAGTTAATTATTATAGATCAAAGCACAACACAATCTAATGACCAGCACAGCAAGGTTCATTAACTGAAAGTCAAAACCACAAGTTTTTTTTTTTTAAAAAGGTGAAGATAATTTGTCATCAGTTCTTTTATTTTGTAGCAAATGGGATGGTATATCATTGTGATGTTTAAATTAATAGTGGCTATTTTTCCCCTCTAAAAAAACTTCCAAGCAAGAATTACCTTAAGAAAGTTTTCTAGGTTATGTGGAACGTCAGGATATAACACCAAAAAGATTCATCCTGGTCCTATAGTCAAAGTATGAATTTATTAACGTTCATAACTGAAATTAGCACAGCAATAATCTTAACCAGATTGAAAAAGTCAGTTCCCAAATGCACTGGTTCATAGAACTTGTAACAAATCCTCAATTTCCCTGATATGAATGTTTTTCAACATTTTTGGTACGAAAGATCAGGCCTGAAATTTATTCACTAGGACACTTCAACCTACTATTTATTTGCACTTTGATTTTCAAGTGGTCAGTGAATAAAACATATCTGTCAGACTAGACAGACAAAACACACATTGATGAGTTTACACCCACCCTAACTTGATTTTATACTCTAAAGCAACAAATATTTTCAAGAGCAGCAGAACTACTCATGAGCTGTTTCCTACAGATTTCTTAGCTTGGTCATTGTTGCCAGCTCTGTCCCTGAATTGCTGCAGTTTAATCCACAGTGCTGGAGGGGACACATCACAGAAGACAAGAGAAAGCCTAGACGTGTACTGATGGGCCCAGTGACAGGCCGACTGGCCAGCACACAAATGCCAAACAACAGCACAGCAGCCAAGGCTGGCACTTTCCCTCAGTGTGAGCACTAATTGCATCTCTCTCTTCTCCTCAGATTCTGCTTTTGACAAAGATTTTAAGAACATAGTTCTAGCTGATATTTTTCCATCCACTTTTAAGTTTAGTTGCACTTGGCCAAACAGTTTAAAAGTTACCACACAGGACTTGACAGTTGAAGAGAAATTTGGTGTTATTACATAAGATTCATTTCCTTAGGAAACCAGGCTAAAAATGCAAATAGGGATTCAAAGCTTGATAGTGCCCTTTCAATAAAAAGAATGAAGCAAGAATATATGCTTGCCTTCCTGCCAGAGGAAATTGCTAAAACAGGCATTTCTTTTAATTTAAAGAACAGGCTGCATAGAGTTGCTGTCCAACAGAAACAAGTAAAAGAAAGTAAATTACTATTTAGTAGAGTGATGCCACAGTATCAATCCTTAACATTTAACTTCAGTTACAAATTAGTTAGTCAGCAATCAGCTTAGGTTTAATTCATTTGTTCATCTCCTTTTTATCCTGACTTTTTGCTGTCTATTGCAAAAGCCTAATGACATTACCATTTTTATCCTCATCGCACAACACTTTTACCCACGGTAGTCAATCTTGTAGGAATGCAGTATGTAGAATTCCAGTAGTTCTGTCTGTTCCTACAACTACCTCTTGGTATCATCAAAAAGGGTGTTAAATTTAATCACCATCAAGAACTTCAGCGTATGAACCCACACAGAGAAAACAAATGAGCAAAAGATCCAAGGATATATTGATCAAAGAGAGCTTCAAAGCACCGGAAAGGCCACAGGAAGCATAATAACACAAGCAAATATGGCATCTAAGAATGCTGACCAGGGGATCTATTATACAGTCCTTGCAGGCCAACATTGAAATACGTCTCCTCCACTCTTCACTGTTCACAGGCTCAGCTAAAAGCTGGCACTGTCAAGAACAGTGACCTTAAACACACAACTCACACAGAGAAATATTTTTTGCACAAATCAATGGTTGCTGTTCACTGGCATCCAAGTGACAAGCTACACTTCACCACTGCAACAGCAGGGATGAGCAGGATCAGGGCTCCTCTACAAGCAGGCATGAGCTGCGAGCCAAGGAGAATCCCAACACAGGGAGGACCTCCCCACCAGGATGTCCTGTCACAGGGTATGAACAGTGTCAGGATGGCAACCAGTCCCCCTGACACCTCCAAACAAGGTACACTGATGAATGACACCAAAAGTCCAGTCAGGACTCCAGTAAAGATCCACAGTCCATCCGGGATGCATGGACAAAATGTTGAAGATGGTGCTGCTTTGGAAATCATCCAGCTGAAAAAAAAAAATCCGTAAGCCAAGACAGCAGCAGACAGGAGTAGGCACAAATATATTTCTGACGGAGCTCAGGCCAGGTCTAGTTGCTTTCTGGGTCTGAGCTTAAAGGAAAGCCTGGGGCATTGGGAGGAGTTGCAGGGGTGGGGTCCTAGCTGAGACTACTCAAGTTGATCACAGATTACAGGTGTCTTGCCCACACTGACATGTATTTTGCATAAAACAATAATGGTAGAGGGAATTCCTGCCAAAACTGTTTATTTTGCACTAAATGATAGATGAATTAAAACACTGAATTTTTAGCCAATATCTTAAAATTGGAAGTGCATTTGAAAAGCATGTTCCTTTCTTGAGAGAATAAATTCCTGCTGTGAAAATGCTCTTTTAAATAGAAACTCAGTTTTCCACAGGAAGCAGTTTTTAATGGAAAACACTCTAATGGAAAAAATTTCTTTAATGGAAAAAAATCATCTCTTTTCAGTGTTGGGGGAAATGAAATCCAGTTTTTCCTTTTCTAGGCTTAATCTTCCTGTTGTGCCATTGTGTTTGAATCTTTAGGACCCGCAGGGCTCATCAGTGTTAGAGTCTTGCAGTGAAGAAGATAAAGTACACATGAAAAGAAGCACTATGGAAAGGACATCTTTTTCCCCGGAATGTGATTTCTTCCCTCCAACCAGCGAGAGGCAAGATATGCTTGCTTCAGTCTCTGCTGATGAGATGGTGCTTTAAGGAGGACTTGTGCAAATGAAATGATGGAGGGGAAGGATTTCCTGTGATTAGATTTATTTAGGTGCTTGGGGCATTCAAAGCTGCTGTTGAGTCAATGAAAAGTTGGCTTTCCTAAATCAACAGCAAAAGAGATGTAGCACCAGTCTACTGATAAACACAATTAGACTTGTGTGCAATGCAGTTAGGGCCCCAAGGCTTTCAAGTGATTTTCTTGACATTTGTACTTTATTTGGGTCAGCTCTTAGAGGGTCTACAGCAGCTGCGGTTCCTGCTGACTTCAGTGCACACTGTGCATGCTCAATAACCTTCAGAACTTGTCCTTTAATTTACATTTTGAAGATACTTTAGAGCAATTATGAACAAGACATGTTAGTCTGCTACCCTTTAATTTCCCCATCAGCATGATACAAGCTGAACAGCTCGCTTTGGCATCAGTGAGTTACAGAGATTTTCCTGCTGTCAGACTCACGATGAATGACACTGCTCATTGCAGACACCTGCCTTCTATGTGATGAGTCTGTGCAGACACGAAGACCATCGTCCATCAGCGGCAAATGTTAATTAAAACGGTAGGTACAGGGAGAGCACCTTTAGTTAAACCACTGCAGTACTCCAGTGGCCACTTCCTAGTTTTGTGGAACCTTTTTCCAAAGCCTGCAGCCAGCAGTCAGCTGCTTTGAACACAGTCTGGTCGCAACAGAATTGCCTACCTGAAATACATTATTCATCTTCACATGGGATAAACAGGGATGCTTTGTGATGGCAATCAGCTCTTTAAAGCCCAAGACATAAGTTCTGCCTTGAGTTATGCATTTTCATAACAACTGCAGTCAAAAAAGGAAAAAATAACTAGATGTGAAAAGACAGGGTTTTGTCAAGTAGAAATTTCCACCCACAAAAAAAATGCTCAGTTTTGGGAATTAAAAAAGGATAAATCATAAAATGATCATTCTGAACATATAGAGCTAAGTTAGAATATTAACAATTTTCAACCAAACCCTTTTGGTTAGCCATTTCAAAATCAAAACATTCTTTTTTTTTAAACAAAAAACACTCATTAATAAAAGACATTCATCATGAGTAAAACAACAATGAACAGTACTGATTACATATCTTAGAATAGTTTGGGTTGGAAAGGACTTTCAAAGGACGTCTTATCCAAACTCTATGCAATGAGCAGGAACATCTTCAACTAGATCAGGTTGCCCAGAGCACCGTCCATACCAAATTTTTTAAAATTATATTCTCTTATTTACTGATCTTAAATCTTAGGGGGAAAAAATGGAGCAAGACATTTACTATCTCAAATGTGCAAAATTCTTTTGTAATTCCTGCAGGCATTAAGCAGAGACCAGTAGAGTTTTCCTGTATTCCTGTCATATTCATGAACATCTTTTCTCATGCACGTATTTAGGCCAAAGATTGATTCAAAATCTCTTTACAGGCAGTAAACAATATCTATTATTTTGAACCTTTGGGTGAGCAAGGTGAGCTTGTAGCTTTGGACCAGATGTTTCTGACTGTGCTGTCAAGGAACCAAATATTTCAGAAACTATGAATGCATGTGAAAAGATCGTAAGAGATCATTTTGCTGTGTTTAAAAAACATTTAACACCATACAGTTCTCCAAAGCCTTTCATCTTCATTCAGTTTGATAAACTTTACCTAATTAATCATAGAAATTACCCTACCTTGTTATCCGAGAGACAAGCCAACAGGGTTGAGGTTAAAGCACTTTGATGAAAAATTATGATTATTTTGTATTTACCACTGTGATTGTTTCATGGATGCAGGCAAGAGCTGAGTTTGCAATTCAAATAGTTCATTTACTTTAAAATGGTTTATAAAAGACAGAATGAAAGGCAACTATCACTACCTATTGTTATTTTTAATAAGCTTATGAATTTTAAAAGGCATTTCATGGAAGAAAAAAGCCAACAAAAACAAGCATTTATGGGAGATTCAAGATGAGAACTAAATACAAAAATCAAGAAATAGAAGTTAATTTAAAAGCACAGCCTTTTTTATTCTGCTCCTATGTACTTATTGTTAAAATGGTGGTCTATCACTATAAACTATTAGTGAATTGATACAGTGCATAATGCAAATTGGATGTGATTACTGTGCAGAAAAAAGGCAAATGGAATTGTGTGCAATTTACTTGTATACAAGATGATTCACATTTCCTATTTATCTTCCATTTCGCATTTAGAGTGCAAAATAAAACCTTAAAAAATTAAACAAGATTTTGCCCTTTTTGAAGGAATCATTTTTAATTATTCTAAAAATAAACAGCAGCCACTTAATGAGTTTTATATATGCAATTGCCACAATTCACCAGATATACAATGAACGCGGCATTAGAAGCTAATGCAGGAAAACCAAGACAAAACACCACATTTTCCTGTTGTGTATGTTGGGAAGTGCTGTCTGCATTTTCAGGGTTTTCCAGACCAAGGTGAGCCACAGAGGGACAGCATCTCTGCTCCAACCCGTTCTGCTCCTCCCCCTGTCATCATTATCTGGTTGGCCAAATCACTAGTCCTGGAGATTGAGGTTCTCATTTACTTAGATGGAAGATGTGTAAGCTCTGCCAAAACTAGCAGGTTAATTGGAACCAAGGACATCAATAGTTTTAATTTAATTACAATTTCATTTTTGGTGGCAAAGTCATACTCACAAAGAAAATTAGTCGTGCCCTGTTTTAAGAAGCTAATTTACAGAGACACTGACCATCTGCACTTTAGATGCTTTGATCCTTTCATACTCAAAAGCCAAGCATCTGATGTTGAACAATAGAAATTAAAGTGCAGGAAAGTTGAGATGAATTTCAAAAAAGCAGCCATATCCAAACTCACAGAGTGTAAGAACAAAAATTAGCATAAGATTTTCCTAGCAAAACCTAATGATGCTATAAATTGGCAATGAGAACAATACTTGAACATGTGTTATCACTTTTCCAAGTGATTAGTGAAGAAACTACAGTAACCAGCAATTTTTTGACGCTGTCATTGATTCTCTTGCATGTAATTACATGGTCATTATGGGTCTGGACAGCATAAGGTTTTCTTGATCAAATTAAATCATGTAAGCCAGATGGAAAGACTGTGGGTTTTTTATGTTAGTATTGCAGCTAAGGATAAAGAATGGATTTATGCCTCCTGAGTAATGTCTTAGGTCAGGGAATGAGATATTCAAGCCACTCAGAAATATATACCAACAAAGCTTGATCTTCCCATATTCTTAAGCAGGGAGAGCCACCGGGACGATTGAGAATGCAACAGTCATGGCTAGTCCAATGCAAAGTAAGAGTGAAAGACCTGAATATAAAGCAATGCTGAAACACTACTGAGCAACTTAATTTTAAATAATTCAGTCAGAACCACAATAGGAATGAGAATCTCATCACGAGGGATGTTTACCATGCCATTAAAAGGGACGAATAAAATGGATTTATAAAATTAATGGCTAAATCATCCAACAGAGCAAGTAGGTCCATCTGGGTATATCAGTCATTAGTTTTTAAATCAAAGATTAATCTCAATTTTTAAAGAACAAAAGCCATTAATTTACATAGATAATATACCTATACTAGATGAACAGGCACTCACAAAACTGAATTAAGTTTATATTCATTCACAATTGACAATAAGCTTGGAAAACAGTGTGTTGCTTACAGTGAAAACCCATAAGGAACAATTTAGTTAAAAAAGTTACCCTGAGGAAAAGTATGAAATTCCTGGTATTTGATAAAGCACTACCAGGAAAGCATAACAGGAAACCAGCATTATTTGGATTCAAATCTCCAAGCGAAAAAGTTCTACCGAGGAGTAAAGAATTTATTGTGAGATACCCTGAAGTCCTTATACAGTTTTGTACCTGAGGGGATGAGAAATGACCTTTACTACAGGGTCAGATTTACCAGCAGGCGTGAGAGAGAGGTGGGAGGCTTTTAGCTGACATTGTTCACGCTAAATGACCCTCCCTTTCCTTGAAACTGGCTGCAGAGGCAGACATGTCAAACATTTTCTCTTGCAGCTATTGAATACCAAATCTATTTTCAGTCACTAGAATACTGAAGTATGTTTCTCAGTATTCATTGGGTTGTCATTTTTCCTCTTACTCTTTCTGTAACATCTTGCTAAGTGGTGTAACTTTCCAAAAGACAGGAATTTTTTGGCTTGAGCTTGGGACCACAGATGAAAGATGCTGCCATTTATAAGAAATAACTTCACCAAAACAACAATTTACTGGTAATGGGCATGCCTAAGCATACATTCCTAGGACCTAGCAATAGTTTCAATACCCCCTCCTCACATCACTACCTTGGGGAAATTAAGGGTTTTTTCTTTGCCAGATGCATATCTTTGGACATCAATATCTGTGATGACAGATTTTTTATTAATATGATTCTGAGCTCTTTCATGCTAGCGCGTTGTTTCATTTTCTACCAGTGTACCCAGCTGCAAAAATGAAGCCCCAAAAGATATTTGAAATTCTCTGCTACAGAAGCACAATAGGGTGTCTGTTTTGCCAGCAATAGACGAGACAAGGGTTTCATCTCCAGTCTTTACCTTTAATACTTCATTATCATCTGTATATTCAGCAAAAGCATTTAGTTTTGATCAAGAATCCAGGCCCCACTGTGATAAGGGCTGGATAGATGTGGTTGGGAGAAACAGGAATTGGGCTTTAATGGGAGCATTGTTTTGTTTGTTTGTTTGTTTGTTTTTCTTAATATCAGGATATTTTAAAAAGTGCCTAAGTATGGATTTAAAAGGCAAACTTCAAGCTTGATAGATAATTTAATAATAACTTTTAGCAAAACTTCAGAGTGAGAAATAAAAGAACACTCACACTGCACTGCTTTCTTTCTCTTCAAATTAAACTGTGTTTGCTATAAAATTCAGTTTCACTGCCCTTGTCCAGCTTTCCTACATTGCTAAAAATCCCTAACCACAGCCTTTCAAAGGCTCATTGCCATTCTTGCAGCCTCATTCAGGTTTTCCTTGAAAGCATTTGAGATACACACTTCTACAAACAGTCTGAGCCACCTAAACATGCACAAACAGAACCTTCAATTGCACCTGCAGAGGCACTAGGAGGGGAGACCCATTACCCATTTCAGCCCTGAGGGCAAAATCTTCTCCATGTTTAGGCCAGCTATATGTTTGTAGTCTGTAGGATGTTGACTTGCCCCTCGCGCAATGTCTAATATTTCACAAGGATATCTGGAAAAAACAGGCATCAAGAAAAAAACCCTTTCTCTGTCAGCTTGCACACAGAGCAGAACTGAAATAAAAACTCTGATTAAGGTGTTTCTGCCCACGTTTTCCTGCTTACTTTCCTGACTTGGGTCTTTGGGTGTATTTTTAATGGATTCATTCCCTGGTGCTGCCTTTCCAGCTCTCTCTTAGCAGGAGCACAGAGGTTGCAACATCTCTATCTCTGCAAGGTGAGGGAGAAGAAGCTCAGCAGTGTCTGTCTAATAAAAGAATGAAATCAAGGTCTCTGAGAGAAATAAAAGTAAATGAAATATCAAAGTGATGGAAAAGAAATTGAGGAAAAATCTCTGTATGTTTTCAAGGAGCAGTGAAGAACTGGTTGTCCTGCCCAAAGTCTTTTCTCTCCTGCGTCATATGTTACTCAGGGGTTTAAGTAAAAACGCGTGCTAACCTCATACCTCATGCACGGGAGTGAATGTATTTGTCTTTTTTTCTGCCTTATTTATCTTTCTTTGCCTTCTTCATGTGCTTCCATGTGTCTTCCTTATTGTTCATATACAGGAAAGTTAACTTTAAAAGAAACACTTTAGTGCAAATTCAAGCACTGTAAAGTTAGGACATGCCAGGATTATTGATGCAGAAGAAGTCTTAATTCAGGACATTTTATGTATAAATTTGTTTTTTAATTACAAGCTCATGTTCTATTTCTTCCGCAGGGTGTCTGACTTGTTCAGTGAAGACTTTTTTTTTATCCACAACATTCAGTGTGTGGCCTGCAGGCCTTATTTAAACTACCCTGTACTGAATACAAAATTATGTCATTTGTTCCTAGTGCTCCACAAAATTTGAATACATGCATCTTTATGACACCTCTCTGCAAAACTGATAGCATCCCCCTTACAGGAAGGGAATTAAAGCACTGAGATTAAGGCTGCTGTTTCCCCAGCCTCCTTCATGAGCACAGGTCCTTGGCATCTGCAGCTTTATTTTTCCTCAGATTCTTCTTCTTCTTTTTACCTGCATAATTTGAGTAAGCAGCATAGAAAGACAAGGATGTCTGCTGTGAAAAAAGTAGAGGCACAGCTTCTTGAGATAGACTAGCACCTACCTGCCCTGCTTGGATTTCCTCTCCGCCAAACTCTCCACATCTCCTGGTTCCCTCTTCCCAAAATGCTCGCACTAGTTTCCAATTTGAAACTCAATGCAGCTCTAGAGTTTCTCATCATCATTTTGGTTTTAACATTACAGAATGACACATCTTCCCCCAGACTCCATCTCACAATCAGACAAACCATTTTGGCTGTCAGACAGGGAAAACATACCAATTCCCTTACGGACACAGATGAGCCTTCAGCTGGAACTGCTAGTCAGGAAGTGACTACTGATAGACCAGGTGGTCTATAAATACCTCACATAAAATGATGTTAAGGCACCACTGTTGTGTCTGTAAAACCAAATATTTGGAAGTAGGAAATGTCAGCATACAGGACCTGTGTACAACCCTGAGTTAGCCCCACAGCCAATCCACTTCAAAAGCCTCTCTAGCTAACATAATGCCCTTGTTTACCTGGATTTTACAGCTGGAGATGCATGCTCAACCAAGCCACTTTTTCTACTAGAGTAGGGCAGTCTACGTGAAGGGTTTCACCCTAAAAAAAATGTATTGGGGATTTTATCATCATTTACCACCTGCTCTCGTTTTAGCTGCCCGATATCCTCATTCGGTGGTTCCTGTGGGAAGAGGCACTTGCACGGGCTCCTGTGCTTTGCTAATGGGGGAAGCCAGCAGGGAAAGCCACCGCTGACCTGCCAAGAGTCATGCTCCCTCCACAGCTCAGTGGCCAACTAGGCAGCAGTGAGATGAAATTGAAATCCAAATCGTTTGCCCCTTTCACATGCTGTAAAAGAATCTTAAACATTTTCCAGCTTTTCCAGCTCTGTCACCTTCAAAATGAAATGTTTCATTTTTTAAAGGATTTCAAGTACTATCTTTAAAAATAAACACCAGGGGAACTGCAGTAGATTGCCTGCTGTTATTGACTCTGGAAGGACTGCTGACTGAAGCGCTACACACTAACAGAGCAATAGCGATTTAATGTTCATTAGTGTTTAGAGCAGTATATCAGCAAGAAGATTAAGAGGCCAGGAAAACCACTGAACTTCTATTCTTTGAGATTCAAGGTAAGAAAATGCATTCAGCATTTTCCTGTTCAAATTCTCCCAGAGACGTGACCACGATGGGAGATAAGACGTCCCCTTCAGTACCCACAAATTCTTTTAAAGGATGATTTAAAAATAAAATATTGTTCTGCGAGGGTGAGTCTTGATAATGCAGTCTTACGGTATCTTTCAGAGGAAACAAAAGGAAAGGTGCAATGCTGCTACAGCTCAGAAATTGCTTTGTTATCTGACTCACACTTGGAGCAGAGCAGACTCGACTCCTGGCATCTATCACAAAGCATCAGAAGAGCAGCACTGAGTTACAATTTTAAAATTACAATGGAAAGAGGCTATTATTTCCACTTCATAGGACTAAGATAGAAGCCAGCGCTTTGCTATCTAGAATAGCTATTTCCCCCCTCAGCATGTTCATTTCTCAGAATGTACCTGTTTGGGGCTCATTAGAGCATTTTTTTTTGGTCCAAATATTTTTGCCTTCCTACAGTCACAAAGAAGAGGACTGAAAGAAAGTCAGCAATTTTTTTTTTCTTTTTCTGTTGGTTTCCCTACTGATATATTTGCTAATACAGTAATTAAAAGCAAATTACACTCCTCTATAACTACAGAAGTAATTATGGGCCATGTCTAATAACGGTTGCCAAAACAACTAACAACTCTCAAACTATCTCATAGAGCACTTTCTCCCCTGTGGGTCTCTAATAAGCTCAGCAGCTTCTTTCCTTTCCCAGCCAATCTGTCTCAGCACTAAATGTATATAAATACCATCCTCAAAATGTATCTACAGTTTCATTGTCCTCTGGCTCCTCACTACAGATCAAATCTCAGCTGATGTCAGAGGTGAGATGTCCCAGAGGACAGGGACAGGCAAAGCAGCAGAGTAAGGCCTTGAACTCAGCAAACTGTCATCTCCTGTATTTATCCAGCTCCATGGCTTCACACTCCTGCTCCTCTCTAACTATTGCATTTGCAAGCTCCATCCCCCACACCACCCCTTTCTCCCCTTGCCTATTCCTTCAGCGTTAGCCAGGCAAGCCAGCCAGTGCACAGATCCATTCTTGAAGAGTTGAGGTGTCTCACATTAAAGCCACACTTGGTAGGAGACATCAGACTGGTAAGAGGGAAATAACATGGTGTTACTGCAGTCCTGCTCTGTAACAGTACTGAGAGACAACGAGAGACCACCTTCTCAAGCCTTCTCACTCTTTTCCAAGGAGCTCACCATTTCTGTTGGGTCCCTTCTAGACTTTTGTTCCTGGAGATGCAAGTGCTGTGAGCAGCTAGCAGGGAGCACTGCTCACCTGTGGAGAAGCAGCAGTCATTTTTGGCTATAAAATGCAATTATGTCCCAGCACGTCCACAAACTAAAGGGACGAGGTCCCCTCCTGTGATGGAAATACTCTCTCTGGAACGATTGAGGTTTTACTCTCTGTTTCCCACACTCATGACACAAAAACCTGTTTTTATGTTATCCTTAGAGCCTTTTAGCCTAGGCACTAAAGATTATGGTCATTTGTTTCCTTATAGCAGATGCAAGGCATTACTCAACACATGTGATAAGAATGCATCAAAGAAAGAAGCTGTAAAATATTTCTGGTGCTGTATTAACACTGAGAAAAACAAGAAAGTAAAAAGCAGACTGAAAGACAGGCTTTTAAAACCAGATTAATGAGATACAATACCTTAAATTTCTTTTCAGTCAATATTTCAAGAGAAGAAAAAGCTGAATTTGGGCAGGTTCACATATTTTTTTGTTTCCGGTTTGTACTGTCTTTCATCTCACATCTGACTAAGCCACTTAATTTAAAGAAAACGAGTTGTTACGTCACATTTAGTGACAGTGAAATGTGTCTGAACAACAGCCCCAGAAAGTGATATAACCTTTCGTGCACACAACCTCCTAGGGAGCCCAAGATTGCTGAAGACAATTACTAAAAATTAAGAAAAGAAAAACAGTTTTGCATTACCCTCCCCCTAAGTTTTTAAGAATCAAAGGTGTTGAAAATCATATGCCCTTTTTTTTTTATTTCCTCTGTGATAATGAGCTACGCAACCCATTCTGGTTTGGTTTTCTCTCCAACAATGCACTACTTCATCTTAAAGCAGGAAAAATAAGGTTACTTTTCTGGAATAAGCCTGGAGTGACACAAAACTAAATCAAATCACTGCCTGAGCTTTTTATGCTTTTATGGATTAGCTATTGTTGTGGTATTTGGTACAGTTCTTGTCTCATTGAAGTTCAGGGAACTTTGCCATTTATAGCAAGAAAATAAAGAAATGTTCTTGCTCTCTCCCTATCACCATTTTTCTAATTAATATCATCAATATGATAAAGTACATCTAATATCTCTGCCAAGGGAGTAGAATATGTATCCCCATGAGGGTACATATGTAGTAATTTTCAGACCTCACTTAGGCTCTTCTGCTGGTAATAAGTTTCCTATTTTCATAAGGATTTTATTTATTTTACATTTGACACTCTGAGTATGCACTATTTGTCAAAGTGGCTTCTTTCACAATCCATCTTCCCTCTTTAGTACAATTTAGTACAATTCTCCAATTTATTTGGCTCCAGAGTCAAATTTATGTCATGTGTTTTGCCAGACAGTGAAAGCACAGTCTCATATAGGCATTTAAATCAATCAGTTCATAAGCTCTCAGTCCTGGGGAGTCACTCTATTGAAAATAATTTATTACCAAAATACAAAACTATGTATCTGTAGAAATAAATCTGTAGCTGCGGTACATATATCAGCCAAGGAAAGCAGATCAGGTAAAGTAGTGCCTTGTGAACAAATGCTTTGAATTAATGCTTGTGCTATGTGAAATAGGTTTTACAGCGCTTCTGGAAAAAGAGTCCAACACATTCTTCTTAGTACTTACCATTATATTTTTGTTTGTTGCCTTCTAACTTACTGTGACTGCAGTCCTCAGAGATATGATGCATCTGTAAGAACTCATTGCTATGTCCTACTCAGGTTGTTTTTCAACCCTAACACTTTAAAAGCCATTAGAGATGGACTACAAGACTTCTAGCACTCAGGAATCTGAAAGTTTCACAGTTCCCATCTATGACCTTGGTGTTCGATGAACCTCTCCAACTGTAGTCTTCTAAAAATCTACCCTGTCATTGCCAGCCCATTCATGGCCCATCCTTAGATCCTGGCACCAGCAGTGGAAGGACTGTCTTTCTCTGCCCCAGGCAGAGGGCCCCACTATCACTCTGGCCTGGACCTGTGAGGGAGCAGGGAGAAGCCCTCCAGGACAGGTATACAGGGACTGAAATCATGGCAGGGAGCTTGGAGAACAGTTGCACAGAGGGTGCCTGGCTCTGGCAGTTGGGGTGCTCAGATACAGATTCACCTAGCAGGTATTTTTTCCTTTAAACATTCATATGGGTTAAGCTCCAGCCCACATTTGAGGGAGAATCCTAGCCACACCCAAGCTCTTAGCTGACCATATGTTCTGGATGAGCTGAGCAAGAATGAGTGCTCAGCCCACCCATAGACATCTTGAGCCCTCTGCACAGCAATGTTTTTCTCAATCTGAGCAACTGGAGAGCTAACACCTAGAAATAATCAGCAGAAATAGAGCTCAGGTGGCTAAGGGCTGCTGACAAGCCATTCTTAACTTTGCAAGGAAGACAAGGACAATGACTATAGAGCTGGACACTGCTTGCTTGCATAAGGCTACACACAAATACAGGTATTGGCAGCAGTATTACTTTTTACTTTGTCTCTCTTATAGCAATAAAAGACTCCACAGCAAAGGTAAACTTGAACTGAAGGAGGTGGAGTGAAGGACTGGTATGACCATTAGGAGAAGATGCTAAAAGAACTTGGCAGACATAACAGCAAAAGGAAGACTGGGCAGAGGTACAAGAGAATAAACATCAGCAATTATGCACCTAATGGACCTACAAGGCTATACCAGCCCAAGAACAAAAGGATATAAAACAAGCCTGACTAACTCAGGCTGCGATTTAGGGGAAGGTTTCAGATTGTCTCCGCAGTGTAGTTCTGGAAGGGCTTTTAAAAGGAAAAGTGCACGCACAACACGCTGGGACTGAGAAATCACCTGTGGCACATAGAGCATGTGGAAGTACTCACTACAGACTGCTCCGTGCAGGGATCTAGCTGCTCAGCACAAGGGGCAGCTATCTGTGCCAAACCCTGCTGACCAAAACATTAATGGTCTGGGGCTGAAGTGATCTCAGTTGTTGATAAAGTCAGGAGCAGGAGCATCAAGAAGTCAAGGTGAAAGCTTTACAAAAAGTGTCTATACCAGAGTTCAATTTATAGTTTACAAGCCTTTTTTTATTTTGGACTTAATTAGGCTGAATAATTAGCATTCAGCCTGAGATTGCATGAGCCAGCCAAGTGGTTTAATTTTGAAACACACTTGCTTTTCTTATACTGCTAAGGAAACAAAACAAGGAATAAACTCAGTACAGTATTCCATTAGAATTGCATCTGTAAAGGTGTATTGTTATTGATACGGGACACAATTCAGTCTTGGCATAAACCAGGTGTAACACAAGGGCTGGATTTGGCCAACTCTACTAACTGTTCAATAGCAATTTGTCTAACCTATAGCACTGAATATGACTGAATTACATTTTAAACCTATAGGTTCAGGTCAATCTTGACCAGACCATCAAGACAGGGAAACAGATGTTTAATCATCATGTGTTGTGTAAAAGCAATGCTACATTGCAGAAGAAAATTGTTCACCTTAGATGTAATCAGCCTCTCAGATCTCACAACAGCCATGGTAGATGCAGAGAAACTCAAACACTTCTAATTTAACTACAGAATTCTAAGGTTTTCTGCTTTAAGCTACTCATATTTCAGCTACATACTTATAAATAAGAAATAATGGAGTTCTTCCAGGTTTACATCAGTGTAAATGACTGCAGAATATGGACACTAAACTTCAGCACATCAGAAACAGCAAACGGAGAGCGGCAAAGATGTATTTGAGGCGTTCCACAGAAGATTTTCTGAATTAAATGTATCTGGAGGAGAAAAGGCTTGGATTGAAAAGGAGAGGAAAATAATAATTTGTGAAGAATGTATAAAAGCCACAGTTTTGGAAGGAAAGAATTGAAAAAAAAACCCAGAAGACCAGTACAAATGACAGGTAAGTACAGGGTGCAATGCAAAGGAAGATTAAAGGGTAAAAAAGAAAATAAATAACAGAGGGGCACTAAGACCGAGAAGAAGAAAAGAAGAAGAAGAAGAGGAAGAAGAAGAAGAAGAAGAAAAAGAAGAAGAAAAAGAAAAAGAAAAAGAAGCAGCCAGTTAAGAGAGGTTTAGTTGGTCCAAACTCAGCACAAAAAAACTTTAACAGTAATTGCAGGGGAAGAGGAGGAAAGGATAAATTAGCAGAGGGAGATGACAACCTGCTCCAACTTTGTGACATTCATGGTTTTCTGTGGGTGAAGAACCACATGTCAAGAGATGCCCCTTCTCTAACTTATACCGGGAATCCAAAGGCTTATACCATACCTTGCAGGCCAGGAAGGTTTTCCAGAACGCTGTTCACATATCCCACCCTCATGTTAGTTATCAAAACAAAGAGGGAGAAACCCTGACATTCTCTGACTTAAGGAATGGGATGTGATGCTGCAGCAGCTCACTTGATGTCTGACCCTCTCCCATGATCATCCTCACCCACAGGAACTGGCAAGTAATGCGGAAGGTCAGTCCATGATGTGGACCCACCTGAACACCTTTGGGTTTGTTCAGCCTGGAGGCATCACACAACCTCTTTTGCACTTGTGCGAAAGACAGTAAATTACAGTCTCTTGTGGTCAGAGCAGTACCCAGGTCAAAGAGGAGATAAGACAGTACAGACTGTTCCTTTGTGATTTATAGGTGAAGCGTTCCGTGCCGGTACAGCGAGGAGGCGGCTTTGCACCACACATTGTGATGCATTGGCATGAGCCAGGGTGGAGATTGGCAAGGGGAAAGCAGAAAGCTATTATTTTTGAGATTGTACTGTACTGGGGCTACAGATACTCTGCAAATTGAATTCATATTGATAGTATGTAGTAAGCACACTATTTTTTCAGAAAGAGGAAACTTCCAGTCTGTTCTCAGCTATGCAGAAAACAGTGCAATATTTCAGAACAAACAGTATTAATTTTCCTTCTCCACCCTTAGATTTAAATAGGATTTAATTCTATGACCAGAAAAAATACCGTTAATAATTGGCTTATTCCCTGACACTGTACCTAATAAAAATATACTGGCTAATACTTTGCTTTCATTCTGTTTGTACCACAGGTATCTTTGAAAACCAGAGTCAAAACATCTTCTGACACTGATCAAGATTTAGTCAGCACCTGCCTTACCCCCAAGGGCTGCATTTTCGAGGACTGACAGGAAACCACGTTCCTGGGTCTTTGGAGACTTTTTGCTGGCCACAGTAGGGAATTAATACAAAGGAATTGTGTAAAAAGAAGAAATGAAGGCTTACATTACATAATGAGGTGATCTGTGTGAATGCAAACATTGTCGGTGACTGGATCTTGGGACTGGTTCCTGGAGTTTGCAGGGCTTGAAACAGCTTGAAACTACTGATTCTTTAAGGAGAGGAAAAAAAAAAAAAGGAAGAAGACAAACGAAAATGTAATGACTGTATTATTTTATCATGGGTAAATTTTGCTGTAATGACTCTAACTGCTTAGCATTAGTACCTTTGCTACCACAAATAGCAGCCACAATCCAGTTAAATCCTGCGGAGCAAGATCTGTGACTTCAGCTCAGCCACATGCAAGCTAGGCTAAATGATGTCCACTAAAGCCATGGAGAGAATTCATTTCATTCAGAAAGAAATGATGCTCTAACTAATGCTAGAAATTTAAATGTAGTTTATATTTGTTGACATATAGATATTTGTTTTATACAGAATCTGAATATTATCAGAGTCAAGCTTTCAGGATCTTCAATGAAGCTATGACATTATCCAACATAGACAAGCCTCGATATGCCAGTTGAACATATGGCAGTGAAGAGCTGTATTGATAACAGAGCTCAAAAGAAAATAAATCTGCTCTTTACAGGCACAGGCATTGGCATGGCCCAGGAGAATGAAACCACTTTGAGGAAATGACTTTTACCTGATAAATCATTGTCCTGCAAGTGAAAACTCCTGCCTCGCAGATTTGGAAGCACGTGACGAAAAACTCCAACCTTCCAAAAGTGAAAAAACGTCATTCTTAAAAATAATTACACCAGGTTACACTGAGAAATTCAGAAATATGATCTCTCTTTTTAGAGGTCGTTTAAGAGAAAAGATGGAGTACGTGGGGATTTTTTGGAATGGTAAACTGCAGTTTTAGGGGATTTTAAAAGATCAGAAGCACAGCTTGATCTAATCAAGGACAGCTATTCCTTTGAGAATCAGCACCCTTGCTAGATCAGAAAACAAAAATGGAGGAGCTGGACAAAAAAAAATTGGTCCAGTTGAAGAAAACTTTTCATTACAATCAATTGTAATTATTTTATCTTCATTATAAAAGGCTAAACTATTTTGGCTTGTTTTTTCACTTTGCATTGCATTTGAACATAAGTAAATAATCATTTCAAGTTGAAAAATTTTGAAAAAGCACTACAGGCATTTTAAATTGCATTTAAAATATGACATTACATACAGTGATAATTTGTGAAAGAAAACCCTGGGAAATATTAAAAAACAATTCTTTATCAAAACAAGCTTCATTATTTATAAGATACAATTAATACATACAAATTTGGTATAAAATTCATAGCTATAAATACCATTACGCTTTTAGCAAAATCTGAAAATTTTCAATATTATAATTGCCCTTAAATGATAAATGTTTAGGGATATTTTTCAACTAAGATATAATTTGGAATACAATTTTTTAACCTAATTCTTTAGAAACAAATTCTAATATCTGAGTTTTTAACCTAATTCTTTAGAAATAATTTCTAAAATCTGAGTTAAATAAAATGAAATCAGCCTGAAAGTTATGAAATAAGTACAGTTTTAGTTTAACTGCAATCAAAATTCTCCCTCTTAAACTTGCTTATGTAGAATTTCCATTAAACAGACTAGATTATATTTCTTTCATATTTCACATGTAAGAAAATGGTGCTGAACCAATGACAGACTCTTCTTAGATCACAGATTTAAAGTTAATAAATGCAAGTTATATTTTCAATCTTTGTCTATGTACATCCTATTTTAAGTTTTATGCCAGGCTAATGATTCAGCAAAACAAAAACAATCCCCATTTCATTGCAGCTTTGAAGAAGCAACCTAATTTGATGTAAAATCCTAATTGAAACTTTCATTCTAAAGAAAAGTCTTTTTTTAGTGATATCCTTGTGTCTTAACTGGAATTTCAGGATGATAGTCAGACATGGAGGTGACACAGCAGAGCAAAGCTGTGAAATTCCTTCCATAGCTGTCGTGTTTGGGTCCCTGAATTATCGTACCACGAAAATAACATGACCTTTTCTATAAAGCATTGGGAGAGAATTCTAAATGCTGTGTAAACTCACAGCTGGAGCTGGCGTGTAAACTCATACCAGGCAGGTCAGGTCTCCTGCACTGATGATAAATATATACGCCTATGATTTCCCAGAAGAAGGACACAACTTGTCCCCTGAGGTTCATGGAGGTTTCTGTGTTTAGAGCATCCTCTTCTCACCCCAGATGTGAGAATCAGCAGTTACGGAGTGGTTTCGGCAGCAGCTGATTTTTAGCAATATCAGGACAGCAGGCCGAGCTCCTCCCCAGTGAAACTCCATTGCCTAGCATTATTTTGCCTTTTATTTTAAACAGAATTGGCCCTGTCACCAGGCTTTCCAGGCAATGCTGCTGCAACTTCATGCAGAGACCAGAAAAGAAGAAGATGAAAAGCAAAAATAAATAATACATATACATATCATTGACATGATCACCTAAATAAATCCAAGCCAGTAAAACAGAAAGATGACACTGCTGAGAAAAGACAAACAATGTCAGAGAAAGTCAAAAGGCATCCTGGTATTTTGCTTTTATTTCCTTTCTATACACAAACAATGCTAAATATTTTGGAGTACTCAAAGAACTTACTTTTTAAAAGAATATTTCTTTTCTGGTCCCTGTAAAAACTACTAAATCTACTTGAAAATGATCCAAAAGAAGAGAGATGAGGAACGGAAGGAGTCCTGGCTTTTCTTCTCCCAGTCAATAGCAAACACAGTACAATAAGGAATTTTTTTTCTGGTCTCTGCCTGTATTTCCAGAGTGCAATGGAGATCTGCTAACACGCAGTACCTTACATCAGCTCAGGCACCTGTGAGAGAGAGAGACAATGCTTGCCAGGATTACAGATAACACATGGTACCCGGGGATGTGGCTAAAGACACAACCAGCACCAGAATTCACAGAAAAAATGGGAATAAGAGCATTCCTGGCAATGCTTTGTCAAGCCTGGAGCAGTTTGTGGTGCAGTGGATGAGCACTGTGAGCCTTCCAGCCGCACAAACGTGCAACATCTTGCCTGAGTGCTTTACTTGTTCTCACTGTAACTGCAGCAAGTAAGAGAACGAGCATCATTTTCTTCAGAACAGTAGGGAATAAACCAAAAATTGAGTGCTCTTTTCTAAAGGTATTTTTCAGAGGAAGGATATATTCACCTGAGATTTTCTACTGTAAGATTTTATAACATTTTCCATTGCTTAAATTTTCTCCTGCTTAAAAGAATTTTTATTTTACCATGTGAAGAGGCATTTTTGCATCCTTGTACTCCCACAGTTGTAGGTTGGATGCATGTTCTCCTTTTATCTCTAGCAGTCATTTCTCAACCAACAAAATCTCCCAGTTCAATGTTTCCCTCAAAAAAAAAATTCTGCCAAGCCTCACTCATCATTTTGCTATTCTCCTCTGAATTATTGGCTTGATTTTAGTCCTCAGAATCCCAAGATCAAGAACCTGTACTTGATACATGGCCAGCAACAAACCAGTGCTTTTTGAGGATTTTTTTCCTCAGTAGTAAACAGTTCTCTAGTAAGTCTAGACAGGTTTGTGTGTTTTCTAAAGAGAGTACATGCTTTGAAAGGTTGGGAATCAGGCATAGGTTTAGAAATCCCAATCAACGTAATATGTTGCAATGTGCCATGTAAAATTTTAATTTTCAAAATACATATAATCTACCTTCTCATCAGTGATAATTTGTGGAATGAGTTTTTAAGCAGGTATCATTTCTCTTGGTACTTCTGAAACCTGCAAGAAGCAATGGTTAACATCTGTTGGAACAGGAGAATTTTCTCCTCATTTTGTTAGTGCCTTTCCCATTATCTTTCCTTTCTGTCATCTACCAAACAAGTAGATCTGATAGAAAATAATGAAGAAAGCACACAGACATCTATCCAAGAACTTTGTGCTGATGATGGCATGGCAATGGCTGACTTTATTTAGCACTGCCAAACAAGTGAGCAGGTGCAGAAAACACAGCAACGTAGAAGGAATGGCATTCCATAGTCCAGTCCATGACAGATCAGCATGGTGTGACACTGGAATGCATGATTCAGGAAAAAATACCTGCATTGGCCCACATGGAAACAGAAGAAATTAATCCTAAGGTTTGATGAATACTCTAGGGAGGACACACTTAGTCTTCAAAAGCATTTACACTCTTCCCTAGCCACAGGGGTGGACTTCAAATCTCATATTGCCCAGGCTGTCCATTTCCAAAATGCAATCCCAAAATACAGCATGAATAGAAGAATTGCTAGAATCAGTTTTCAGTAAGAAAAAGTGGGAAACAATGTTATTCTGGTGTTTTGAACTAAGTTTTCTGAAGGAAAATCTCTAATTTTTTGCAGATTTGTTCATTAAGTAGCTATTACAAAAATACCTACTGGTGTGAACTGACTCACAGCAGAAGAGGCTCTGGGAGACCAGTTCTTAGAGCAACTCTGAGCCTAGCTCCTCTCCTTCTCCTTTTCTCCCTCTGGAACATGGCTGCTTCACAGGCAGCCAACTCCTTGGCTGAGGGCAGCATCTGTCCCACTACTGTTTATGAAAACAACTGAAAAATGCTCCATAACTGAATGCCATAATGACATAATAAAACCGCTTGAAAACTGACTATGCCCCTCTCTGACTAAATGCCCTGCAAAAAGTGGCAATGAGAAATGTTAAATGGAAGATACAATAGTCACAAAAAACAGATTAAAAAAACCATCTAGGCTCACTGAAATATTTGTTTTAACCATTTTTTTCTGAATATTGCCAATTCAAAATGAAATTAAATCTATCACTAAACCCCTTAAACGTTTCATGCCACCTATGTCAAGCTCTTCAGTAAAAATCTCTGTTGCCTTTCTAAATGCCACTGCATGCATAATATTTTTAATAATCTTGCTTTTACAAAGCCCAAAGTAAAATGTTCCAGCTGAAATTTTCCAACAAGTTTCTTTCTGGAGAGGCTGAAAGAAAATACTAAATCAAATTTCAAGAAGAAATCAGGACTAACCAACACTCATAGGACGGAACCTGTACAGGAATTACAGGCATGAAAAAAACACCAAATACATAAGCTGGTATCTGCCACAGAGCAGTGAATCTTGCCCACATCTGGGAAAAGATCAGTTTAGGCACCCTGTTTGTGTTTATGCTTCTCTGCAACATAATTAAGCCCAAAAACCACGACAGCCTTAATCGGATGATTACAGCAAATATAGGTATGGCCTCTCTTAAGGGAAATCCTGTTAGCAGTATTTCTTTAACAGAGAAAGACTAAAGAGATTTTGGCATAATTACCTATATTGAAATGAACAGATATCACCCATAAACATAACTGCCAAGCAAAATATGTATCTTGGTGTGCCTGTGTGATGGAGTCTCCTGTGAATGGATGTACACAGTGCAATGGGAAGCTGCAATGGCACAGGTGCTCATTTGGGGCTGGACTCTCCCCACAACTCTCAGCTGTGGATGTTTCTCCCCCTTTCTTTCCCTGCAGCCCTGCTAAGAGCATGGCATCAGTAATGCCACTCTGAATCCCAGAGAAACAGCCCTGGAGCAGTTGCCTTCCCATCCACCTCTCGGACCAGCAGCAGAGCGGCCAGCTCAGCTTCCACTGCTCCTGCACTGACAGAGTAGGATGGCCAGGAGGGAAAATCCTTCTTCTCCTGCTCGAGGAGAAATTCGGCAAGCCCAGATTCCAGAATATCTCAGAGGCATAACCGATTGGCTGGTTTATTTACATAATTTCGTTACCCATTTTCTCCACTCTAAAGTTTCACTTCATTGTGTGTTGCAGGAGAGAAAATGACACCAAACCCAGAGAGCAAGTCAAAGTAAGAGCTGCAGCTTGGCAAGTACATGACAGGAAAGATAATCTTGTCCTAGTATCGCTCACCTTGGTGGACTGCAGTAGCTTCTTTTCCCCTGCCAGTGACCAGCCACATCCTCCAACATCCCTTCGTGCTTTTATGTTCTTATTAGGATTCAGATGGATGAATTCAATGATTCCAGTATATTTAGTCATCACCTTTAGCTGTAAGCAGTTCTGATGGTAACCTTTTTTTCTAAAAAGAAAAAAAAGGTTTTCTCAATGTTGTCCATTCTTCCCATCAGTCACCTGCAGATCCTTGTCTCTCTAACTTAGTTCAAGTATTTTTGATAAATCTCAGGTGAAACAGCAGTACAAGACTAAGAGGGAAAATAGACTCCTAACTTTGATCCATTTTTCTGATGTTTAAGAATGGAGTAGGGACCCAAAAGAAATTTGACAAAGTCTCATTCTTGCCAACAGTCTGTAGGCAAAAAACAATACATTTCTGAGCACTCCTTTGGGTGAAGAGTCTTTCACATTTCGAATGAGCACCTTAAGCACCGGCGGTTAGGCTAGCATTTCCAGTCGTGAATAAAAATAAAGTGTTCCTAGGGGAGAAGTAGGAGGCTGAAGCCAAATTTATCAGCACAGAAAAGTGCCTAGTAAGAGCAGGTATGGAGCTGTACTTCCCTTCTCAGAGGAGCCCAGCTCCCTTAGCAAGCTGAACACATACAAGGGGCAGAGGACCAGCCAGAGGCTCTGGCTGCGTTTGCTAGGCCAAGCAGCACGTGGGAGAAGATGCAGCAAAGGTGATATGTGAATGCCATGGAGTTTCCAAAGGACAGAACTGCAATGTTAGCTGCAGCTGGTAGGCACCCAGAGCAAGCAAGGGGACAGGAAGCAGGCCTCAATGTGAAAGAGCACTGCCTGTCACACAGGGACGCTTCTGTCTCACTCCATATCCGTCCAGGAGCCACAAGCACCCTGCCAACCCAACCTCCCCAAGCAGCTGTGGGGAGACCAGCAGGCTGCAGAGCCAGACAAAGGAGGAAGGCACAATGTCCCACGGGCTTTGGTGTGAAGACAGGCGGCTGTGAGTCCGTCAGGCTTGAGCATCTTACTGCGAGATAAGACATTGCTGGCATTCAGGAGCTTGATCTTGCTAATGATGTTCAAATATCATCTTTGCCATCCAGTGATGAAAAGGAGGCAAAGCAGTTCCAGTACAAAGCTTTCTCTACCCAGCAGAGAAAGAAATATGGTTTGAGCTAAACAGCTGGTGGTAATTTTTAAATATTTTTCAGCTACCCCTGTTGTCTCCTGCATTTTCAGTTGCAGCTGTCATAACCAGCAGTGCCATCCATCTGCCTTGGAGAGCCTGGCCAAGAGCCCACTCATTTTGTTGACTTTTTGCTTGAAATTTTTTTCCTCCCTGATTTTTCCCACCCATTCCTCTGGCACAAGTTTGTAGTTCTCCTTCCTCCTCACAATGAAAGCAGATTCAGCAGCATCCTCCCCTCAGGCAGCAACAGATTTGCTGCAGCCACCTGTCCTTTACAGCCTCTCATCTTAGCTCTGAAAACAAGTTATTATTTCATAGACCCTGCTTGCCTTTCAGTGGCTGTCTCTGTGGCTCCCCTCCAGCACACAACATAAATTTGCAGGGATTTTGAATTTGCTTTCTTCCAATCCAAGCTACTCGTGCTGGTCATTAGCCTAAACGAAAGAACTGATGCCCCAAAACCACTGTGGGTTTCTGTATTACCACTGTAATCCCTTCCCTAGGGAGCACTGTCCAGTCTCCAGGCAGGATAAAAAGACAGGTCTGGTCTCGCATGGCTGCAACACAGGTTTGAAAATGAAGGTATTTTCTCATGATCTCGGTGTGGAGGAAAGACTCTGACTGAGACAGACAGGATTGTCATGTAATGCTATCACTACATTCTCCTTTCAGAAATAAGGCTCACTGTAGGCTACAGTCACTGTGGCTAACGTGTAATCACATTGATCCAGAGAGCTGTGCAAGTGTGAGTTTAATGCTTCTGAAAACCAGGTGTGACATTGCTCAGAACAAAATCCGTTCTGCATCAGAGGCAGATATGGCCTGGGCACTGAGCACGGTGCGTTCAGAGCTTTCGGTGCATCTGCTGGGGTGAACAAAACCAATCTGAACCCTATACCCCTGGAGTGTCAGTACTCATTACCTTCAAGATCTAAACCTAGAGGCAGTGATTTTAAGACATTCACAGAGAGATTCTGCTATTTTACTGGGTCGTTCAGGCTGCATTTCAAAACACCGAGAACTGATTTTTAGACATGGCAAAAAAAAAAAAAAAAAAAAAAAAAAGGTTACATGGGACCAGATCAACATTCAGGGGAAGAGAAAAATATTCATACATCATAAAATCATCTCAAACTCAAGCCTCCAAAAATCAAGCACTCAGATGCAATAGTCCGTCGTAAAAATCCCAACAGGTTTAGGAGCCTGGGGCTCCAGTTTTAGTTACACGGTAATGAAGTAACTTCTGGTTAGCCTGAAATGAACATTCCTGAGCACATTCCCAAATTATCAGCTGTGTGTTACCATAAAAGCTACAATGAAAAATTCAAAACTAATCCTGATAGAGCAATAACTAGAGTTGGCAGCAGGCATATACAACATTACTTTCATTTATAAGTACCAAGATAATGTCAAAAAAGCCTCCAGACCACATATGGACATAATTTATACGAAAATTAAATTGCTGATTCATCCTGGTTAATTTTGATTATGACAAGATGTGTGCACAGTTGGCACGTGTGCTAAAAGTTATTCAACTTCGAAGACAGATCTGGTTCATAGCTTCCAAAACCAGAATCACCTACTCACAGCCATGTTCCGGGTGATGAAAAAAAGTGCTTCTAAAATTGTACAGAGCAAGTACACATAGCCTTGTGGGACTTGGTGCTGGCATTTCTATAAGAAGAGGGCAGACTGCTAACTTTCCATCCAATACAAAGGCAGGCAGGAGATACAGCATCTTCCCTGGAAACCTTTGCCCTGTCATGGTTGTGGGAAGGAATCCCTGCTGCTTTAGATGAGCATTACAAGGGGTTTTTTTACTGAGCATAAGATGGTGTTAATTGGAAGAGGGCTGTAAAAAAAGGAGTACGTGGATGGAGTGGATTTGTAAAGAAGGACCAATAAGAACTTTGGGAATAATCTTGTTAAATTATGTGAAGCTCAGAGAAAAATAGGCATGCAGGCTAAGAGGATCCTCCAGGGGTCCATGTAACCCTCAAGCCTAGAGTAACCCAGCTGAAGCTGACAGAAATCACCAGGTCGTAATATAACCTACTTATATAAAAATACAAGATATATAGAAAAATATAGGTTTTTTCAGGTGACCCTCTCTTTACAAGACACCATTTATACAATACTTCAGAGATTAGCTTTTTTTTAACCCTTACTATAGGAAGGCAAGCAACTTGTCCTACACAAGTAGACCTTCTTTTCTGAGGGACTATCTGAACTAGAGGGTTATAAACCTCTGGAGATTTCTACATTTTATAGATATTTTTCCAGCTAATGAAAGGACTTGTTCCTGAGTGACAATGAAATGATTGGCTTTTGTCTCTATCTTCGTCCCTCTGCGTTGTATCCTTACTGTTGGTCAGTCAGTCTGTGAGAGCAGCTTTCATCATTGCAGCCTGTATTGCACCCCTGCATCTGAAAGACAGTTTTACGGAGCTTGAAAGAGATGAGCACATAGTCCACTTCCTCCTTAAACTGCATGACACTACATGAAGCGGTTTCTCCAGAGTTTCCAGTTAGAAGAAAATAATATGATAAAACTGACTGCAGTTTTTTCCCATCTGTGATTTCCCAAACGGTCTCTTCTCAGCAAAAATCTACAAGGTGGGGATGAGCATAAGCTCCTCTGTGCAGCTGCTGTGGTGGGGCCTTGGCAAAAACAGCTCTCTGGACACAATACAGGCATGGTCCTGCTCCTGCACATGCCACGCACTAGAGCTGCCATGTCTCACAGTGCTGATGTATATAAAATGGCATAGAGAGCTGCCCTGTTTCCCCTGTAGCTCTGTCCGTCTGAAATTTTTCCTGAGGGCAGAGAGAGTAGGAAATGAGGTAACAGTGCTGAGAAGGTCCTAAATCATGGGGGTTTCACAGCCCTCTATCTCTGAGGCCAATACCACAGAGTCTCTTCCAGAGTCCTGGATCTGGGAAGACAAGAGGTGGCCAAAAGCAAATCCAGTCACAGTCAAGCTGGCATAAAGATGGTCAGGTTTTGCCACCATCCAACTTTGTCTCCCTTGAAACTTTATCCAAATCAAAAGGTATTTTGGAAGGCTTGTTTCCATAGAGCAACAGATCTTGGCCAACATCTCCCACGAAGTTTTGTACCACTTTGTTGACAGCCTCCCCCATATCATATCATCAAGTCACTTGCTGTCACATCTCCTGCTGTCCTGTTAACACTGTCCTCTTCTCATGTAGGGCTGAAGAGGCATTGACTTTCTGGATGGATTGTTTCCACCTGACATATGACAGAGACCTGTCAACACAAAGTCAGCTGAGAAAGTCCCTGGGGATTGCTGTCAATTCAGACACCACAATCTTAACAAAGTTTGTTTGTATGGGGAGAGTCTGATTTATATCTCTAATACTGTAAGGTATCTGCACCTTTTACCATGATTGCTTTTACCAACTCATTTATTTTTAAAAGAAAATAAGTAATTAAATAAAAGCAGCCTGCTATCAGGAATGAAAGAATAATTTATAAACAGTCACCAAAACTTGAACTGATTCTGACACTTGTCTCAGATATTTACAGGAAAGAGAAATTAATATCAAATGTGCTCTGAAATCTATTTATAAGGGCAAGCTGAGAGACGGAAAATATAAAACACAGCAACATTACCAAATGGATACAAAATTACTTCTAGTACCCTCCATATTGCAGCATTTTACCAACAGTAAATACAAAATACAGTTTTACTTAAACCAAGTCAGCTTAACACACATTTCCTCAAAACTAAACAGTGCCAAGTTATGAGAACCCCATTCATGATCCATTTATGTATATTTAGCCATAGACTCGAAATGGAACTAGTCCTCATAGGCAGAGATTTAAACACTGGTATAGCTTCATTACATGGGCAATAATGCATAAAACAATTATGTGGATTGCAAAAAATTGATTTTTATATGGGACATTATCTGATGAATTTTTGCTGATAGTCAGTAATACTGTAAGTCAGTTACTCTAGACTTAAATGTTAGTTAAGGACTATGAATAACTGCCTCGATGTAGCAGAGCAGCTACATCATCCTTTCAATTAGGCAGGTTTTCTCTGTCATCCCTGGTGGTTTAGAATAGTCTGTAAGTAGGACAGAGCAGTTATCCAATAAATTCCGTTTTAAACAGAAATTATTCATTACTAATAGTGAAACAAAAGCTTTTCTATAATCCCTCACAGAGTAGGTTTTATAGCACAGCAATTGTCTCATTTCCCTTGCTCACAACTGCAAGCAAAAATTGCCACTTGACAGCAAAACAGTTTATGTATTTTATAAAAACATTAATGTGCCTCACATGATATATATGCATATGCATCTCAGAAACACCTTAATTCATAATCATAGATTTCTTTAATAAAAATCATCATAATGATCTTTTACCATAAGCACTAATACATAATAACGTTATCAATCTCCTATCCTTATTAACATAATCTAAATTACAAATAGCTGATTTCAAAATAAAATCTAGATAGAATTAAGATATTTAACATTCATTGCAAAAGCTGATACAATAACCCAAAACCTTTTTAATCCCAGATTCAGCACAACGTCAGTTTTAGATCCCAACCACACAAATCAACAGTCAGTCTCATGGTTTAAAAAGAGGAAGCCTAAGACCTACGTGAAGTTACTAGACTTTATCTCTGCATATAGCTGTGAGCAACTGAACATGAAAAGCAGGTGAAGAAGAAAGGAATGCAGAGTTTAGGGTGGTGTTTTTCAAAGGGCTTCTTTGGAGTCCTGGCACACACTGGGTGGTGTGGAAAATTGCAATTGCTGCATCTCTCTCTCTCTCTCTCTCTCTCTCTTCCCCCTTGTAAGGAATTAAAGATCACAGTTGCCTGTCTCAAGCACTTCTCAGTTGTGGGTGCAATTTACTATGGCAGCAATTGTAAAGGAATGTGGTGAGGGCAATTTGCCCACTGAAATTCAAAAAAAAGAAAAAGCAACCTGAGATAATACAACTTAATTTGAAAAGGATAATAATTTCACTTATAACCCCACCAACAGTAAAAACACAGTTTTTGTTTTGTGTCAGGATTAAATCACAACAGATCTGTACACTACCCCCTGCAGAACAGAGTATGGGCTCAATATAAGGATATGTTTGCATAAGAACCTTTTGCATGAGAACTTTGTACATTAAAAATTAATTTTTCATGGTGTATGGAATTACTCCGTTGGACAGAAGCATTACCTATAAAATTCTTCAAACTGTATGTGGATGTGGTCTAGAGAAAAACCTATTATAAAGCCACTGAATTATTTGAACACACCTCCTCAGCAAACCCATTCACACTTGTTCCAGTGTGCAAAGGTAATCAACTGTTGAATGGGACCTCAAGATCCCCTTGAGACTTGGCTGATTAAGAAAATACGCATCTTAATACACGATCTGTTGGGGTTACCCCTCCATGGGATTTAAAAATCAAGAGCCACTGTGTAATTCTTTGCCTAATTTCAAGACATATGGACCCCATCCAACAGGCACAGTATTATGGAATCCCTCACAACCACTATTCATTAAAGAACACTCTGATCCTTGGGACTCACAGGGTGGGGTCAGTGGCTGATGAGAATTAGATTGACGATTGCAATTGGATTTCCATTTTTAATGACTGGGATATCTATTGTACACTGTATGGTTACTCGCCTTATTGTTTCTGCTGCTTTTGTCTTTTCTTCTGCTATCTGCTACATACACATCACCCCCATGGGCAACCTGTGAACTGAAAAAAAGTCCCTGGAAAACAGTCTTTGAGTCACAGCATGGTGTAAGGACTTCGAGATCCCAGTTGCCTGTCTCAAACAAACACTGTTAAGGCCACAGAAGGACTTTGCCACAAGATAAGCAGAGAACAGAGCAGCAGGATGGCACTAACTCCAAGCCTGGCAGAGCTGAGATCTGGGTAGCACATCCTGGGTAATGCATCCAGACAAAAATTCCCACTGTGAAAAACTGTGTAAAGAAGCTCATGAGCACATCACCCATCAAACAAGGATTACCCAAAGTTATGGGGCAGATGGTACCTGTGACCACCACCGATCTCTGGAGCCCAGGCAGAATATGCCTCTGTGGATACCTGGAACTTGGACTGTAAGTTAAACCACCACAGCGGGAACTTGAGACAAGATAAAGGTGGTACTATTGTCTGGGTGTTATCTCAGACCTAGAGTGAGTTTAACAAAGCTGGGAGAGAAGAATGTACCACTGATAATGGCAGAATTTATGGGCCACAAGAAAAGCCAGCTCAGCAACTGTGCTGAAAACAGCCCAGGCTGGGTATAAGGTAATTCTTGCAGGTGGAGATCGTGACCACCGACTCACGGACCATCAACCCAAGAAATGCACTGGCTCAGAAGAAGAGAAAGACTGAGCATAGGTCTATTTAGCATTAGAAGCGAGGGAATCATTTAAACAACATAAAAAGAGAACTGTGTAGCCAATGAGCACTTATCCCTTTGTTTGCAAAAATGCGTAAATAGTGACAAATTTTGAATGTCCTCGGGACTCTGACCACTGAGAAGCCCAGGGTGAAGAAGGACCAACAAGATGCTGTTGGATCCATAGGTGGTGACTATCTTCTGCTTTGTCTCTCTGTCTGTCTCTCTCTCCTCTCTTTCTGTTTCTTTCTATCTCTCTACCTTACATTCAACGCTAGATTGAATCCATATTATTGATTTCAAGATATGCCCATGTTTGCGCCTTAATTCAGGCAGAGGCATCTCGATAACCAGATCATAACATCCCTCCCCACAGAGGACAACATCCCCATAAGGAAAGCTGAGAAGAACATTAGCCTACTCCAAAACAGAATCATGTGCCACTGCAATAAGTGTGGTCATCCTTCACCTAGCTGTTCTTCATATCTGTATCCCATTTTCTATGTTAATCTTTCATCATTTGCTTGATCTTTGATTGCCTATAGCAGACTGATCACAAGCAAGCAATGGTAACATCACTTTTCACAGGCCCACAGCAATCTGTGTAGGCCTTCCAGAAGATCTGTAACACCACTGCAGATCAATATCACAAAAGCAGAACTGAGAAAACAGATCTTGAATAGCCTGATTTATACCCATATGAATATTTGTCCTTCTTCCCACACTCATTTGAAGTTACACAGCCCCGGCTGCAGTACTTCCACTTCCATCAGGCGTCCTCAGAGAAACCATTTCTCGGACAGAAGATGTTGGGTTATCTCTTTGGCTGCCAGCTGCTGCCAGCTGTATGAACTTCCTTTTCTTGTTGTTCTTTTTGTAATATCCAAATTGGTGTGTAGTTCTTGTCTTCATACATTATATGTAGGTTGTTTCCCTAGCTCAGTAAAATGCTGCTTTTCGTGTCCAGTGAGAGCACATACTTTTTTTAAAAAGCCCTTTGAGGAGCAGTGGTTGAAATGCAAGTCTTTGCTGTTTCTATTTTGATATGATTCTCCTATTCTTAGGCACTTCTACTCTCTCTATTACATAGTTAATCCAGAATTTAAAGATGCAAGACAGCCCATGAAATTAAAAGCAATTTTCATGCATCAACAGAAGAGGGTTTTTTTATTTTTTCTAACATTTTGAGCTGAAAACAGCTAGAATGTAGGAGCCTGATCAAATGGGTGTTAAAAAATTATCCTGAAACCTCTGCTGAGGTATGGAGAAAAATGAGAAAAGAAAACTTCAAAGACTAATAAACAAAAGATATCAGTGCAGCAGCAGCCATATTTTCCTCTCCTGAGGTCAAATCTCATCTCAGTAAAGTTAATGGAAAAATCAGCATCGACTTCAATGGTATTTCTCCCCTGACTTGGCATACCGTGGGTGTGCCATGATATCAAGGCAGGATTAGACCCTTAAGACCAGCTCTTCTCTTCGCAGCCCTCAGCATTGCAGGTTACTGCAGCTACAGGAGATAATGCTTTTCAGCTTTTAGACTTTTAAAAATGCAAATTAAGTACAGTCCCAGCTGAAAAATTCGCATGTATGTGTTGTGCTACATCCTGTGCTATTTAATCACTCATTAGGTACACTTCAGAAGGAGCTGGAAACCACTAGCAAGATTTATTTTCTAACACAGGCTCTCTTTGAAAGCTTCCACCGGCTGACCATGGCACTTTTCCATTTCACCACTCATCATCAAGACAGTGTCAGAGAGTAAGTATCTCAGGACGTACCACAGAAGGACAATATTTTTTCATGTTAGATCTCATTTTGTATCAGCATCTTTACCATGTAAGCTCTAAAGGAAAATAAATTTGATAAGAGCCATCTGTGACATAAAACTGCAGAAGAAATAATTAAGATTAGTAGCAGACTTGGTTTCTGAATGAAGATATACAATGTATAATGCAGGTTTATGAATTTACTTTATCTAAATGATTAGTAGCTCACTTCTTTGTTGATGGCATTTAGGGCATGAAAAATCATGCTGGTGTATTAACCATTTGATTAACAACTTGTATGATTAAAAAAAATAAGAATAAGAAAGCACTATTCAGTTCTCTGACTCAGACAAAGACTATAAATTTCACATACATAAATACACCTAAAAATTTTGATATGATAAATGGACAGAGGCAAATCTTCACATTCATGCAGCTTATTTAAACCTTGTTCTCTGGAGTCTTGCAGAGTATATTTAGCTTTTCATTTTCCTTTCAAAAATTTCATTTCAGAAGCACCTTAGGAACAGCTATTTTTGGTCTACACATATCATTGTAGGGATGCCAGTGCTAATCTACTGACAAAGCCGCTTAAAGATGCCCTGAAATTAAGCTCAGCAGATGAGAAAGGGTGTACAGAGTTTCTTTTAGATCCTCATCCTTCAGGAGAAGTTCAAGTCTGCGCTTTACAGTGAGTGCTTTCAAATACCCATACCACCTTCGCCACATCCAAAATCTTTTATTAGATATAATTTTCTATGTGTATTGAGATACATTTTAGTGTTTATAAAGTTATATTTTCCACACGTTAAGCTGCCAGTGAAGTTCAATAGATGAGACGGACTTTAAAAGGTGATTAGGGTCTGCAAGTATTTGCTTAAAGATCTCCTCCATTCTTTGAGAAGGTTCAGAAACGTGTCTGCCCTTCATATGTCCTGTTATCAGACAATAATATACTCCACAATTTTATGCTCCAAAAACTTCTGGAAGCAGTATTGAACAAAAGACCTTGTAATTGACTTTTAAGAATGGTAGAATTACAGTATTGTTTTACACATGAAAAATGAAGGTTATTGTTCAAGGCCATATATTTCATCCTACACTGTATGAACACATTGTAATCAACATCGGTACCCCAAAAAGAATGGATGAAAATGTTCTTCTGTTGCATAAAGCAGCTTACTCAGGTTGATCAAACATTACAAGCTGCACATGGATTTCATGCTACTTAAGAAGCTCAATTATTTAAACAGCCCCAAATCTAATAGCCTACTAGGTGCCTGCAGCTCCTCATTTGTATTTGTACTCATTCATATTTAGAGGTGGGATGAAATACAAACTGTTCAAATCCAGGAAACACATTCCAGAATAACTCCTCTATATTCAAATAATGTTCAAAAAATGTTCATCTGAAAGTAACACAAAACTTTTCCCTGCTTTATTTTATCATTTACACTTGTACCTTGAGTATCTAAAGGTTTTAATTCAAGGCCAGTGCTGCTGCCTAGTATCAGTAAAACCAGAAGGGAAGGAAGTTGATGCAGACTCATAATAGGATGGCAGATACATAAATTAAATTACATTTAGCAGCTCTGTACTTGGAATGATCACCTGCCACGTGAATGAAGTACTGCTAAAACAAACTTGAAAGATCACATGGCAAATATTTATGCCTAATGAATATGCAGCTTAAGAGAAATATCTAAACTTATACCTTGGTACCCAACAAGATTATCCTGAAAAGCAACTCCTTCAATAAAATTTAAAAAATCAATATCATATAAATTTCAATATTCTATTATGCCATCAATCAGCACTAACAACCGAAATCTTTTTTTAAAGGCAATTACAGATTCAGTATTGCATTTTCTCATTGAGATTTGTTTTCCTTCTTTTCTTATTGTAATATTTCCACTTCAGGTCTAGTAATCAGCCTCTCTTGCAGCAGATTTATTTGGATGAACAGTATTCACGTAGTGCTCTGAATTCTCTTTTAGATACACAGTGTGGTCCAAGTGAAAGTACTCCAGGTTGGATCTCAGGAGACCATGGGTTTTACCCCTGACTTTGCCACTGACCATGTTTACTTTCATTATCTCTCTCTGTCCCCATTTTCCTCATTTCCACAGTCAGAAGGTCAAAATATTTGGAGAGAAGCTGTCACATTTTGCGTGCCCTCCTCTCACTAGGCTTTGCAGTAATACCAGTCTATGTAGTAAAAGCTTGCTCTTTCCCCTGAATTACTAGCACCTGCGTTCAAGATTGTGTT
The DNA here is from genome assembly GCA_013397755.1 of Cnemophilus loriae. NCBI lineage: Eukaryota > Metazoa > Chordata > Aves > Passeriformes > Corvidae > Cnemophilus > Cnemophilus loriae. Next base: position 2,466,184 of record VZTF01002191.1, read on the forward strand.
TCCAGAGAGCAGCCAATTCAAGACTAGGCTTTTAAGAATAAAAAAGGGCTTTTTAGGTCACTACTATATAAAGCATGAACCTTTGTTCTCTATCAAGGTGTAAGTGCAGTATATGGCATCCTGTTCTTATTTAATCTCTTTTAGACTCTTTTTAACATACCTTTACCAACTATATCAAGTTTTATTTTCCATGGTGTAACAGTTTGCACAATCTCTCACAAGAGTTCTTGCCTTGCACCTGTCCCAGCAGAGCATTTATACCTGGTTTCTCTAGGATGGATTATAGCACCCTTCTTTCAAAATCAGCCACTCAATCTGGTTCTTGCAAAAGAGGAGATTGACAAAACAGAAAAATTCATTATGTGAAGATCTACAAGCTTTGAACTGCAGTTGCTCAACTCAAAAGCATAACAGCTGTGTATTTACACTGAAGCCTGTGGCACCTCTAGGAAATTTGTCCTTGGCATTAGTCATTCTCATGTTGATCCTTAGGCAGGATCCTTGTTAGACCAGCTAATCTGTGCTACCCTTTTACCTTGTCTCCCTGGAAACACACAGATTGCAGATGAAAGGAAATACCCGAACTGCAGATGAAGGCAGGTTTGGATAATAATACTGCCTCAGTATTTGTCTATCAATATAAGGACTGTTTTGAGATACCAGATATGCAGAGCACTCTTCAGTTTTAAAGGAGACCAGGTGCTTGATAATTCTTCAGATCATAGCAAAAAATGAGATTCATTTTCAATTTGTCTACTCTGTGCACTAACATCTGCCTGTTTATTCCCTTCCCCTTCACTCAGAGCGTAGAATTAGAGTAGACTAGAGTAGAATATCCTGAGTTGGAAGGGACTCACAAAGATCACTGAAGTCCAACTTCTGGCCCTGCACAGGACACCCTAAGAATCACATCATGTGCCTGAGAGTGTTATCCAAACACTTCCTGAACTCAGAGAGGCTTGGTGCTGTGACCACTTCCCTGGAAAGCCTGTTCCAATGCCCTACTATCCATTGGGTGAAGAATCATTTCCTAACATCCAACCCAAACCTCCCCTGACACAGTTTATTTCCACAGTAGATGTAAGTTCATTTGCTCCTGGCTTTGAAAAATACTACCATGTTCTCTGACAGAATGGCACCTAAAATAATCCTGATGAAAATCACAACTTTGAGCAGCTCTTGATAGTTTGTTGTCTTTAAATCTGGGATTGATCTTAACTGTACTAGTTCATCAACAGTATTTCATTTATTCCATTCCAATAATACAAACTTAAAAAAAAAATCAATATTTGAATCTCTGCATTCCTACAATGCCAGGAGATGGCAACAGAAAATACAAATGCACTAAATTCAAAAGGATTTTGCCTATAGCAGAAGTCAGGGTTGGGGGATATTATGATTTTGGCTTTTTTTAAGCTACATTTCTCATCTCCCAACAGTGTGTATCTGTATTCAGCAGATGTACTCACCTCTTTTTGCAGATCTGCGTCCTCCTTTCTTTTCTCACTGGTCAACTGGTGCTTCCTCTTGTGCAATTGAATTTGGCAGGTGCAAGAACACTTGCTTATGCTGTGCACAAGCTGGGGAATGCTATTTTGACAGCTGATAGTCCTGCAGCATCCTTGGAGACTTTTAAAAGCACATAGAAAACTTCATTATTTACAAAGCTTTACAGCTGGGATGCACAGATCACCCATGGCAAATTTGTCAAAGGAATATTTGACTGTGTTTTTAGGTATCCTCCTCGTATAGACTTTGCACAAACAGAGAAAGGTATTTTGTCCCATCTTGCAGTTTTGGGAACTTTAAAATTCACGTTCCTTCATTACTCCTCTGTGCTCGATTTTCTTTTTCATTGGGTGGTTTAAGGCAGAGGGTGTAGATTTTTGGGGTTTTTGTTTTGTTTGGCCATTTCATATGCTTTGGTCACTGTAGTGGATGGGTTTTCCTCAGCTCCACTCGGTATCAGAAGACAGTCACAGAGCGGCTGTGATCCTCTGAACATGTCCAGGATGTAGTGTAATATTCCAGCCTTTCTTCTTGTGTTTGCAAACCCAAAGTTTTTCCAAGGTTTTAGAAGCATAGCATGATTTGTATTACTTCTAAGGTCTATATCCCCTTGATCATTACAATTTCAGCCAATGCTGCTTCTTGCTCTTCTTCCTCCTTCCCAGTCAAATGATATTTTAGGCTGAGATATGTACAGCTACTCATGTTTTCACTTTCTCTACGTCTGCATTCCCCTCTCCTCCCTTAGTTTAGCAGAAATATTAGGGACTGATTTTTAGCAAACACTCACAGCCTGTATACAAATTAGCAGGAGCAATGGGTGTTCAGCTGCTCAGAACCATCAGGCCCTACCTGCATATTTACAATGAGCTCATTGACCAAGAAACTGAGCACCTGCACCAGGCCAGTGGTGTCAAGTCTGGTGATTTTATTTCCAGTCTGAGATTACTGGATGGTTTTAATCAGTGCTTGTGGGAATTTCAGTATTCATCATGGAACTCTGGCCCTCATGAGCCGAGAGAGAAACTCAAAAATACCATCCAGGTGTCAAGGCAGGTCAAAAATATATTCCAAAATTCTTTGTTTTATGAAGTATTAATTTAAGCCATTTCTTTGCATACAGATGACACAACCCATGGTGCTTAAGACTTGCAGTAATGCAGAACTTCAAAGCGATTTTCACTTTGTTCTCTATGCCAGTGGAAAGTATACAAGGTCTCTATTATAGAAACTGGGAAAATATTCATACTGACTGATGAGTTGGTTTATTTAATGTTCATTTAAAATAAGCCCATAATACTTATGTAATCAAATGTTCCATAAATACTCGAGCAAGCTAAGAATCCGACAGGAATGTTCACTGGCTTCTTCTGAAGGGTCTATAATTTATCATTCACATAAATCGTCCCCAAAAGCCTGATCCACATCCAACCAGGAAACTGAAGCATGCTGTCTGGGGTGCAGAACCATCTGAAATCTTGCGCATGGTATATTCATAACAAGCTAGGCATATATATTGTACATACACACAATATAAACCTATATTATTCATATAAATTACTTGGAAATTAATTTTGGGCAGAGAAGGTGTCAGATTTGTAATATGTTTGCAGACAACTTGTAAATAGAAAGAGTTTGGGTTCACCAGATATTTGTTTGCTCAGCTCAGTTTTGTGTTATAGAAAATATCATATTTTCTTCTCTGTAGGGTTCTTATCGGATATAAATAGGTCTCACAAGGTTGATCTAACTGCAAAATAAATCACGGGAGAATGAAGGACCTTCAGCAGTTTCCTTAACAACATGATAATGGCATAAACACGGCAGTGATGTTTCTGGCACTTGCTATTTTGAGAGGTTTTCATCTCCCTTGAAATGAAGAACCCAGTGGGAAACAATAAGCAAAGGTTTCTTGTGGACGAACAATCACTGCTGCTAGTGGAGAGCAGCCTCACCGTGCCTCGCAGAGGTGTGCATCAGCCTTATGCACTTCAGGTTTGTGATCTGTCTCGCCCTGCTCCTTCCATTAGGCTTCTCCTGGGGCTGCTGCTGCCAAAAAGACAGCTCTTGGGAGTTGCCAGAGTAGTCAAAGTTTGTCCCACTTTGCTCATCTCTCATTACCTGGGACAGCACTCAGGGAGGATAAACAAAGTGCTTTATTGCATCCACCTCCTTCACTGGGAAGGCAAGAGATAAGGACAGCTGGGAAGGGCTGCTCTCCTACAGTGCTGCAAGGTTGTGCTGAGACCCAGCCCATGTCTGATGTTTGGTTACATCTGTTGTGTTGGTGCTAGGAACATCCTCAGCCAAATATTTCAGATGCAAGTGTTTAGACAACAGACCATAAATTATATGGAAATGTTTTTGCCCTGGATTTTTTTTGTTGCTGCTAATCAAAATGCAAAGAATAAGATGGTTTAGAGGGAGGGGGTGGGTTTACCCTGTTTTGTAGTACACAAGGCCATTTTTCTCTAATTCTCTATTTGATCTGTAGATAATTGATTGTATGTATGACTGTATATGTTCTGTTTCAGCTGTGTGTTCCAAATCACATCTGGTGTAAATAGTAGTTCTTGTCCAAAAACAAAAATAAAATAAAATAAATTAAAAAAAAAAAGTTCAGTTTCTAAAATGCTTTTATTCTCTGAGCTTGTGTTGGATAAACTTCAAGCTATGGCTTTGTACATCAAGGAACTTGATTTATTTCCTCACTGCGTGTCATGTAAGGAACAGATCTGCAGAAATAAATGCAGATTGAGTGGGAGATAAAAGTAATCATTCACCAACCATCCCACCATGATGGAAGAGAAGTTATATATTAGCAAAATATAACATCTTTCTTTCCTCCTCTTTTTCCTTCTATTTTTCTAAGTCAAACAGACACTATTCCCTACTCACAAATAGTGAGACTGACTCTCTGACTTCTCTCGGAGTGGGAACTCTGCTTCATGGATCATCATGCTCCTGCATTATTTCCATCCCAGCATGCTCAGAGGACTCTGGAGACAGGCAGGGCAGAAGTGCAAACTCCTCATCCTGCCTCAGTAATATTATACTTTTTCCACTACCATGTGTAAAGAATAAATTTTTAAAAAATGACTAAATAAAAGACATTCCTGTGGAGGAAGCAATTATTTTTTCAGTTGATTTTAGCTAAGAAGGGACTTTATTGTCAATACTCTGCCATTCCTATTTCAGTTGCTGCTTCTTTTTTTTATTGATTTTTTGTAAACTTTGTGATTCGTAGCAATTAGTGACACTTGCCTGGCAGCAATGAACATTAAAACAGGTATTTTCTGAAATAGGGTGGGTGAGGAGAAATGGTAAACATCATCCATGAAGAACCTAGGCCAGGTTTTAATGGAGTATAGAAAGCCTTCTGAAAATCTGTATAAATGAACTGAGTTTGACCATAGCAGCGAATTTATTTTTTCTGTCCCACAATGTGAAGTGCATGAACAGCCAAGGGCCTCATGGGAAGAAACACTCTCCACAAGCAGTGTTCCACCAGGTCATGTCACCTGGGAGACATCTCCAGGCAAAGCCCTTCCTGCAAATTATCTGTATGTTACACTAAGCTGGATATCAAGCTCTGCGATTTTCGGAACAGAGAAAGTAACCTGGATATGGCTTTAGGAACACTTTTAGGTACAGCAAATCTGATAAATCCTACAGGGAGAAAATCCCATGGAATCCTAGGGAGAAGTGAGCTGGATTGAGACCAGGAGCTAGATGTCTACAAGTGACCAGACACAAGTTCAGACCTCTTAATCCATTTACCAGATCAGAATGCTGATCCACCTCCCCCAGCTCCTACCTCCTGAGAGGGACTAAAATTGAGTAGCCAACTTGGTGGAATATAAGAATAAATTCACTTAATATGTTTTAGAGAGCCAAAAATGCATTTATTACTGCACAGGACATTTAGATAAAGTACCCCTTGAAGGTATTTTTGAGAATGGATATGTTAATACTCGAGCACATTTTAGACTCGTGATCACTTAAGTTATACAGAAAAGTTAGTTTATGCAGAAGGAAGAGGCTTGTGAAGAAAATGGACTATCTAACTGCGGTGATAGCTAGAGGAAGGAGTCCACAGCACAGTTGATTGCCACTGTGCAATGCAGTAATCTGCTACCTGATTAGATGGGCAAGGTAGCCATCACAGCCTTTTGCTGCACTCTGTCACTGATTGCAAATGAGCCAACTCAAAACCTCAAATTGCTCCAACTCGCCACCAAGTACCTATTATCTGCTGTTAAGGTAGGGTGGCAGGGAGTTCAGCCCAAAATAGTAAAGAATAATTTCTATTTTCACCGGTGCATTGGCTGGGAAAAAAAGGCTGGGAATCTTGTTTGAAGCCAGCTGCACTCCCCTTGGAAGCATCACCACTCGCTGTGCAGGAGATCCTGGGAGCCAGCTGTAAAGCTCCTCCACATCAGCCACCTAATCTCCGAGGGCACAGACAATACTGACTCGGTATACACATATCTTCCACTGTCAGCCGGGAGACGGAGTTCAGAGAAAGAGGGAAAATGAAAATCCCAAAAAGCCAAAAACACCCAGCTTTCAAAAACCCACAGCTTTCAAAAATCCCCAGCTTTCAAAACTGTGTCTACAGCATGCAATCAAAAGCAGCTCTCCTGAAAGGATTCTCAGCAGGGAGCATGGAAGGGGAGCAGCAGTGAGTGCAATAAAGCAGCAAAGTCAGGCCCCAGTGCTGCAGCCGTGGTAAACGCCTAAGGATGGCAGCTCTGGAGCACCTGCCTGGTAAAGGCATATTCTCTGGTGCTGCTCTTCAAAACAAAGACAAAATGATGGGAAGAAATAGAAAGAAAGTAAAAAAAAAAAAAAAAAGACGCAGTGTGGCATTAGAAAACACTTGCGGTACAAACTGGGCTCACAACACTGGCAGGCACTCTTCCATTTTAGAAAGATAGATAGCAGACCAACAGAAAAGAAACATGTGTGTGTTTCTGCTTGTGCTTATAAATAAAACATACCATATGTAGATGCATAGCCTGTAAATACTAGATAAGAATATATTGTAAAGTGAGCCAAATTCTTTATTTCTGTCAAAAATTTATATTTGCTCAACTCAATAAAATGGAGCATCAACCTTGCTTGTGTGGACCCCTGCAAAATTTGCAGTGGAGCTGCTGTCCCAGAAAATTGGGTTAAGCCCTTCTGAAATTGGTTTGTTTTTCTTCTGTACTTTCCATCGCTTCCTTAGAAGCAATTTTTGAACCTTCGAGGGTCAGTGGACCATAGATTAAAAGATACTGCCCCAGAAAACCTGATCACAATCTAAGGCCTGTTGTGCCAAGCGTTTCCAAACACCAGAGGTCATACCCCACCTCAAAGGCTTTGCAATAAACAAATGAGATGGAGAGAGAAGACACATGGAGTGGGAAGCACTGAGAAGAAACTCCACTTGCCTGAGGCCATATGGGTCACTAGCAGAGCTCCTGTTCGCTTTGATGGTGTGCAACTCTCCTTGGAGTTAAAAAACCCTGTTTTTGTCCTGAGGCAGCAGCTGAACTGAAGGAAAGTGGGTGAGATTCACCAGGCAGAGGCAGCACTGTGAGTTTCAGGGGATTTCTCTCTCTATCCAACCCTTCCAGATTTCACACACTCACGCCAGGCGCTGACCACACCTGCCACATCAATTTAAGAGCACTTTTGTGTCTTCTGGGGTCTCCAGTCTATCGTTTTCACTTCAGCAGCCCTTCAGGAACAACATTAGACAATGCAGCTTCCCATGAGCATTGTCGGAGCACTGCACTGCTGTAAGACATGCCCATGCTGCGATGAGAGACCCAGAGACAGAAAATGAGTTCTCTGCTGCTGTCAGATCTCTGCTATTAGATACTCCTAATAGAGAAAGGCACTCCAAATATCTAGGACCAAGATACGCTGTCTTTTCTCCAGCCCAACAACTCTATGCGAGACAGCAATGCAATTTAGTAGTAACTGAAGTAGATTATGCCATGTCCTGTAGAGATGTCTTTGCATCTCTTAAAGTCATATTTCCGGCTTTTAAATACTTCCTTTTGTTGCCTCAGAATTATGTATATATGCAAGCTATGTCAATATTTATATAAATATTACCATATGTACATAAAAGGCCAAATTATGTGCAAATTATATAAAGATCTCACCTGTGTAAATTCATTTTGGACTACCCCAGTGTGAGAAATTCACACAGAATCATCAGCTGTGGAAGACCTGTGCAGAGGTCAGCTTGCTGGGCATCTACAGAGCAGGGATCCAGTGGAGTTGTAGGAAGAGTTGGCTCAAGCAGCAGGAAATAGTACCTGGCAGTAGGCTGCATTCAGGGATGGAGCGATCTTCCTCTGGATCTGAGGAGAGATAGCCATCACTGGAAACAAACTGAACATAAGAAGTAAAATTTAGAAATGTTCCTGAAATAGCAGGCAGAAGAAACAATGAAAGGCAGAAAATACTTTCCCATTTCCAGTGAGAGAGAGTCAGTTGCCAGGGCTGGAAGAGCCTGAGTGCCATCCTGAGAGTGATGCCCACACAGACACCCTGGGTTGAAACTGGGAGAGCCACTACCTTTACCCCTTGTCCCCTGTATTTCTCTGACTGCTGAGAACAGTCAGTAAGTGAAGCAGGTGGTGATCCCAGAGCAAGAATTTATTGTGGCCTCTGTCCAGCCTTTTCTGGTTTTGATTTCCAGTCAGAGCCCATTTTGAATTCTGAATATCAGTACAGCTCACTCCCACACTTGATAATATACTCAGTCATTGAGCAGTTACCTGACACAACACAGTTCTAGTGGAAATTAAGCCAAAATGCAATTGTGTTACATGATATATTGACTCAGAAGGACAGGTTGATGTTAAGGACAACTTTTTTTTACTTTTATTTGATGTGTTTGTGTTGGGGAGAGTTTTTTGAGTGAGAGTATGAAAAACTAGATTACGCTTTTTCAAGGTACTCACAGAAAAAAATAAAATATTTTACTTGTATTATAAAACATACAGATGCTTTTGTGCATTTGTAAACTTGTGGTATTCAAGTAATAGAGCAACTTTGTTAAAACCTAATTCCAGACATAATTTTCCAGCTTATTTTTGGTAATAAATTGCAGATTGTTTTAGGAACCCAGAGATTTATATTTATTTACTGATGATCGTGAAGTTTAGCAGAGTTTTAGCAGTTACTTTTTAAGTTAAGCAGACAGCTAAAAGTTGCCAGTTTTCCCGGTCTTCTGTAATTTCCAAACATAATATTTCCCATTCAGTTCTTCGGTGCTTTTCTTTGAATAAAATGTTAGAAAAAGTGCTTAATTTTTTAAATCCAGATTCATTGTGAAAGATGTAGTATTAGAGAGGCCATTAGAGAGGCCTTCCTTTTTTCTGTGAACACTAAAGAGTACATCTGACTGGAAATAAACTGTGGAATTACATACAAAATATCACAAAAAACCGACTTGAATGTATGTCAGTTAACAAAGAAGCAATTTACCATACAATATTCATGAACACAAACATATTTTACTGTAGGAATCCTACCAGAGAGTCTACAGGAGAGTAGGAGCAGCTGAAAGAATCTTACTGGTTTATATCATGGTTATTTTTACAGTTCCCTGTAATTTTTTTACAATCTACTAATAACTTCAATATAATAAAAATTGCAAAAATATAATATTAGCTGATGAAAAGGAAAACCTCTAGCAGAAATGTGTCAAATATCTTACAAATAAGTGTCAAAGTAAATTAGACCTTTGTTCATAGGTTGTTACATAAATAAGCCATGAGCATTTTGGCACAAGAAAGCAGTAACGTGGGCTTTGCAGATAATACTGTAAATCTTTTCAGTTATTTTAGGATACTGCATGAGAAAAAAATTGTTTGTTTTGTGGACTATAATACTGGATGGTCTCTGATTCTGTACTTCCTGCATTCAGAGAGCAACTGCAGCAGAGCTGAATAACTGCACGCAGCACACCCATGGGAGACATCAAATCACGGGGAATCAAGAGCACACCCATGGGAGTCATCGAATGAAACCACCTGGAGAACAAGTATGTTGCAGATCTATGAAAGCACAGTTACAAACAAGTTTTCTTCTGTAGAGGAATAGCTAAAACTGAAGATGTTGACCATTGTTTCTGGAATTAGCTACGATAGTCAAAGGATTTGAACAAAATTAAGAGCAGGTTAATGCATTCATGTTACCAAACTTGTTAAATAACAAGTACCCTGGTAACTAAGCCAAATAAAGTCAACTTCTTATGGGAATAGATTACTGACTTTTTTTGATCCTGCTATCTATTTTTTTAACTCGCACACGTTAAGATAAATAGATTGTAAGCCTATACACATAGATCTATATACAGAAATCCATTAAAGCTTATTTTCATTTATTATTTAAAATTTTTCCTCAGTTGAATTAGTAATCTGATTTAGTCAAATCTGCTACCCTGGTAACACAGAAAAATGGTGAAGTTTCTGTCTTTGCTTTCTTAAAATAAAAAAAATGTATCCTCACTTAAGTGGGAGATAAAAATACTATTTATGTAAATGTTCAGCCATTGTTCAGATACAATACTGCAGAAGTTTGTACCCTATACTTTACACAGTTTTAATTTCAAATATTGAATATTAAATACTTACAGTGAATGGTTATTAGTATTTGATAAAAACAGCTTCAACAAAAAGAATTCAAATACCTATTTTTTTCCCTAAACCTGTGTTTAAAGTCAGAATGAAGAACTTTGCACAGTCCTCTTGCACATACATCTGTGCAGCCATGTTAAAGATTGTCCTCCTGCCTGGATTTTAAAGAATTATTTCATATAGCTATGATCACTGTGTATTAAACAGTCAGAAGATATCTCTTAGAGCCCTACCCATATTTCTTGTGGATATCTCTTGTCTCTTATCCTGTATTTGGATCGTATATATTTTGAGGGAGGTTTTAAGTTATGGCTACCCAACCCCACCCCACCCCAGATTCTGTATTTATAAGTTCATGATTATATATTATATTTTGACGTGCCTTTTGACATTTGGACTCTATCCATCCCAGGCACATGTGAGGTATGGTTATTAGTGCTGCATATTTTCCAGTATTTCACCAAAAAAAAAAAAAAGAAAAGAAAAGAAAAGAAAATATTCCAAGTTCTTCCAAAATCTCTCACATCATCATGCATCTTCCCTATAAAGGACTGATGGTTTTCAACAGATTCCGTGTGAGCATCTGGTGTGGGGAGGGCAACATCTTGTTCTTTTCTGTAAAGCACAGTGAGGTTCCAGTCTATGACTGTCTCTTCTGGATAATGTCTGTGAATAGCTTTGGCAGAAGACTTAAAACATTACCAGTGTATTTTGTATTTTGATGGATAAACCAAATGTGAATCTGACTTGCAGAACTGTACACACATAAAGAGGCAGCTTTAAAATAAGTGGAAAATTAACAGTAAAACTTTTGCTTCTTATAAAACTATAAAATATCTAGTCACCCCCATGTGTTGTAATATTACATAGCCACTAGGGTTGCTTCAAACTACAAAGATGTTGCTCTGTAGTGAGAAACCAACTCACTCAAAGGCAGACAGTAGATCGTGAAGCTGCTGGGATTTACCTCACAGCCCATCCTTTATTTAAAAAATACAGAAACTTCGTAATAGGTAGCAAGGATGGTCTCTTGATGGAAGGAAGAAAATAAATTCTAAGACTTTCCTAATAAAATGAAAACCACTAATATAAACCTTATTGCAGGGTAACTTTTATTTCAGCAATCTGTCAGCCAGATAAACTTCAAAGACCAGCGTCAGTGACAGAGAGGCTAAAGACTACCTGCGAATGGACACTGCCCAACTAACTAACAAGCCTGCTTGCAAGGATATGTCGTGATTCAGCAAACAGTAAACTGGTTTCCAAAGCTGCCTGTGCAAGATGAGTAGTGCACCCACTACAAGAGGCAAAGCGCGAATCCATCTAAGGACATATCCTCCAAGTGCAAATGCTTTCAAAGGCTGTCATGGGTCAAGCTTTTTTATAGGATGCTTTATGACTGAGAGTGCCTCCAGCAGCCAGCAGGCACATATAAAATCCTCAAAGTCAACACCGACTATCATGTATCCTGCCTAAGTCAAAAGAAATGCAGACATGTGCCCACAAGTGAGTCAAACGTATCCTGCTGCATCCCAGATGCCAGAGCTGGTACCAATGATCATGGAGCCTTGGTTGCAGAAGAATAGCACTTTGTAGGATGTGTTATGAAGCAAACTCAGCACAAACAAAGCACCAGGTCCCAAAATTTGCTTCTTCTATGAAAAAACATGGAACTACAGATAGATCCCGCAATTACAAGCACAATACTTTCTAGTAAGAGAATTTTCTCTGAAATTTAAGGAAATGTCATTAATTTAGTTATTTTCCTAATTTAACTTAAGAAGCAGTTAATGGGGACAGCTCATTTGTTAATATATCTAGAATTAATTTATTCCTGTGGTAATTTTAGGAAAATTTTCATGATAACTTATTGAAAGAGTATATACCAGAGGCATTGCACAAACAGAAAATTGTTTAAACGTTGTTTTGTAACATAGTATTTCTGGCATCAGTATTGTAATGAAAGGAAGACTGAGAATTCCTGTCTGGTTTGGCTATTATGCAGAAAAGCAATTTATTCTTTTTATAGACAGCAACATTCCTGACTTCAGCCAACAGACAAAGCAATTGAAGTATATTACTAAAGTTTTACTACAACAGTTTATTTGGCCATTACTGCACTTCTTCCCTGAAAAAATTAAAAAAACCACACAAAAAAGGCCCAAAAAACAAACAGACAAAAACTGAAAACCAAAAAAACCCAACCAGTGTTCTGATAATTCAGACAGCAAAAAAAGAAAAAAAAAACCAAAAAACAAACCAACAAAACTAAACAAAAAAGAAAAAAGCCGAAAAACCTACACACAAACAAACAAAACCCCCACAACGATGCCGGTCAGCTCTTCCTTTGAGCTAAAATGAAATTACAAGTTATGAAAGCAGTGCTTTATGGAATGCAAATGACATATGAGCCTGATTATCAGATCTTTCCATTAGGGAAGAGAGCAGCATCTTTCTGGAGGTACAGAAACTATATTCTAAATTGATTTGTGAACATGCTTTATTCTCTTCAACTATTTACTTCAGTAGGTGGGAATATTATTACCAGGTTTATGTGATTTTCTCAGCAGATTTGCAACTTCAAATATAATATCAAAATACAGCATATTGTACATGATATCGAACAATGCTCAGAGCTAGAGAAGACAAGAAATAAGCAATGATGAATAAATGTTACACCTCTTATTTTACATCTGAGAACATAAGAAGCTCTGAGTACCTGAAGAGTCTATTTCATAACCACTTTACACAGCATTTCAAGGATGGTTTCTTGATTTCACTTTACATTATACTTTTTTTCAGCATACATTTCTGTAAACTCATTTCACTTTCAATAATCTCTAAGGATTCCCTGGGGGACTCCATGAAAGAAGATCCAAGCCCTTTGAAGTCCCTGGCTGATAGAAGTCCAACCACTTCAGAACTGGGAGACGACCTGCTGTTTCATATACAAAGTTAGGTTAGTTCTCCAAAAATTGTTATTTCAAGATACCTTGATGAGTCATGATAGAATCCAAGCATGAATTTCTGTGTAACAGAAGGGAAAATTCACAGGCATCAAACAGATGCTTTGGCATTTGCTGTAAACTGTGCAAACACTGCACTATTCCAGAATGCGTGTTAATTTCAACACATTTTTCACTATCAGTGACACTCTCCCTTCCCACTTTTCAGTGCCTAGAACATCCAGTTCAAATTCCAAGTGATCTCTCTCTTCCACAGGAAACACACACAGGTTTTATGTACTCATGGTAAGGACAAAAGGCTAATCAAATTTTGCATTATATATTTTATCCCTATTACTTCTTCTCTAGCTAGGAGAAAGAGGAAGTTACAAAGAGAGACAGCAGAACTCCACCATAAGAGCAATATTGCCTCTCAACAGTGAGGAAGCTTCCTAGCAATAAGCATTAAGGATTGTTCAAAAGTTGTGGCAAAGACAGACACAGAGAATATTGATGCAAAGATAAATCATGCATTTCAAACTCTACTCCTTACCTTCTTGTGATCAAAAAACACAAATATGGTGTCAGAAAGTAAATGTACTCAATTGTGGTAGGCTAAGTGCAACATTCACGTCAGTGGGAAAAAGAATACCAGACAAACCAGTCTTGGTTGCTGCCTTCGATGAAAGGGATAAATGCGAGTTTAAACCATTGCTGATGGGGGAAGGAATTGGTACTGAGAGATCTGAGCTGCCTAACTGATGGGATATCAGATGAAATGAAGCATTTCCTATTCAGGAGACCAATCTCTGCACCAAGGAATACTCAGGCTACATAAAGTGTACACAGATTTGAAAAGCACCAGGAGCTCTGCTCAGCACTGTGGTTACTTGATAGTGCTCAGTGGAGCATGGAAACTTGCTCAGAGGTCTTTTTCCTTGGCAGTAGAGACCCAGCTAAATACAGAACTGCTTAAACTGCCAGTCACTACTTTGATGTTGGCTTCTACGTAAGCAACAAGGTGATTCCTTGCTCAGAGATTTTTGTTATTTGTGGTTGTCTGATCACTTACTTGGGATCCTGGTCACAGAGAGAGCCCATGATACGATTCCTTTCTCAAAGAGCTCACAGTCCCAGCAGATTTTGGCATCTTTACTTTGACATATGGAAACTCCTTGGAACTATCCTGTAAAAAGATGTCTACATCCCCATGGCAGAGATTCTAAGCAAGATATAAGGCAAAAAAAAAGTCCTCTAGGAATCATCTGTTGAATTTCTATTTCACTCCTTTCTCTCTTCATAAACTTAAAATACAGATGTACTGACTTGTCCAGAGTCCACCTCCTTCAGCAGCAAAAAAAGCCTTTGAAGAAGCTCAGCACATCTGAAGAAACTAAGGAATTGGCAGTTCTGCCATATGTCCTTGTGGGCTACTTGTCTGAATCTGAGTGCTGCTGCTGGGATTTCTGCTGTGACTATATGCTGTTCTCTGCAGATGATTGAAAAGGAGACTAAAATCGCAGATGAAGTTAAATTCCTCAGGGGTCCAAGTTTATTCAGATCTTTCTAATACATTTTTCACTTTAGCAGTTTTTTATGTAAATAAAACCAGGGTGCTATTTAAGCACAAATTACTTTGGATTCCTTAAAGCAGATGTGCCAACCCCGTATGAAAGTTGGAAATAGAAACTGAATAACCCTGCTAAGTAGGATCCAAGGGGGGATCTAGCAACAAAGAAACACAGGCTTACCTTTTTTTCAACACTGCAAAGGGAACTTTTTAATTCACTGACAGTCAGACCCAGCAGGACTTGGGGCCAGTTACAAAGAAAGTACAATACTTTCTGGAAACTCTCTTTTGTATTCTTCATATGCTGGAGACAGCATGAGCAAGCCTGTCTACATAACTTACAACAGGCTGTCCTGTTCAGGCACTGCCTCACAGGACCGGAACAGCAGCTGGAAATTGATGTTCAGGAAGATTGTAGCAGCACAGGGAGCAAAAGGAACTGGCTGTTCAGATTACTTTTATGAAGACTGGGCGCTGAAGTTTTATTTCCTTGTAAATAGGAAACAAAACAATAACAGAAATAAGATATCTGAGGTAAACAGTTTCTGCAAACATGTTAAAAAGTCTGGGCTGTGTGATGGGGAACTTCTCTATACTGAGAACCACGCAACAGTGCACTGCAAGGGATCAGATTGTCACAGCCGTGGCAGTCAGAAACAGCACAATAGGATAAAAATAATACAGGCAGTAGGAAAGTGAGTGGTTTTCAGCTGGAAGAGGCTGGCCAAGATGCAGCAAGAGTGAAAGAGCAGCAAACAGCTACCTCTGCAAGCCAGAGATGACAACAACTTCACTTAGAGCATATTACCAAGGCATACAGTGAAAATCTGGCATTAAAGCTAAAGGATCTGTGGAGATGCTCCTTCAGGCCCAACCTACAAAAGAGTATAGATGCTTTGGCCCTTCTTTAGAGTCTACATCTCTGCACACCAGATACCTCTCTGTGAATAATGATTGCTTACTTCTGAATAAGTAATTTCTGAGCTTCTTTAATCAGCTGATGCCAGCGGCTCCCAGACCAAAGAGCTTGCAGGTGGCAAGCACAGCTGGGCTTGTCATGTTAATGCGATCAGTTTTGCATCTCTCTCTGGATGGAGCCACTTGATCTCCCCAGTTCTGGATGACTTGAGGAGCAGGTCCCTAAACACTGTTGACACTGGTCAAAGGTATCCATTTTGTGTTTGAACCACAACTCACTCTGAGTGATAAAATGAAGATTTTCCCTGTGCCAAGAGTGAGAGCTCTGACAGTAGTATTTATATTTACCCTCAGCCCCTGAAGGGTCCCCCTTGAGCAGGTGTCACCCTTCCAGCACTAGTGCCTTGAGCCAGGCAAGTAAAACACATCTCCGGAGCATCATGAACACCACGCTGGAGTTACTGGTCCAAGGTCTTCCATGGATGTCTAGATAACAGGGACTTTGAGAGAGTTTCACATTATATCCAATTAAGTTAATACTGCCTGGTAAGTGCCCTTCCACCCTAGCTAATGACTGTTCTCATTGCCAGGCTTAATTCAGTTTTCACTCTACTTTTAGAGTTCAGCCTGAAACCCTCTATTAAATTCTTGCTCTGCTAGTTCAATAGCAAGCAGCAAAATCAAGGTAAAAAAAAGTAAAGTTTTAAGCCAAATTGCAAAGAGAGGGCAAGAACTGTTCTTCTGTAAATCCACATAATAAATTCTAGTGGAAACACAGCATATTAGTCCTTGTCAGGATAACGGCTGCGAAAGAAATTCTGTGCTGGTCATTTTAAATAGAAGAATCCAAATTCCTCACCAGCCTGCACTTCTGCTCTATTATGTCAAGCTGCTGTCCCACTGTTCCAATTATTCAATTTTTAAAACAGTGTTCTTCAGTGTAGTAGCCTATTCTATGTAAATATCAAAATGTTTAATTATTCCATTATTATATAGAACATTTCTGCAAAGCAGCAGGTATTTTATATAAGCTCACAAGAGACGAAAAAAAATTAAGTACCCCACAATACCAGTCACAATTTAAGCATCAGATTTCCAGTGAAACTCAGCTAGCTCACCAGCTCTCAGATACAAATCTACAGCTTTAAGAAATGGGTCCATTTTCACTGTGCTAAGTTCTCATGGGATGCTGAATATTCAGGGATGCCTGAGGTAGCCAGCCAGCTGAGATGACCTTTCATCCTTAGGTGAAACCCTTGATCTGTGGCAGGGTTTGCACTAAGGGAGCAAGGACTGAGCACATAAAAAAAATATATGAGCCTCTGTTTATATACTGCTTTTTTTACAGCATGGTTCAACTCTGTCACCATCCACAATAACTTCTCCACTGTTTAGATCAGTGGAATATTTATTTTATTCCCCACTGCATGAAAGACTGTTTGAAGCCTGAATAGCTAATAAAACTTTGAGCCTTTATTAAGCAACACTAAGTTCTTCCCTCAGGTATGTAAGCATAGGCAAAAAACATTCTTGTGTTTCAGGATGGAAATAAAGCTGCTAGAGTACTTCTACCTATGGGCACCCTCTCTTCACCTAGGTTGTAGCAATGAGTACACTGGACAGATAGCAAAATTAAATAGGGCTTAAACCTACTTCCACCCTTGTTTTTTCTACCTCAACAATATTAATTAATGGACATTAACTTCCCAAAATCAAAAGTAAACACAAAAGTGGGAGTTTAAATTTTGATCTGTGCTCTTATCGGTAATTTTAGGAAAGATGGCACCCTATTTCTTGTTGCAGTCCTATTTAACAGCAAAAGGTTATTCCTTTGGCATCATTAGCAAAAAAACATACATTTTTTTTACCACTGGTCTACAGGCTTCTCCTTATAGATAAGCATCAAGTAGAAAAAACCCCGACATTTTATTCATTTTATTCCACAAAGATTTTAACTCTGTCATTAAGTTTCTACTCTGCTATTGAACATCATTATTTCATAGGAACCAGCACCTAAAGCTATTTTCTTCCTGAGGTGGCTGGTTTTCCTCCTAAGAAAGACAAATGTATATGATATATAAACACAGGTATAGACTTTAACTCAGGACAAAGACGACCAGAAAGGAAACAACTTGCATCCTTAGGCATACTGCTGTTTCCATCAGAGGGGGTGATAGCCCTTGTGTGAGATACAATAAAGAACACAAAGTATTAACTGGAACAGTAACCGAAGTCATTTTGTTTCCTATCTTTGCCGCATGCTGAGCACAACACGACTCCCTCAAATGGCTAACTTCTGCACACCGAGTCTAAATATTGCCACCCCGTGGTCTGACAGCACTGTCTGCCAGCCCTGCAAACAGGGAGACCAAACACTTCTAGGCTGGGCACTGCACATTCCAGTCCTCACACGCTGTTTCTATTCTACATCCAGTTTTGTTATTTCACAGACCCCTGCCAGCAAAAGAAATGGTTCACTGATGACCCCACTTCCCTTTTTATACCTTTTTTTTCCCAGGTGCCGCAGTCTGACTTATCCCTCCTGCAGCCCAGCATGAAGACAGACACATGAAGCAGCAGAAGTCAGCAGCAAATACACATCCATAATAAAACTTTCACAGCAACATCACACAGCAAGTGCAAATTCCCTTTTGAGGGGATGGACAGCAGAGGCAGGGAAAATCCTTCCAAGCCTATTGCTTGCCATGCCAGCAGAGTTTCCACTGGGCTTTTTATATGAAGCAGTTTCTACAGCAAACATGTGGAGCTACATTTGTTTCTTTGTGATGGAGGAGGGAAGAACAAGCCATAGGCTTAAAGCTTTACATTTATGTTCTGACTGTATAGCTGGGAAAGTGCAAAGCAAGTTCAAATAGCAAGTGCAGAAGGCCTGACCCTGCAAGGGCATAAAGTTCAAAGACTTCTCTTCCTGTAAGTCTTCTGTCCAGTGCCACAGTAAAACATGCTTCCTGGAGAGGAGAACTGAAATGAAACTCGGCAAAGACAGATTTTATATTCTTAGTTTCATAGAGAAGTCGGAGAATCAAAGCAGTTGGTGGGGTTCCCGGACCTGGAAGGGACCACCAGGATTGGCTAGTCTAAACTATGTAACACAAAGTCCTTAGTTAATGGCTGGGTGAATTAAAATATCTTTTCAAGGAGAAAACTTCCAATGTCTCTGCAAGGATGGAATCCATCATTTCATAAACTGCTCCAGTGACTGGTTGCTGCTGCTTTCAGAGTGTTTTGCCCATTTTGATCTGTGTGTAGCAACACCTCCCTACTGAGGGATGTTTTCTATACCGCAGCATGCTAGACTGAGTAATATAACAAAACCTGTATTTCCCATACAGCCGCTTACAGATGGTTTAAGCCTCTCTGCAGCTCTCCCTATTTGTGTCCTCCACAGGCTCCACCCCTACCTCAAAGCCACAGGAGACTGAGCAGGAAACCCCAGCTGAGCTGCTCCATCAGACACCATTAGAGCACAGCAGCGGCTGCCCCAAGGAGCCAGACTCAAGTTACAGCCAGAAAGCTGTACCAGGCATCTTTCAGGGTTACTGTTATGTGCTTCAAAGAGCATGGGGTAACCTGCCCATTCTAACATTAGGTCATTTCTCAGCCTCTAGGGGATTTTGGCTTAACCACTGAAGTTAATTATCCCTCCATACTGCTTGACAGTCTTTTCAAAGTTATAGATGTTATTACTGAAAACTCTAGATAGTCTCAATCTTTATACAGAGGTCTGATATCTTAACTTTGCTTACTCTTGGCAATAACAATATCCTGTGACAGACTAATGTGCCTGTTGTAAAACAGATGTTTTAGCACAGCAATGATATTGCCATATATCTGTATCTCCTAATGGACCATTATTTTTGTAGAGGGACTAGGCTACACTAACAAAGCAATAGTTGTGTTACTGAGAAGTGACATGTTAAAGGTTGCTGAGAAGGTCCAGAGAAGGGCAGCAGAGACACCCTGGGAGCACAAGAGAACAGATAACAGAACTACAGGACACTCCAAGTGTTGATCACCAGCCACAAGTGGTCAGCTACTGGTCACTGAGTAAATCCACTTTTGAGGGCAGGGTAGAACCAGTTCTAGAACATAACTTGAAAACGTAGAGACTTGTGTTACAATTTATTGCAGTTGCTCAAGATTGGTAGCCTAGGCAAAGCTGTCTTTAGATTATCTATGACTGCAATGAAAGCAACTGGCTGTGCAGGATGAATCTTTCAGAATAGAGCAATCTGTTATACTGTATTGATAGGGACAGATGATTTCTTGATTATTAAAGGGGAAAAAATCATCCCTGTTGCTTTTGCTTGTATTTTACTGCTTGTGCTTGGTCTGGTACCCACTCCTCCCCCTAGGTGCTTTATTATAATTTGAATGGAATAAAATACCAAAAAAATTCTTTTTAAAACTCCTCTCTCTAAATGGTTGTCCCTTTGGTCTCCTGATAATGGAATGAGAGAACAGTTGTCTTCTTTTCTGTCTGCTATCATGGTCACCCTTTCTTTTCTTTTGAAAGGAAGCATTTTTTAATTCACAATCAGATGCAGAGATTCCAGAACTCTAAGAGATAATCAAGCTGAACAAAAACTCAAAAGCACTTTTAAATTCAAGCTGTTTATTCCAAATTCTGTATCTTTTCCTGAACACACTCCACTTCTTAAACATCCTGTGGAGGTAGAATGGCCAGCGCAGTTCCAGAACAACCTAGCTCTCATCTGGATCTGATCCCACGACTGATTCCTTTTAGGGCATGGGAATGCATCCTTATTGCTGACTGCCTTTATACAATGGGATTCCTAGCATTTTATTCATTGTCCTGGCACTCTGAGTTCTCTGTATAGGTGCCTGAGTTCCTTCCGGACTGACAGGTATGACTTATAGCCCATCAAACTGTTTAATAAGTTTCTAATAAGGTGGAGTTTCGCCACCCAGTGTTTGTTCCTTCACCTCACAGCTGGTGCAGCAAAGGCTGCAGTGGGAGGTAAGGCAAGAGTTGAGCTCCGCCATCTTTCCAGAGAGAAGCAGGAAAGCTAAAGCTCAGGAAACAGAACGATCTTGACACAGTATTTCTTGCAGCTGCAGTGAGCAGGAGGGCTGAAGGCACCTCCTCACCATGGAAGAGAAATTGTGACCTGGGAAGCAACTGTTACTAATAACCTAACAGCAAAAGGAAGGCTTCAGAAAAGCTCCCATGTATTCTCTCCAAGATTTCTTGTGGAAAAACAGCTTTTTAAAAGTCCTCAACCGGCTACTCATAAGCAGAACTCATTCTGAAAAGAAATATGGTCTCTTGCCAATCCTGTGCTAATTAAGCCTGTTTATGTTCTGCTTGAATGGATGACAGCATGTCTTCCTGGGAATCCAGCAAACCTGGGAAGCAACTGCAGGTACCTGAATTTTGTTTTGGCCTCACTGTGCTATTCTTGCTGCTTGGGGTAAAAGCCTGGTAACATTACTACGAACTTCACCTGAAAGATGAGCACTCCTGTGCCCATGTTGAAATCTGGCAGAAGCAGGGCGCATTTTTCAAGGTGGGAATGCACCACTGTTGTTTCAGTAAGGTTCCCTGACAACCCAAACCAGGTCTTGGAGATTCAAAAGTATGTGAAAAAATGTTGCTTCCCCTTTGGGGAATCTTCTGCTAAACCCATCAAAATGCAGTGAGGCACCCTGGGAAAATCGATGGGAAAGCTCTTGACAGCCTTCCTCCTTGTGATTCCTAGTTCAAATTTGTTCCCTCAGGAGGCTGGGACTCTGTAAATAGACATCTGACTTACAGCTTCAAAGCACATCTCTTTATCCGTCTTCTTATTTCTTCTTAAGAACAGTACAAAGGGGAAAGAAAGGAAGCCTAATTTTGTGCTACTGCTATATAAATACAAATCCTTCAGTTGGTTTTTTAGAGTTCCAAAAGCTGATCCACTACTTGAATAGCTTAGCAAAAGTCAGTGTGAAGGTGGAGATTTTAAAAGGAGGCTTCCGGAAATTTTCTTTGCCAAGGCTTCCAAAATCTAAGACACCTTTCTCTGTGTGAACCTCTCAGCCAGATCACATGAATAACCATTTCATTAACCGTTAATCACTAATAGGAAACCTGTTTAGCTTCTTTCTGTTTTTCAAATGAGGGTTCAAATTAAACAGTTAGGAAAAAAAAAGGTCTTTGGGTTGAAAGATACTTCTTTCTCCCTTCCCCACAGAGCCCAAATGCTGAAAATATGTGGGTTTTCAATCAAATGGCCAGGCTTTTATCCAGGAGAGGTTAATATGGAACATATGCATGGCAAATTGTGTTACATTGTCTGGCAAAATCCTGGGTTTATATTACAGCCTGGCCTGTACTTCAACACCAGTATTAACTTTGGCTTAGCAGGTTTTGGTGCTGATCTCACTTCTTTTTCAATAAGACAGTCTGCAATGACAGAGGGTAAAACAGAATCTTGAACTTGAAAGTCAAAAAGGTTTCCCTATGCTGCAAAATCAAACCCTCAGAAGTCCAACCACTGGCTCATGAGACAATTTAGCTCAACTGCCCCCAGCCAAAATCTTCCCAATGCCTACGACACGTGGCCTAACTCCCAAACTAAGCTGCTTCTATAAGTGATTTTCAATGAGGAAAGCAAAAGGAGGACAGGAGTAGGGGACATTATTGTCCTCAAAGTCCACCACCTGCAGAGGCTTCTGCAGTTCACACAGAAGATGAGAACTTGGCATCACACAGCTGCTGAGAGTAGAGCTCTGAGTGGCCTCAGGAGCGGCCAAACCTGCAGTGGCACTCACCAGTCTGGGTTAGTCCAGCTCCAGGCACTGGGTAGGCTCCTTCTTGTCACGGGCAGGAGTGCACAGCTGATGACCTAGCAGAGAACTTGAGCTGGGGCAGCTTCCAGCACTTCCTCCTCCTCTCTGCAACATTTATGTCCCAGGGAAAACCTTGTGCAGTCGCTTTCCAGTCTTGCCGAGTTTTTCCCAAGCCTCCTCTGCAAACTGACTGAGAATCTAACGGAAAATGAACGAGTTGCAGTGCAGTTGGGTGGGTATGTCCCTGCACAGTCATACCACCCTTATCACTATGGTATCTCAGTTGCAGTCATAATCCTTTTAAAATTTTTGCTCATATGCCCAGATCTTAGAATGTTTGCAAAGCAAACAAACAAAACCAAACCAACAACACCCCCAAGCCTGCTGGAAAGGAACAAAATAAATTCCAAGTCCTCTGGATGTCAGAATAGCCTGTGATTTCACAGTTTAACGATCCCATTATAAAGTGACACAAAATCTCCTTCAAAAAACATACCCAAAAAATTCCCCAGAGTTTAACATACAGGTTCAAATTAACAGCTAGTGCAAAATACTTGTCTTGGGTTAGCAAAGACAGAAATGAGTTTGTGGACAGATGATAAATAAGCTTTCAAAAACATTTAAAAAGCAGAGGTGAGCATGCTCCAAGTGCCAAGAGACATGGCAAGTATGGTGTGGTGTCACAGATTTTAATGGTGTAATAGTCCATAGAGTCTATGCAATTATTTTAAACTAGTGAGAATACTTATTGCAACTCACATTTTTTGTGAAAAAGTATCCCAGGATGAAGATGATTGTTAGCATTCATCTTGTGCCCACCCAACAATAATTTCAGCCTCTGTTATTGCAAAACCAGAAGCCTGGGAGCTGAAACAGAATAAAGTCGAGAGATGAAATGTGCATTAAAGGCCCTTCAAGTCTATTTTATTTCTGTGACTCCCAGATGTATGATTACTGCTTGGTTTCTCTGCCCAGGAGGCAGACACTTTATGTATGACTACTTTGTATATGGAAAATTCAGAATGGTATCTTATACCCCTGGATTTAAATTCAGTAAAAATATTCCTGTAATATACACTAGCCAGTAACAAACACAAAGCCAGATTCTTTCCATGGGCTCTGAGACATGAAGAGTCTAATACACATTACATTATTTATTAGGATGGCATCATATCATTTTTTGCTCCTCCTGTATAAATGTTATAGTACAGAGTTTTACGAAGCTGCCTAATAACACTTTTTTTTGCAAAGGAAAAGCAATTCCTGTCTGGGAATTACAAAACAAACAAAAAAATTTTATAGGCAAAACCCAGACACTGCAGCATGAAGCCATGTCCTGGATAAATGGAGCTTCCATCAGCAAAAAGAGAAATTCCTATTGCACTAGAAAAAAAACCAAACAACTAAGCAGTATTAGCTACAGATGAATGCTGCACCTATTTTGCCAAGTAGCTGAAGGTCACAAGTCCAGCCCAGCAGCAGCACTTAACTCTAATGGTTACTATTTGTCTCACACAAGGGTGGTGTCATTCTACTGAAGAGTGACTAGGCAGTGGACTCTGCCTAAACCACTTCCATTTAAATGCACATTGTACACAGGCATGACTCTGCTCAGGAGGCTGCCCTTAACTGCAGTATCCATGATGTGCAGAGCTGGCATCCAGGATTGCCCGTAGAAGGCAGCTCAAGCAGTGGGATCATCTTCAAGGCAGCAAAAATAGTTCTCCAACCCAATAGGAATAAAGTTCCTTTCAGGTTTATCCCCTTAGAGTGGCTCCTGAGCTACCCATGCCCCATGTAAGCATGTAAAATCAAACACTCAACCCTTTTCTCTCTAGCAGCCCAAAGTACATATATTATACTCCAAACTTTCAACATTTCTTTGCCTCTCCCTTTTTGAACATCAGGAAGCCACAAGGGGTCATTTAGCTGCATCTGAAGTAAAGTGTGCTCCTAAGTGTTTGTAGCTATATGCTCATGCCTCCCACTACCACTCTTAAAAAGACTTGCAAAAGACTTGCTATTCAGGCGTGCAAAAGAAAAAAAATATTATTTTCATTATGTTTAAAGAGATTGCATTATGATCCTAGGAACTAGACACACAGAGGTGTTTTAGTTGTAAGTACACTGAACAGCCATATCAGGGCAAGTAAAAAGTTCTGTCTGGCTTCCAGCAGTGCATTGGGATGAGGCCCTGAAAAAACAACATTTTCATCCAAGTTTTCATGTAAGAAGAATTTTTTATCTCAAGATCATTTTTAATCTATGTAATTTTCACCTCAGTGAATTGTTTTTGCCATCCTCTAGGTTTACATTCTTACCCATAGAAAAAATATCCAAACACTTCTGTCCTAACTTTTCCTTACTTTCTTGTGATTTCAACTCCTGAGCATGCCCACCACTACCCTCACTTAGGAAATCCCAAATGTATTTTGGGCAAATGTTTACTAACATTTTGTTCACAGTTTTTCAATAAGTTTTCCAACTAATTCTATTCTTCATTCACATCCTTGTACACAGCTACAAAGAAAACCACGCCTGAAACAACCAGCAACATCTTACCTGGGTCCCCCAACATAAGAAGGATGTGAATGTGCTGGAGCGGGCCCACAGGAGGACCACAAAGATAAACCAAGGGCTGGAGCATTGCTTCTGTGAGGACAGGCTGAGTGAGTTGGGGTCATTCAGCCTGAAGAAAAGGGTCCACGGAGTCTTTATAAAGAGAGCCTACAAGAAAGCTGGAGAAAGACTTCTTACAAGAGCACGTAGAGATAGAGGTGATGCCTTTAAATGGAAAGAAGGTAGCTTTAGGTTACATATCAGGAAGAAATTCTTTGCTGTGAAGGTGGTGAGACACTGCAACAGGTTGCCCAGAGAAGTTGTGGAAGCCCCATCCCTGGAAGTGTTCAATGCCAGGTTGGATGGGGCTCTGAGCAACCTGGTCTAGTGGGAGATGTCCCTGCTCTTGGCAGGGGATGGGAACTAGATGATCTTTGAGGTCCCTTCCAACCCAAACCTTTCTATGATTCTATGATATTTCATTGTAAGGGAGGAAGAAATAGTGGTCTCTTCTCTCTTGGATAAGCAAGCAAGCATCAACTTTGAGATCCAGTAGTAAATACAGGAACACGAGCCACCTGAGCACATCTCTGAGAAGGAATCGTGGTCTTAGACGTTAAAATATCATTTCTGAAGGAAATAAGATGAAGTTCTGGTGGTATCGTGTCCTAGCAACAGAATTTTGCACAGCTAATGCAATGCAGTGGATGGGAGCTTTTGCAAAGGAGATCTTAGGTCCAATAGTTTCATTACTGCAAGATATAAAATTATTTCAAAATAGGTTAGGTTCAACTCTTCACTAATAAGTTGAAGTAGTTATATATTCACACTACTTTCAGAATTGCAACATCCAGGCTATTCTTAATTACCTACAGTTCACTGCTTTTCCAATTTATATTAGCATAGATAGTCTTTCTGTGAATTTTTGGTTATAACTTGCACATTTATTTTTGACTGGAGTGAAACTGTGAAATGTCTGAGTACTCAGAAATCCATACATTTCTAAAGCTCCTTGAGTTTTCTGTATTATTGTAATTCCTGGATGTCAAAGAGCAGGTATGTTATTTTAATTTATAGCTCAGGTCTTTCTTCAGAAAAAAAAAGAAAAAAGAAAAAAAAAAAGTTAAGCTAGAATCCTCTAAACCAGAGAACCGAGAAACCACAGCAACAGGAAGATAGGAAGTTTGTTGCACCACTGCACACTATTCATCTTTGAAAATTGCAGGACAGGCAATTGAAGAAAGGCAATAAAGTGTATAAACAGAATAATGTATACAAAATCCAACAAAGTAATGTGAACGAATAAAAAATTTAGGGTGAGGAAAGAGGGTGTGACTCATCTATATACTATGAGACAAAGCTTAAAACATGCAGTCTTCTTGGATCAGCAGCAAAGAAAGATGCTGCAGCCTCAGGCACCCCAGGCCAGAAGCTGCCTGACCTTCTCACCAGTCACTCCCTACAAGCAGTGGGCAGCCAAGGGAGTCCCACCCACCCTGAGGGACTAATCAGCATTGAGGTCAGAGCACTTTGTGCCACAGGACCACACGTGCCTCTCCAGGAAAATACCTCAGATACACATTGCTGGCCTGTATTCACTTTATAGAATAAAGTACTCCATGTGGATAAAACCTTTCTCAAGATCAATAAGAGATATAGATATAGATATGTAGATATAGATAGATATATATATATATATATAATGCACAGACCCCAGCATGTATGTATAGCTATATGTGTATGTGTTGAAAAAGAATTTTCAGGTTTATCTTTTTCATTCAGGTGGATTGTTTTGGGTTTTTTTTTGGTACAATTTTAGGTAGCAGAGTAACAAAACTACTTTTATCACAGGGTCTTCATCTCACAACAGCAGAAAAGGCAGATTTTTTTGGAGTTGTTCCACAGCCATAAAATGTTCTCAGTTCCTAAAAAATAGCTAGTAATATCTTATAGTTGTTGAAAATTAATTAACTGTTTAATTTAGTTAATTAACTGAATGAATCAATGACTATGTAGAGTCTGTTGTAAGAAAAATTCTGAAAAAACTCTTACTTTGAGATTAAACCATTTTTGCTTAGCCATGTAGATTTAATGCGGTGCAGACCTGAAAAAGTATTACATCTAATTACACTTGCAGTGCCATAGAAGCAGTGGGGAACTTGTGAATATGACTGATAAGTGGCTAGATAGTAGGCTAATAGATATGCATAGTTCATCAAAGGTCTAACAAGGACTACACAATATAAGTCTGCTACTGTAAGAGGAAAATAATCAGAGACGGCATTTAAAGTTGCGTTGTATCTCAAGAATGCCTAATGCTGCCAGCTGCAGGAGCCTGAGTTCATGCTCAGTGGATAAGTTAATTAACCAATTTAATACATCATGATGGACGCATTAGGGAAGATAATCACAGAGAGGAGGCTGAGGAGAAAGTGTCTGAGGGTCTGGCACAGTCCTTACTAAGAAGAGCTGCAGTGCTAGATTTGGCTCCGCCTGGGGAGACCCCAGGTGGGCTGCTTGGTCCTGGGTACACAGCCTGGCATCTCTGACCTAACATATTATCTGGGTCAGAAACGCCCTGCTGGGCCCTGAGCCTGAGCAAGGCACAGTGGGGCTGAGCCCAGAAATGAGGAAAACAGACTGGAAATAGGCAGCAGCGGTGAGCGGTTGTCATGGCATGAAGGAGATGCCTCAGCCAGGTGAGGCCCATGGAAGCCTGCAGACACAGGGCAACCAGAAGTATCCTGTGAAACAGTGCACAGATGCTGCCAGGCATAGTAAACAACCTGTGTTTGTAACAACCATGCAGAAAATCCTCCAAAACCTCCTACTTCCAGTACATCTTCCATAATTTTAACTGCTGGAGAAAGATGCCATCAGCAGCCAAAACATTGTACAAGAAAAGAAATATATAAAAACTAGACAAGAGGTGGCAAAACAGCAGCCATAAACTTTCTTTCAGAAATTCATGGTTTCTCAGCCCCAGCAACCATCATCTGATCCAGTTCAAATCAGATGAAAACTGAGATGCTGACCTGGCTCTAAGGAAAGAAATTAGAAGAGGTGACTGACTTGCAGTCACTTGGAAACAACAGACTGAATGCCAGCTGAAAGAAGGAAATAAGTAATGCTGTGAGTATTACTTTAAATACAGAAAATAATAAAGAAGTAGACCATAAAACGTTCACACAGCTAAAGGAGAGTTAGAGGCTGCCAAAGGAGAGTGGCAAAGGTTAGAATGTTTTGAGGAGTAAGAAATTAGCACATCTATAAACATAACCTATTGCAAAAACCAGGTATTGCAGATGTCATTTTTTTTTGAACCACAGTCAATCTTAAGCAGCATGTGTAAAGAAAACGCAGGCATAAATATTCCCGCAGCCACAGTGCCTGAATTTCTTTCTTATCAGGAAGTAACCCTGCCTTGAACTGCACACATTTAGCAGAGGCATATAACAACTGAACAGCACTGCAGATCAGTCATGGATACAGACATATCTTTCTTCCATGGTTCCACAGTTTCAGAAAAAAAATCAGTCTCCTGCAGGTGCTTAATGATAAGGCTTCCTAAACTGTTAAATCTCTGAGACAATGTAAGGTGTAGGCTTAAACACGCTCCAGAAAAATATTTGACAGGTTTTTTAAGATTATTTTTTTTTTCTCTTTCCCAGCTTTTGCAGCAGATCTTCTGAAGATTTCTAAATTTCTGGTCAAAAGGATAAAATCCTTTGCCAGCTGGAAGAGAGATTTAATCTTAAAATAGTCAATAATATTAAGCTTACTTTGGAAAAGCAGATATTCTTTCCAAAAAGCAGACAGCGATCTCTAATTTCATTCATACAAGAATTCCAAATGGATTATAAAAGGGAACTGAGTACCTTCTAGAAGAAACCAGGCATGTTCTCTCCTGGAATAGATTAACTGTGTTTTTATTAAAATCAGTGGAATGTGCAATTTGTTTTTCACTTTTGAGTAAGTTTTAACACCCTGCCAATGGAGTGGAGCAACAGACTCCATTGAAGGAGTCATGAAAACAAATAACTACTAGTGATGGTGGGAGGTTTAAAGCAATATCAAAATCTTGACATGCAAAAGATATTTAATACTCAAAAATTATTTCTTCAATGCTGCAGCTGAAACTATGTAAGCAGTACTTACATAGAAACAGAGAATAAATGCTGCAAGATTGTGCTCATTGCCCACATCTTCTACATTAAACCTACACCACTAAGCAGCTTGAACCCCTTCATGGTGTCAGTTTTTATGATATTGATATTCTCCTCCAACAGATAAGACAAAGAAGAAAGGATGTGGAGCTTTTCCATGACATTTTTATCCATCTAAAATTCTCATTAGAAACCAGGAGATGTGCAAGGAAAGCTAGGTCACTGTGTCGTGTCTACCATCTCACAAGGAAAAGCCTCTCCAAAATGCAAACACGAAATGAAGCAAGCCCCTTCCAAACTGTTGGTCTGTCCACATCTGCAATTTGATTCATACAAAGCAAGTCTGTCTGAGGCCAGCAGGTATACAAGAGCTAAGAAAGTTCAGGATGAGGGTTGTGTCCAAACCCAGCAGTACTACTTGCAGAGAGCTGAGATCTCTCCCTGCACTGTTCAGCCCTCCCACGAATGAACACAAAGGCTCTGCTTCCAAGCACAGCAGAAGTCTGCCCCTTCCCCACAAAGGTTCCCTCAGCTTTTGTTCTCCTTATCAAAAAGTTGGAACAAAATTGAGGAATATTTATTTAGTTCTTCTACTGCATATTACAAAAAAAAGGAGTTCCTCTCCATGAGCCTACTCAGTGGCACCTTCCTACCTCTCCATAGTTTCTGAAACAGAAGCCCTTTAGTATAACCTAACCTGTCTCATCAAAGGCAAAATAACAGTCCAAGACTATTTTTTTTTAAAAGTGAATATACATGAATACAAAACTGTTCCAACCACTGGGATGCAGCTGCTACTCTGATAGCCTTATTTAACAGTACATAAAAAGGATGGATGGAAATTAGTTAATAAGATCAAAACTATCCTAAAATAGAAGCAGAAAGAATGCTTTCACCTGCTGTCAAATAAGGCCCGTATGAACCTACTGTACATCCACATCACCAGGTAGAGGTTATATTCCCTTTCATACATCCATCTTAGCTGAAACAGTGTCCTGAATCTCTACACATCTATATGGCCGAAATATCACACTTAAAATCAATATAAACCTAGCAATTATATTATCCTGAGGATTATGAATCAAGAACTAAAAAAGTAAATGTAATCTTAGAGGATTTAAGATCCACATTCCTTACTGAAAGAAAGCTGATTTTACTTCTTTGCATGAATGTTTTTAAAATCATATACAACAAATTACAACCAAAAAAAATTTTAAAAAAGAAAATATTGCCGTAGTTCAATTATTTCTAACTTTAACTTAAATTAAGAATCAAAAAAAGTTGCTGCCAAATTTAAAATCAAATCAAGCAAAGAATCAAGAGTCGATTATAGAAAGTATTAAATCAACAACATTTCTTCAATAAATAATCTGTTTGCAAATTCTAGAAAGTAACAACCAATTTACTGAATCTCCAGCTGAAGCCAGAGTAATCTAAAGTGCATTCACACAGCAGTGAAGCAGAGTTATCTAATCTGCAATCTCAGGCTACTTGAGCTTCCTTCTGGGAAAGCTGCTTTTTGTTAAGTGCAGGTTTAAACTGTGTGGTTCTAAGGCTCCTAGAAGTTCCAATATAGAGCACAAAAGTTAGGGAATCTGAGGCCATGCTTTCAGAATTATTTCAACTTGCAAAACTTTTCTTTTTTATACTTTTACCAATATGTGTTTTACAGGAGCTCACAAAGCTCTCAAAAGCACTGATGGCCTAAAGTTAAAGTTGGGATATCTCTCATCCTAATAAAATACAAGCAATAAAAATGAAATTAAGATAAAAAAATATGCTTAAGATTATCAGGGATACATAAATGCATCAGTTCAGAGTTTCCTGGCCTCTCATGTGAAAGCACTGAGATAGAATTAGGGACCAAAGCATGCATGGTGGTGGCACAGAGCTGGGAAGCCCCAAGACTGGTCACAAGCTGAGCTTTCCTGTTAGTATTTTTGCTTCTTCTTTTCAAGATTGTCTACATGAGGATTTTAGGAAGAGTTGTTTGGGATTTTTGCCACAAACTTCCCTTTCTTCTTGAATTTTGTTTGTTGAGCCTCACAAAGCTTCCCATTAAGGTCTTTAGGCAAACAAGTCAGAACAAAGGCATGAACCGTGATCAAGTTCTGCTCATCAGCTCAACGAGAGAAAGAAATTTATCTGAGCATTTTTAAAATTCATGCAATACCACCAATTACAAAGCCTGAAAGATTAGAGCTTTTAACATTTTCTAAATTACCTTTGGATATAATTCAGGATTGGCATAATTACATAAATAAATATTTTTAA
Organism: Cnemophilus loriae; assembly: GCA_013397755.1. Taxonomy (NCBI): domain Eukaryota; kingdom Metazoa; phylum Chordata; class Aves; order Passeriformes; family Corvidae; genus Cnemophilus; species Cnemophilus loriae. The sequence continues at coordinate 2,497,589 of VZTF01002191.1, forward strand.
GTTACATTCTCCTACTAATATATGGAAAGAGTAATTTTTTTTAAAGACATCTTTATCAATAATCAATCAAAAAGTGTCTAGCCCATGAAGAAACAGTGAAAGTAAACATGAAAACTTGTGACAGCTTAGCAGGAACATTCCCATTTCAGAACACAAGTTTCCATTTCAAATAGAACTGTAGGTCAAAGAAAAGCTACAGTCTGATGTTTCATTTTGGCAGTTCTGTTCAAAATATTGCAAATTAAACCTCAGTAAGAATATGAACTCTTTTCTTTAGATTCTTCTCATTTCTCTAAGGAGTATCAGGGGAATATTGCATTTGCTGTTGAATGACACAGAAGAATACTGCCTGTTGCCAGATGGTTGTCTCAGAACAAAAACAAGTCAGTGATTTTAGGCAAACTGCAGATATGAATTTATGGACATGAGGATAACAGCAACAATATACCATTATGAAAGTGAGTTACATGCTCAGGTTTATTGTTCCTCATCTTGTCAGAGTAATTTAAAAGTAAATCAATAATGATAAGTGATCCCCAGCTGCCAATTAACAAAGCATCGTATATGTCTTTTAGGCACTGTAATAAAGATGATTCAGGGAATGGATTTTGAGAGGCAGTGAGAAGTAGCTCAGATATCATTTAGAGATTGATATCCACCTGAGAAGGGATTTCTGAAATAATTCGACTGGACTGGAAACATGGAAAACTGCAGGTAAGAGAAATGTACGCTGCCTAGTAGGCTGAGAAGTCTTCGTGGAAGGAATTGTCACAGAAACCTCTTCCTTTCAAATGAACAAAGTGCTTTCTCTTGTTTAATGGCTCAAGGAGACCATATTTGTAAATGCAGAGCAGAAAGAAATGTATGCAGGTTTATGATCTCCCAGGCAAGGTCAGGCAATTTTAGGGCCTGATCCTGCTTCCTCTCCCATCCCACACTGTTGCCAGGGAAGTCAGACAGGGAGAGCGAGTCACGGAGGGACAGCCTCTGGTCTTGGGGCTAAGGAAAAGCAAGAAACTCTGAGACACAGCAGCGTGGGGCAAGCTGAAGGCACTGACCCAGCAGCCCTCAGGCACGGCAAAGCAAAGGAGCTGGACTGTGACTTGGCACCATCACCCATAACTAATAGTTGTAAAGCACACTGGGACTCGGCCAGGCCTTTAAGCTTGACCATGATGAGCAGTTTAAATACAGCCAATTTCCTTCAGGGCTTTGGATTCCCTTCAGAGCTCAGTTAGTTATTTCCTGACGTTTGGTATTCAAGCCATATATTTCATGTGACAAATAAGCTTACCTATTTTTTAAGTTAAAATCCTGTAATTGATCTAGCCTTCTTTTAAGTAACAGTTCACCAATAAGAAGATTTTTGATCTAGCTTCAGCTCCAGCCCAGCTCCAACCCATCTTTCTCTCTGACCTGATCAGGATTCATCCCACTCTCGCAGACCTTCCACCAGCACTCCAGGCACCAAAGCATGGACCTTGAGAAGAGGTCCTCTCCTTCTCCTATTTCTCACAGCTCCTTATTGCAGGAGGAGAAAGGAAGAAAAAAAAAACCAAACAACAAAAATCCCCACAACTAACCCACAATTAAGTTTAACTGCGCCAAAAACAGAGGACAAAAATAAACCCTGCATTTCTGGTCTTTGGCTATGGCTTCAGTTGCTCCAGGGTACCATGACCAAACTAATGTGGGGCAGGGGCAGAACTTTGGCATGAAGAAGTCCATAAAATTTAACTGTGCAAATTAAAGGGGAGGCTGTTGGGTGTGGGTGCAGGGTGAGTCTTAGTTCAGATTGAAAAAATGCTGCAGAATCCTTCAGAAGCTGGTACAGGAACAAAAAAGAATGAGGTTTATGCTCAAATGCAGCAAGACATCCTTGTTTCATCCATAAAATGAGTAAATCTGAATCTAAGTTAGAGATGCAATAACATTATGTTTATATTTACCACAATTGAATAAAGCCTTTAATAGTACCCATTCCAAGGCTGCAATGGACACTGCTGAGGGCCTTTGAGAAAATCATATTATGCCATGGAGAACAGCACAATGATCATATCCTCAAGTTAATAGAATACAACCACTGCCTATGCATAATACCATAAATTAACTTTTATATATATGTATCCGATAGGCTTGTTCTTAATGACCTGACATTTCCAATCCTGATGATGTAAACTAGTATGTCATTCTCTCCTGCACGTGGTCAGCTAACAGAGTGTTTTTTCTGCATCATTCTAACATTATAGCATTTTAAATTTACAGAAAGGGAGGGACAGAGGTTGGAAGAAAAGGGCAGTGACTCCACTTAAAACAAATCTCAGCTAACATTCTCCCAGCACTACTAAACTGAATTAAATTGGTTTGCCTAAAACAAGCAGACATCGATGACATTTCAGGCCAGGGAATTAGATTTCAAAGTAGCCATGAGAGCATTTATTAAATTCATGAAATGTTAATCTCCTAATAGTAATATATAACCTAATTTCATTTGTATGAATTAGCCATGAATCACAATGGTAATAGAACCACTAAATCAGACAGAGGCTATGTTCTGTAGCGCTGAGTAATTTCTTTATTATTTTTCTTGCTCTGAAAAAGTAGCTTAAACATGCAAATGAGCCAACAGTCAAGTACTTGAAAATCTACCCCTTGCACTGCTGGTGAAGGATAACAAGGCTCAAATAAGTCTTGTTTTAGGTTCCCCAGCTGTACAATAGTAACCTGTGCTGGTAATTTTAGAATTGAACTTCAAGGAAGCAGTAGAAACCAGAGCCAGGAGTTGGACTTAGATGATCCTTGTGGGTCCCTTCCAGTTCAGGAGATTCTATGGTTCTATGATTCTATGACTAAACCTCAGACACTGAGAGATTCCCTTTGAAACAGAAATTTCACCAATCTGAAAGGAAAGTAATCTATAGTACTTCAAGACTCTTATGAACGTTTACTCAATAAGTACCTCATTAAGCAAACTCATATTGCAACTTTACCTTTGTGATGCCTTCATAGAAAAGGTAGCAAGATGTTATAGAAAATAAACACGTAATGCACAAGCGTAATAAAAGTCAATGTTGCTAAATGTATCTTAAACAAGACATAGTACAGTAGGAGAATAAGATCTTGACTGTTCTGCTGAAATTAATGGGCACTGTGTAGCTAAAGCCCTGTGGATCCCTTTGTAAATATGCCTATTACATTGTTTTACAGCAGCCTGCAAGAACAAGACTCAGTCACCAAGGCTTCAAACTAACAGAAACCAGAGCAGAAACTCTGTTGCTTAACATAATGGGCTGACAAAGTCAGCAGTAGCAGGCACACCAAACTGTCCTCCCTCATGACAGGAAGAAAAACTCTGTCCCTAGTTCACACATAACCCAGGTGGAGAGGTTGAACCTGAGAGCATTCCTTGAGTTAAGGGGACCACACTGCTCCTGTGGCAGGGGAAGATTGAATGGTGGCCCCAACAGGCTCATTGCCAAAAGGTGTTTTGTGAGCATAGCCAGAATGAAGAGTGTGAGGCAGTGAAAGTGTCATTTTCCAAGCCAGATACAAGCCCTCCTTGAAAGCTATTTATCAAATTATATATAAAGTTATACATGGTGCATTTCTGGGTTAAGTAACGAAAGACAGCTCATTCACCCAAGTAAAGATCAGTAGTTGCTGTTTTCTGGCAGGATAGATGACACATCATGATTCCAAGTCCAGTCTTGTCTCTATATACTATCAACACCCTCCTAATTTTAACCTTATAAAAATAGATAATTGGCTTGCAGCCTACACAATGACGTTGCTCTTCAATCAGTAGATGAAAAGGGATAAGTTTACGTACAATTCATTAGAACTACAATTCATAAAGATCTTAAACCAATCCAAGTTCAACTAGCAAAAGTGTACAATGTCCAATGAAGTAAAAAGTGCATGATGACAGGAACAAATGTTTCCTGTCAGGAACTGTACAGAGTCCTAGTCCATCTAATAATTAATTGTTTCCTTCATACCACTTCCCACGTGCTCCCAAAGAAAATACAATAAATTTAATATTAGTGGCCTTGGTCAGTTCTTGAACTTTAAGATGCTGATATTTCTTTACTTTTTCTGTTGTTCTCTCTTCCAAATATGTTGATTTACTTTCATGTCTAGCTATGGTACCTACTACGAAGGCCTGATTTTCCTTAACAAATACCATATCTGGTTTACATAGTTCATTTTATTCATTTTTTAACATTGCCTACTGGAATACTATCCCTTTTTTTATTTTTTTTTTAAGCCTCATTCACATAGATGTCACATAGCTGGTTATGTCTCCATCTCAGCATCTTGTACCACAGGACAATATGCAATAATATGTGCACAGCTCTGAATCTCCACCTGGCAGTGTCTGCATGATTTAGTTTGAGTCTGTTGCCTATCCATAATCAGAAACTCTCTGGTTGGCTAGGCATTAGCTCTCAGCTGTTCCTCTGTAATGAGCTTTCTATGGGGAATTCCTCTAATATTCAATCCAGCTGTTACTGACATTTGTCCTTCTCAAAGCTGAAAATTTCACAGCCTTGGGATACAAGCTAGGTCCAAGTTATGAATTCTTGGTTTTGCCAGTTACAAGATTTGAGAAAAATTACCTTTGCAGTGGGTATTTCCCATTCCAAGTCTGATTCCTCACCACATAATTCCTCTGATACAACCATTACTTCTTTTGGGTTTCAAATGGATGGAATTTGAAAATATTTGAAGGATGAAATCTTTATCACCTCCTGCTGCAATTCACAATCTGTCAAACTCTTTCTCAATGCCATCCTGCTCGACAACTGCTCAATGCCTCATCCAAAGACAGCACAATTCTGTGCAATCTTCAAGCTGGCCACACTAGGGATCAGTCCTGAGATCAGTCTGGTAATACCTAAACGCCCACGTCTCATGCTGTGCCATGACTTGGCAGGTACTTTCCAATAGATGCAACCTTTCCTTGAAAGCAGGTCAAATTGCAAGTCTAGAGTTTCCAGGAACATGGTTTATGCTTTACCTGGCAGACCAAGCTGATGTAATCACAGAATAGTATCATTTCAGGATGTCAACTTTATAAAACCTCTCAGATGAAGCCTTTCCAATCTGTTGCAACCACCCCTTTAACATTTCCAGTAGTTCTGGGTTTGATATTCCAGTCTATGGGTCAATATGTAGCCCAGGTACTTTTCAGGGCTACAAGGCTCAATCATATTGAGGGGATGCTGTTAACTGCCAATGTAGGACTGTAATTGATCATATGAGTCTTTAGTGGTCTTGATGTAAATTCTGCCTCCTTTTATGTCTTGAGGCCAATTAGCACACAGAAGACCTCCCCATTTTCAGTATTTTTTCTGCCTTCTTACACAGGATCTACTCAATAGAACCAAGTTGTGTGCAAAGATCACAGTTGTTTATTTTTCAAGCAATATCGAAACCCACATCCTTACTTATCCAAGTTATAAAGTTACAGTGTCAATAGAAAAGTTCAAATTGGAGACATCTGATCACCTTTTTTACACCAATCTAAATCCAAACAGCATCCAGCTGTTCATTCTTCAGGTCAATGTAATATTGATGTTATCATATATCTTCATATAATGTTATGATTGTCACACCCTTCTGTTCAAGAGCTGTAATAATGCAAGAATGGCTTTCACTTTCAAGGGGTTTTGCAGAGTCAAACAAAACTACTCCCAGGGGCCAATATTCCTTCATGTTTCAAACAGTTGTAATATGTTCAAGTTTTCCACAGGTCCTGATGATCTCATAAATCCTCTTGGCCTTGGATTACTGAAGAGCTCAAGAACCTACCCAGAGGATTCAGTGATCAGCTTTGCATTTATAAAACAGGACTTTTTACTTTATTAATATACTGACGCTCAAACTTCCTTCAGGAGTTTGGACACTTGGCATATTTTCAAATCAGATATTACATCTACCCTACATCATTTTTTTCTGGTCATATTGAGTAGAGCATTCAGAAATACTCTTAGCTTTAAGCACAGGTGTAAAGTGCAATTGCTAAATCAGGAGTTCTGACTTTACACGAATTTCCACATGAGCCTTCTGCAAATGTTAGTAAGCACAGGCTGTTTTTGAAAGGCATATTAAAGAAGTTAAGGAAGTTACAGTTAAGGATAAAGAAGAAAGCTTTTTTATTACTATTTTTACCTAATATATCCCCTTTTTTGGAACAGAAATGCAAAATGTTTGTATTTTAACAGCTTTTAATAACAGTCTTCATTCTCAGATTTATTGACAAAAATGTTGGTTGCTGCATCCATCTAATGTGTCTTTTAGATAATACAGTTCTTAAGGCAGTGTTTCAAAAAAGATTGCTTGCTCTGTTATCAGATTCAATTAGCCCCTTCAGAAAAGCAATCAATACCCCAACTGATTTAAGAAAGTTGCTATGCAATGCTTTTATATAATGGCAGCAATCCTTTTAGCTTTGGGAATCCAGCACTGTCTCCATTGGTGCCATGCTCCAGCTCTTGAATTATATGTCCCTGAGTAAAGACAAGGAGGGAGGCAGAAAGGGAGTGCAAGAAGAAGAGAAGGAAGGAGTCCAAGCTGCACCAGACAGAACTGCTTCTGAATAGCCCTCTAAAAATCCATTAAACATTTCTGATGGAGACAGTGGTTCTTGCCTCACTCACTTGTAAGGGTACATCTGTAGGCAGCAGGCATGCACTCTCTGCCAGTAATCAGGGACCGTAGGCAGGTTCAGTCAGGAATCACATAACCTCTTGGCACCTAATCTGAGAACCAGACAAATCAAGCTGAATAATCCCCTGATTACTGGCATAAAAAAGCAGAAGGATCAAAAATTATTAAAGATTTTGGCCCCGGTCCTGAAGCAGGATATTAATCATTACTCGTTAATATGGTGTCTCCATACTAAACAGCATGTGTTTGACTAGTTAATTTTAGAACCACCGTGATGATTTGAGAGCTAAAAAGAACATACATAAAACCTGCAATAAAATAATGGTACTATTGATGATTATGTATACAAGCCCTGAGTGAGAGAGCATTGATAGACACAATTGAGAGGTTTGTAATCCAAAGGTGTGCTATTGTAATAAAACCTGTCTAACTCCAGTAGACAGAATGCCATAGTTTTGCAACATTAAATAAATGCTAATCATCTAAATGGACAAACAGTAACATTAAAGCAATCTGTGTACTAAAATACAAAATATTGCCTAAATTAATCTGTATGAAGAAAAGGTGACTACATTTGAGTAGGCTAAAGCTGATTTGCTTGGGTTTTTTTACAGAAGTTTTATAGCAAATACAATCTTGAAATCATTAAAATGCAAAATAATGTTAGCATTGTGTACTTCATGGCTTTGAAGGAATTTTGATAAACAGAAGATACGCCCTTTACTCAACTGTAATTATAGCTGTCATCTGCATAAAGACAGAAACATAGCCAACAGTTCTAAATAGCATTAAAAGTAAAACTGGAAATCAAAAATAAGAGACTGATATACTGCAGTTTTTCCCAAACATTTTCAGGATTTTTCTTCATTCAGAAATTCACTTGAGAATCCATACAAGATTAAACCACAATATTTAGTGGTCTTTGGGTTAAAACCCCAGTTGAGCTATTCAGTAATACATCAGGGGTAACGATGTTAAGATCAGCTGAGATGTGAGAAAGGTTCATCATCACTAGGCTGTGTACTACAATATTTGTACAGAGAATGTACAACAGACTGGTCAGTTGAGCACAGTCCCTGACTGAAAAGCTCAACCCATCTGTTACAGTGCCAGAGCTTGGCAGGGGAGAGAGTCAGATCGAAATCAAGAGGTAGTAACTTCTTAAGCCATTCAAGCTCAGTCACAAGAGCACACTGGATTGTGCTCTGAAGTCTAAAACATTTAAGCATCTAAAGCACTGTTTTGATTGATGACTACTGTTCCAAAATCATTATTAAAAAGGAGAGACTGATATAACACTGGCCAAAGTAACTTACAAAGGAGCAAGGTGAAGAGAGGGAAGCACATCTTAAAGAAAATAACTGCGAGAAAAATCAGAGGAACAGCGGGTTTTGACTATAGCAGTGTCGGGGCAGAGCACGCCTATAGGGAGCTTCAAGAAAAAAGGATTCCATGCTGTAAGAAAGCTTGGGGAGTAAGGGAACTCTTCAAGGAATTATGCTAATATTGCTGCCTAATAACAAGTAAGTACTCATTTTAATGCAAAATTCTTAAAAAGAAAGACAATCCATATAACATAATTATTTGCTTGCATTTTCTAGAGAGAGCTCATCAGAACAGAGTACTGCAGATAAGTTGTTCTTCAGTACTCTACCCACCAGTATACACATTGCAACAACAATAACCTCTCTTCAGGACATACACCTCCACCCACTCTGAGAATGGTCAGCTATGGCCCATGACTGTCAACAAACACCACATTGCATCTGTTCTCATTTCAGACTGTAGCTAAAAACTACATATTTGTTTAAAAGGGCAAATACCTCAGTGATAGGTATAGGTGAATAATGATGCCCATCCTGAGTGTTGGAGACACTGAAATATGAAAGGCAAATGGTAACATATGAATAGAGTATAAAGTAGTAGTGGAAAGATCACATCACTTGTTTTAATGTCCTAAGGCATGTCTTGGAGGGTATGTAGTATGGCAACCTTGAGTGAAAGCTAAAGTTTTATCTTTTAGGGCTTGAAATAATGATCATTTATTTTAGTTTCTTTCTACAGAAGAAAAAACAATTTTAAAACCAGGAATAAATGTAAGAAAAAACCCACTACTTATTGATGTCTAAATATATTTGACAACACATGGAGTTTCTCCAGTCGTCTTTCCTTATTGTCAGCTTTAAACACCAGACCCGCCATCGATCTGCTATAGGAAACTATAGGTTGTCTTCTGTTAAAATTACACACCACTCTTCCTTCTGTTTTCTCAAGGTTATTTCTAAAATAACTCCGAATAGCCCTGATGCTTCCAAAATTCCTTGGAGTTATATATTTCTCACAAAGTTCTTTTGTCCTTCAATAATGCCTCTAGCATAACCATTTGTCTTCTAATACCATAATCCAGCACCATTTCTCCAGTAACTAGTCCATCTCTGCACCTGGGGATCACCAATGTGTATAATTCCTCATTTACTTATTTCTAACAACAGAGTCAGCTTTTCTCAAGGAAAATTTCTTCTAAAAAAAGCACTAGTCTCTTTTCTGATCAGGAGATCCTTGCCAGTGTGGAGGATGTTTAAATTCCTCATGTGTTTTAAATGACCATAGTATTCTTTGCATGGAATTGCCAATTGTAGCCATTGTGTCAGGATGTTAAATGTGGTCATCCCAAAAACTTCCATGCTGTCAAACCTTCCAGTACACAAACTGTATTGTGCTGTAAATGAACCAATATAAAGAAGAAATAAAATATTAAAAATGTGTTTAGAAATCATTTGACTGGTCTTATCCAGAGGCATAAACTCCCACTGAACTTGATTCTAATAGATCCCTCAATGACTGCATCACAAATAAATATTTCTATATTGCATAGGTGAGTGCTTCCAACTATCAAAAATATTTTTACTTCATCGGAGTAACCTGTCCTGCCAAATTCTTAAGAACTCAGTTCAATAACAGTTTTTCATTGGATTTATCTCTGTATTCAATAATATTATAAGCACAGGAAATCTGCAATCCTGATGTTCAAGCTCTAGGCTTTGTTCATGTTGTAAGCACTATCTTAGATAAAAAGACCATTGTTGGAATTCTATTTGTTCAGAATCTGGCAGTTGGAATAACATTTGGGTAATCCCAACACTGAGTTGCTACACATAAAACACGGAAGCAAATTAAAATGTTTTGTTTCACCCATCCTATAGGTTTAAACAGTTTCATGCCGAAGAGGAACAGAATCTACAAAGGTAAGGGGAAAGGCACCACTTCCTCACGTCACCTTCTCTGCAGTTACACACTGAAACATGTCCTTGAAGAGTTTGAAATAAGCCCAAATCCAATCATCCTCAAGAACTGATTTTGACATTCCTTTTCTGTCATCTACACTATCAAACTTACTACATACCCATTTAAGATCCTTTAGTAAAAAAATTAAACTTGTAGTGAAGGAGGAGAAGTGTTTTTCCAAACACAGCAGCAGAAATTTTTCCTCTGTTCTTAAAGCAGAAGACACTGTGCTCCAAGACAGCTGAACCTTAAGCAAGATACTGCCTAATTCCCCACCCTTGGTATTTTAACTATTTCAAAGCAACTAATACCAGCCACTCGAGACTACAAATATCTTGAACAGCAGTTCCTTACATTCCCTGTATTTTATTTAACAGCCACAGTCCAATATATTGCCTATGTTTTTTACTCACAAAAAACCCAACTCCTAAACTGTACTATAGTTTGGGAGAAGATATTTTCAAATACTATGCATTCAAATGTAGATAAAATTATATGAAACTAAAGCAGTTGAATTACTACGTATCTAATGCATGATTATCCGTTCACATAAAAATGGTATGGAGTAGAACACAAAAAAGTAAAATTGTTACATATTGAAAAGATATTTGTCTTTTTATATAAGAAGAAAACAATGCTTACTTTTTCAGTTTATCTCCCGTGATAATTACCTGAGTATTCCAAGCATGCAAACAACAACATAAATCAGCTGTGGCAACAAATCAGCTGTGATTATACTAGTTAGAAGTATGACTATGTGGAGTGAATTTGGATAGTGAAAATGATCAGGTTTTTCTCCAAAATGGGTATGCACTTGTGTACAAAGTCTCCCCAGACCTGTGAGAGAGTGTAAGATAAAGGTCTTGGTCCTTCATCTTTAAACATACAGCACTTTTCAAAAGATAACTGGTTTTGCTGTTCACTTTCTGGTTCATTGTAACAATGTTCTCTCTGACTAAAATTACCACCCCATTTTACAAAATGTGAACCTCACTACATCTTCCAGCATCACGGACATGTTGCACTGCATCCCAATGGAGGGAGGGGCACTATGCTGATCTGGTCTCACTCAGAGCCTCTTCCGTATCCAAAGCAAGAGTTATGTGCATTATTGCAGGAAAAGAGGAATGCAGAAGTAAGCAAGCAACTTCACCAATCCATATCAAAACTTTAATTTCAGATAAAAGGTAGGTGCAAAACTAATTTCCTTTGATGCCTCAGTGATGGAACCCACAGCCAGGTTTACACAGCCTCACAATACAAAGTTTTGCAGCCTTTGCTGGGGATTCGTTTCATTATAATAAAGGTTACAGCAGAAAAGATCAATTAATTTCAAAACTGCTCGGCCACCTGCAATACAGGCTTTCTAGGGGTGATGTGAAGATAAATGTTTTCACATCTGCAGGCACATACAACAATGCTTTTAAAGAATTATGATGCTCGCAGCAGATTAATTTCCAGTGGGCATTTCTAAAGAAAATATCTGACTTAGGAGATTTTAAATGAGTTCTTATGTATCATTAATAAGACTTCATCCATTTCCTGACAGTTAAAGGTTGTAGAGGTTAATAAATCAATATTTTTGATTTTAGAAAGAATCTTTGCTATCTCATCAAGTAATATTAAATACAGTAGTTATACTTAAATTGAAATGCAGGCATCTTTTTATCATGCACTTCTTCAGACTTCTTTGCAATTCATGGGACCTTGAATAATGATAGTTCATAATGTTAGAGAACACTTAGCTTCAAGAAAAAAATCTAGGCATCAGAAAGTGTGGAAACATCACACAAGATATTTAGATCAAGACCAGCAAAAGTTGTAAGCCATAGTTACACATCTTTGAGGGAGAATTTAAAATCACACATGGAAAATTGAAGTCAGAAAGTAATGAATTCAAGAGAAATTGTCTGGGTTACTTCAGTAACCTCGTGTTTTTTCAAACAATCTGACATATTCCACACTCACATCTTGGAAGCAAGGAAATACTTTCTTCATTTCTGAATTGCAAAACACATAAGTCAAGTCACACTAACAACAGTATGTATCAAATAAACTGAACATTCTTGCCATGGAGACTTGGAAAGTCTCCAACAAAACATTCTCTTTTGCTTAGAATTAGAAGTAGAATAGCATATTAAATATATTTTTTCAGTATATGCTCTACAATCAGTCCCAAAGGTAAACCCTTGACCTCAACAAGAGTTTTCATAGGAATTTTTCACTGTAACCCAATGCGACAATAATTTCATTTTGGTAACCAACATACAGTCAGTGCTAAAATTCCTACTTCATATGCTCATTAGTTCAGCTTTTATTTTTATTTTGAGTAAGAATCTGCAGAAATGGTGCCATGAACACAACTTTTCCTTGCTATGTGTGCACTGGAAAGCTTCTTTTTTACATTATAAAACTTTCTTAGCAAACAAGCAGTTCTACTTGCAGGCACTGACAAAACATTTGCTCAGTATTTCCTGTTAAAAACCTCTCTTAGCCATGGGTTATGGCTTCCACCACTCAGGATAAAGTCCTCCACTATCTTCCTCAACATGAGTGTTTTCCAGAAGCTTTGGACCAGACTTAAAACCTCTTGGAGGAAGAAGTTTACTGTTTTCCATTAAAAAAACCCATAAAAAATAGCACTTTTCCACTTGTTTGAAGCTCAAAGTGAGTCAGATCTCCATAAGAAGTTTGCCAATATTAGAAAAAACTTTCCATGGTGAAAAGGAATACAAGTTAATCCCCTTATTACCTGTATCCATTAATATAAGCAATCATTTAAGTGGTTCTAACTTCCTTTAGTTAGCCAGAATGATCCCTAAACCTGACATCATCTTCATGCTGAAGGAACTCCTTTCTAATTGTCATGCTCCCCTTCCAGCATGTTTCAGAAATGCCTGTGAGAGCTCTGGAAAAACCAGAATACTAAGTCTCCGTAAAGTAGGTAACTTTTGAGAAGACAGAATTTGCAAATTCTTACAGACAGGGGAGAAATTCCAATTTTGGCTGCAATTTTACTCTTTTAGAGCACTGAAAATACTTCACATTTAACTTAATTTGACACTCATAGGCTGACCAAAGCCACAACACAGTAAATTACCCTAAATTAGCAAGGAAACTGTAGGCTGGGAGCTAAGCCGTTCCCTTTACTTCTGTGCTTCAGGACTTCACCATGAGAAGCTAGAAAAGGTCAGCATCGAATGTTTGCTCACAACTTTGTTATCAGTACTGAAACTTTTGCTTATTAGAATAATACCTTTTACCCTGAAATTTCTTGATTACTATAGAAAACCCAGATGAAAGTGAGAAACAAGAGGTACTATTACTCAGATTTTCAGGGGCACCAGTGACCTGGGCTGCATGAGTTAGGAGATCTCTCCCACCAAACTGCAAGCATTTCTTTCAGGGCTACTATCAACAAGGGGCAGTTTTGAAGATGTCTTCCCTGCCAAGCAGAAACCTTCTGAAAGGGAGTCAGAAAGTAAGATATGGCTTGGCATTATCACCAGATTGTCATGGCTAGCTTTATCTTTGTTTGATTAAAAAAAAAAAGTTACTGAGGTACATTACTGAAGCGGCCAAGTCAGATATCCAAAACCCAAGGAAATGCCAAAACTTCAGTTTGCCTTATAAAATGAGAATTATACTACCTCAGTATGTCTCAAGGTGGCTATAAGAATAATGTTTGTGAAACGCACAGACAGAATAGTGACAAATGTTGTAGAAAAGGTCAGAGGAAATTAATACTTCTTTCTTCAGAGCTGGGTTTGAATAGGATGTTACCCAACATGGCAATAAAGACCAGCACTGCATACTGAACACTGAGGCGGTAAAACAACATTGAGTAGCTGCCCATTAAAGGCAGGACATATCTCACCTAAATTTAGCAGTATAAAAAGTCCACTCTAATGTGGTCACGTAGACTCTGCTCTTGCTGAAGAGATGCAGACATCTCCAGCAGCAACTCATATGATCCCAAGATAGTCTTCTGAGATGAGCAAGAAGAATAACCATTCAGAGCTCCTTCTATTTCTCTTTTGACTCAAGACAAGAATTAGACGTCAGGTTTAAGATACGTGCCTAATTGGTAAGCAGCTAAACTGAGATGAAATTAATCTGTCCTAAATAAGCACCATATGTCCCATGTATTAAAGGATTAAAATAACAAAACAAAACAACCCAGCATATAACCTTGTAATTGCAGGTTATTTTATTATGTGTGTGCAAAGGGCACTTCTAATACATAGTTTAATTCTGAAAATCTTCCAATTTTTAAAGACTAGTTTTGCAGATCCTAGTGTGGGTCTTCTTATACAGCGTGCACGTACATTTGCATGATAATTAATTGGAAATACAAAAACTACATGAAACCTCTCTTTCATACTGTTTGTGTGTTTCACCAGCTCTGATTTCCTCACGCTCCATATGACAGAAGAGAATCTCACTACACGCATATTTCATTTTCTTTCTACCATCTTCCATGCTACACTAAGAGGTTCTCATATTCTGGTCACCAAATTCCACCATGCTAAGGACCGCACAAGGAAAACCCAGTACCTGATGGATCCCCACCGTAGGCTCTGCTGCTAGAAGTGGTAGTTATTCTTGCTTTTGCTCCAAGAATGTTCATTTGACTATTCTAAACTAGAACAGACACCATAAGATGGGATGAGATTATTTCCTCATAATAAAGACTCAGGTTTATTAAAGGCTCTGCTCTGAGAAAAAAAAAAGCAGAATTACTTTTTAACTTTCCAAATGTCCATGTTTTCTTTAAGAAAGGAGATGTTAGTTTCCTACAATAAACCATGTTTCTCAGGCAAATAAGATGACTCATCCACCCTCAGATATTTCAGTTTGCCAAAAACTTTTTAAAAGTCATTCCATATTGTAACAAAATCAAAGTAGATTTTGAGTCAGCAGTTTGGCCAGGAAAAATGGTACTCGAGGTAGGGTTATGCTATACAATGTCTGCTCCTAACTACAAAGAAATAATTGAGGCAAACCTCTGGAAAAGTAGACATATCTATCAACCTTCTGAGCAAGTATGATTGCTTTGTAATACAGTGAAATCAATCATTTTCAGGAGCATCTGAATCACCCTGACGTGACATAAGTGGTACTGCTCCAGGGAGCAGACTCATACACAGCTGCTGGCATTTCACACACTACTAGTGCTTTATGTGGCTGCCTACCCACTCAGAGGCAAATGGGGATACTCAGGAGAAAAGGAGCTGGTCTGAAGCACAAATCTCACACGTTGCTCAGGAAAGGAGGGAGTGCTTAACACCCTGCCATCACCCTTCCCCTGGAGCTTGGAATGCGACTGCAAAGTTAGCCACCAGATATCCAAAGAACAAGTAGATGCTTACAAGGCTGAGATTACGGCAATGAGATGCTTCAGGTCCTACATAATCAAAATTTTTTGTTTGGAGCTCCTCTAACTGCAAACTGCCAAAATTGTGAAAACAGCATCTACCTCGAGTGAAATGAGCATTAAAATGCAGTCAGAACCCCACCGTCTGAAAACCAGATCCTTAATCTCTAACTCCAGTGATTCACAAGACTTCCAGTTCCTATTAGAAATAAAACCAAATAGCACAGCATGAAGTTGATAAAGCTGATGTGATCTACAAGTCTGATATTTCACAGCTTTCCAAAAATAGAAACAAATTGACAGAGGCAGTACATTTTCCAATCACTGCTCATGAACCAAAAATTTTCAATCACTGGTTATTTAAGTTTCACACAGACATGCACTGTATTTCTAGGATATACTCCAGAGATTAACTAACCTTTCCCTGAAAGCAAAACTAATGCACACGCACAGAAAAAATTACCCATCAGATAGCAACCAATGGATTTAATTCCATGTTAATAAAACCACTGTCAAATATACTTCAGATCTGTCTACTGAACATTCTGATGCTTGTAATAGTGCTGTTCAAGGCTAATAGTTCATCTTTACATCCTGTATGAAGGCAGGAACATGAGGAACAACCAGTTCCTCTTGTGACACCTTTCAAAATTTAGAGACTCATTTCTGTTCTGTTCAAGTCAAAATCAAAACTCTGAAAGAATTTTTTTAAGGACCTGCATAAATCTGCTTTCAGATTAAACCTCAAAATGCTTAGCAGACTTGTCTGGATTAGGTTGAGGAGCTTTTGTAAGCACACTGAAGGTGAGGGTCGTAGTCTGAGGTTTTGAAAATCCAGTCAAGTTTCTGCACTGTCTGATTCAAAGCAGACTTTTGGAGAAGCAAAAGATTAATTCCAGTTCAGAGCTGGGAGATATACTGCATCTCCAAATCTTAGTGTAGTATCACAAGCACCATATCTTCTAGAAAAATGAAAAATAAATAACATGCTTTCCTCCACCGTTCACCTCCACCTAAAAAATATATCCAAAGTTGTTAGAAATTCTTGAAAATATCCAGGTTCTTAAAAAAGCTTGTTCTTCCCCAGATCCTTAAAAACCTCCAACTAGCTCTATGAAAAAGCCTCTAAAATATATCAGCACAAAATCAAGTGGGTTAACCAAGATGACCAAGAAAAGTAAGAGTGTGCCAGTGGAGAGGCTGAACTGAAATTTACATTTTCTTTAGAGATATGCAGGAAAGCTGCTCATTTCAACTTAACAGAAGCTAGAAGAATAAGAAAAAATAACCAGCACAGTGACCATAAGACCCATAGCTCAAAATTTCAAAAAT
Source organism: Cnemophilus loriae (assembly GCA_013397755.1). Taxonomy (NCBI): domain Eukaryota; kingdom Metazoa; phylum Chordata; class Aves; order Passeriformes; family Corvidae; genus Cnemophilus; species Cnemophilus loriae. The sequence goes on from VZTF01002191.1 coordinate 2,514,255, forward strand.
TCCAGCAAGGCTGGACATGTAACAGGATCCGCAAGCATCCAGTCAGTTTGGGATCACGTGGAATCTTTCATCAAGTGTATTTTTTCACGTTTATTTGTGAACCAGGACGGCTCTCTCATAAGCACAGAGAGCTGGCTAGTAAGTTTTGAGCAAAGTGTGGTAAGGCATTACTAGGCAAGAGAAGACAGAGCAGGATGGAAGTCATGCAACAAGGTCAAAGCAGCATCTATTGAGCCAGAGAGACTTAAAGTCAGTTGCAGATATTACCTATTTATAAGTTAGGAATCAGAAAGGACAAGCAGACAGATTTTCTGCACTTCTTCGACCAATGCTCAGCCCTAAAAGATACCGAAGTAGTAAGCCAACAATACATTCATTTGGCTTACGTAAAACCTAACCAGAAATAAACAAATATTGTTTTAAATTATTTATTTATTTATTATTATTTATTATAAACAAATATATACTCTTTTTCTTGAGAATATTATAAAATACTGATGTGACCAGAAATTGGAATTTCTCTTCCATTAGGAAACTCTGACCCATGAACATTTGTTTCCATCTCAGGGCAGATGTTGCAGTACTTTCAACTTTTACTGAACGTGAAGTTGCCCCCTCCCTCCTTTCAAACCTCAAGATGTCAAAACATGTTGGAGCTTAAGCCTGAAATGCTTCCATTTAATGTAAAGCCTCCAGGGGTATGGAGATAATGATGGACGTCTCACAGCCTGGACCTTTCCACCAGACTGCTTCCTGTGACTGCTGCAGTCACGACACTCCTGTGATACACAGAACACCTAAACATGGGACAAAGCACAGCCTTATTTTGCACAGAGAGGCCAGAACACTTCAAAGAGGATGGATGTGCCTTTTCACAGTGTACTACAGCCTTTCAGGCGGACAGACTTACAAATGGATTCAAAATATTTTCTCAGTGAAAAATCAATATTTCAGCCTACCAACATTTTGCTATTGATTATTTGAGTTTTGTAGAAACCAAATGCCAAGCACTCAGATTTACAATCTTTCCCCAATATTAGTATATACTTGCTGCTTTTAATTAACCCAGTGGTTCCAGTTAGTGCACAACACACCAAGTGCAATATCACAAATCACTGTATGGAAATGCTGACACATTTGAATGCAGTGAGAACTTTACCAGGATTTTATGCACAGTTTGAAAAATCAAATAAAATCCATTTAAAAAATAAGAAGGGAATGGGCACTATTGGAGATAAGGGTAACGATTCATCTGATTCTGTGTCATTTTTATAATCCTAGCTTTTGAGCTTCTGTGGCCTTATATTGATTTTCTCTGTTCTTTCTCTCCTTTTTTCTTTTTAAATTATGGAAAGTGAACACATTTAATATAAAACAGATTTTGCTTTATTTTTTCAGGTAAGCCTGTTAAAAGTAGAAAATACTTCATCTACTGCACACAGAAAAAGCGTAACATTAAGCATTTGACATTAAATCTTGGTAGATAAATATCGTCTCTATTTAATTATCTGTTAAAAATTGATAGAAGGGTAGCATCAGCTTTTGAAATCCCCAGCAGCAAAACTCCCACTGATATCAGTGGGTCTAGGATCTCACTCAGAATTTTATCTTTTTTTTTTCTTTTTGAACAAGCAGCATCTCTTTGTGCACTAATTGGCAGCTATTAGTGTCAGTTTGGCAGATCCAAAGCTGCATGAGTCTGTGGGAAATTTATGCCTCCTAACATGCCTTGCTAAATTTAAACCTGTTGCATAATATGCAGATTCATTGTCATGCATGTAATGCAGCTAAGAATATCTGAAGTTCAAGGAAAGCTAATACACACACAGACTAAAAATGAGGGTTTAAATGCATTTTGGGCTTTACCATGTGGAATAAAAAGCTCTGATGACTCCCTTTAGTAAAGCTATACCTTCTCACAACCACTTCAGTGAATGTACACATGACCAACGTGAATGGTACAAAGCACCACCGACATTAAAAATAGGAAAACAAGAAAAGACCAGCTTGCTTATTGATTCCATTTAAGCCATCACTTCAGTCCTAGCTCTGGGGGCACCCTGCTCTAAAGCACTTCTGAGGAACGCTGAAGCCTGCTTCTTCCTCCAAAATTACAAACGTCTACAATTGTAGACAGATGGAATTTCTGTATTCCATCTTTTTTTTTCCCCCACACAACACATAAGAAACAGATCTCTCTTCCTGTTTGATCTTGAAGACTGAAAAACATTTCTTGTAATTCATATTTTTACTTCTGGTCTGACCTAAATGCAAGAAAATACAGCACAGGTAGATATACCTACATCTTTTCAGAAAGTTAAATAGCATCTTGATCCTATACGAATATTTTAGAAAATTTTTATTATCAATCATTACAAAGAACACAGATAAAATAAGAAGGTTGGATGAATCTCTTTGGTCTTCATTTCTAATGCATATTCCAAAGTGAAAACTTCTAGAATCCTTGACAGGTTAGAAAGGAGAATGGCTAAAGAACCATTGCCAGTATTTGGGCTTTTTGTTGGTTTGAGGGTTCGGTTTTCTATCACCTAACTGTTATCACCAATCCTTTTCTGGAATAATTCCCTGACGATGAGATAATTCCTAACCTATAGCCCAATTCTCAAGTCATTGTTCATGTTCCTATTTCATCTTGAAGTCAAGCCATCAAAATGCCTTTAATATTAGCAGCCCAGACATGTTCTTAATTCACACAAAAATATTCCAGGCCCCCCATCGAAATATTATGCTTCACTAAAACCACTTCCCACAGAATATACACTTAAAAAATTAGCCTCCTGATGCTCAGCTTCAGATGAATACAGGTTTCCTTTTGCCCTGTCAGGCCAGCATATCCACAAGCCTTCTGCACACGATATTTACTCTCACTTTTTATCAGACATCCCAGCCTTACTGGAAACAGCAGTCTGGAAGATAGCCCTAGTCTGCACTAATACAAAAGAGGTCCTAGTGACAATGTCAAATAATTTATTGGCATCAAAAGTGTGACATGGTCAGAAAAGGTAGGAGATATGATAAAATTCTTTCCATGTTCTGAATCATTACCCATGTTTCAGTGCAGTGTGATGCTGATGCAAGGCTATTAAGCCCTCTGATTTTGAGACAATATCATTTTGGGATTAGTACTCTAGTACTTGACTTTTTGGTACAACCCGAGTCTGCTTGGATTAAACATAACACAATCACCAAATAAAATGCTCAAGTTACTTTTCTTAAAGAAAAATCAGAATATTAAAACTTTCAAACAAAAGTTCAGGATTCTTATTGCAGAAAACCCCTTCAGAGATTAAATATGAGTATTTTGCAAAACATGAAAAAGCACATGGAAAGAAGTGATTGTTATTTACTGTTGCTGTTGTTAATTATTTCAAACCAGAGATAAGGTTGACAGGAAAATCTGAAAGAACTAAGTCTATGGCAACACAGGTGGTGATTGGATTAAGGTAAAAAATAACCAGAGAAGAGGAAGAATTTGAAATATTGTAAGTAGTTCCAAGCAAGAACTAAGCACTGAGGGAGAATTCATCTGTAATTATGGTGTTTGTTAAGCATTTTATGAAGGTTTCTAGGCTTTATGTCTAGCATACCATTATATCCTTGCCATGAGTAGCGTCTATTACTGAACAAGAAGTTCTGACCAAATGCAATTTCTGCAAGCACACACCAGCGTAGTCTAGCCATGGACAGAGCTGGATCCCAAGGCATGGACATCTGTCAGCTGTTTGGGACACAGCTTTGCAGGCGAAGGAGACAAACCAAGGTGTATCAGCCCCTTGCTTAACTAATCAGCTCCGAAATGCAACTACAGCCAAGCTCAAAAACAGCTACACTAGGAAACCTGGTGAAATGGTGGCTTTGTCTTATGTAGATAAGCCCTAAAAGAGACCACACAGCTGAAGTCCAGGTGGAGAATATCCACTAAGGCATCAACAGGGAGTGGCTTAAGCTTGACATGACATCTCCAGGAAGGCTGCAGGGGTAATTAATGTACTGCCTATGTTTTACATAAGAATAAGGATTGCAGAAGCCTCCTGAACAGAAACATAATCCACTCTTTGCCTTTTGGAATGTATTTCAGTTCTTATTCTCAAGATCTGGAACAATTCAGCATTCAACTTACTCTGTCTAACACTGTACTTCACTAACTCCCCTTGCTTTGCCCAAGATATTTGACTTTTAGTGTTCTTCTGTGCATCTGACTCACCTTTTAAAAGGGTCAGTCAAGAAAACTTCTCTTTCAACAAGTCCCTTTTTAAAACACACCTTCCAGAAGACAATGACAACTCTTCTGAATTTCACGAAACAAGTGTTTATGAAAATAACAGATATGCAGCAAAATAGTGGAAACATGAAAAAAGCAAGTTTTTCTTCAGTATCTGCTGTTGCATTTTCTCTCAGTTGCAGCCCAGCTATCACAAAGCACAGAAGTATTTTAAGAGAAAAGTGTTCCAAAGTTAAAAATCCATCATAAACAAAAAGCAGTTCAAAGGAATTTAATTTTTTTCATATACTACTATTAGGATGCCTATTTAATCATTACTTTATCCAGTTCTCCACATCTTAGTCTAAATCTCCCTCACTTTCTTTATTTCCCTGGCCTCTTGAATCAGAACAGACAAATTAACACTGTTTTCTTCATCAAATAAGTATTCCTGACTTGTATAGCCGGCAAATAATTTATTTAACTGCTTGCTAATAAGAAAAGGGAAGAGAATCTATCACTAAAATAATCTTGGAACCCTCCATCTGTTATACATAGTGTGTTTCTGTTCAAACAAATGCTGGGAATGAACAATTTATTTTTCTGTTTACTTGCTAACCCAAACCCTGCATATTTCATAATGATGGAAAAGCCTACAGATGAGTAACTAACCCCAGAGACTCAGCAGAACATATATTTCCAGCTGTCTATAATTTTAGAGCCAAAGCACCAGCAAAAAAACAAAGGATCAAATATCCTAAGGTGCTCTTGGTGAGGAGCAGCCAGTATTTCAAATTTCATTCTAACCCATCAGGGTAGAATACAGAAAATTTGATGGTCCTACTGACATTTCGTTTGAGTTGGAGAATCCATCACTTTGAAAAGAGTCAATTGCACAGTTACCGTCAACACTACCTCATCTTCTGAATGGCTCCATTACCAGTCCATTTGTTTAGATTTTGGGCAAAAGAAGACATGTTCAACACCTAGCACAGTGGTCCAGACCTTCTGGGTCCTTTGGCACTCCCCTAAATTAAGTTACACTTTTAACAAAATGCAGAAACTGGCACAAGTACTAATACTTTCCTTAGATGAGGCCTACCTGAAGAGACTAACAGGTAAGGCTAAGAGTAGCTCTTCTCATATTTTATCAGAATGTTTTGAAATTGCAAACAACATAACACTATTGCATTATTGTAAACAATCTCATTTACCTGTACAGTGAAGTCACTCCCTTCTTGGCCAGAGTTTGCTCGTCTCACTGATTAGATCGTCCATGTTTTATAAACAGCAACAGAGCCCATGAACTATCTGGTGATCTTCAGCCAAAGGATAGGAAATAAGCTGGGATTTGTCACCAATGCAGGATGTACATACAGCGTTTCAGGGAGAGCAGGGGGCTGAAGACACACAGATAACTGATACCATGCAGAGTGAGCCCAGGTGCTGGATCTGAGCTTAAATAGGCTCCTGTGCAGTGGGCAGAGAGTGTGTGAGTGGGGGGTCCCAGCTGAGGGCCCTCAGGGCAGTCACGGCCTACAGGTGCCCACAGGGTCCCAGCACACACATCTATGCATATGCATAGATGTGCAAAGGGTTAGTAAGTGTTTAGAGTCAATAAAAAGACATCATTGAGCCCAGGATGTATTGCTTCTTGCATTAGCTTAGAGGAGATTGGTTTGGGTTAGGTGCTCCATAAATCAGGGAGAAAAATCCCACTTTGCTCTCTCAGCTGATTGAATTTTTTTTCTCTGAGAAATGGAAGTCACTGTGCAAGCACACCTACAGCAACAGGCAGGTTTCTTAGAGCACTGGAGCTCTTGGGCAGACTGACAGCCTTATTCCTGCTGAAGGTAATAGCAGTTTTGCAATTTAGGGTAGGCAAGGTTTGAGCAAGAAAGTCAGGAAAGGATCTGAAAGCCTTCTGAAGCTGACCTTCCTAACATTCCTTGAGTTCACTGGTTGTTCAAAAAGCATCATCTTAGATAACCCTGAGTCAGCCTGGGGATATTCATAGAATCATAGAATGATTTAGGTTGGAAAAGACCTCTAAGATCATCCAGTCCAACTGTTATCCCAGGACCGCCAAATCCACAACTAAACTGTGTTCCCAAGTGCCACATCCACATATCTTTTGAATACCTCAAGGAACTGTGACTCTACCACTTCCCTGGGTAGCCTGTTCCAATGCTTGACAACCTTTGCCATGAAAAAAAATTTTCTACTATCCAATCTAAGCCTCCCCTGGGGCAACTCGAGGCCATTTCTTACTTGTTACCTGGGGGAAGGGGCTGACCTCCACCTTGCTACAACCCCTGTCACACAGTCGTAGAGAGCAGTAAGGTCTCCACTGAGCCTCTTTTTCTCCAGGCTAAACAACCCCAGTTCCCTCAGATATTCCTCACAGGATTTGTGCTCCAGACCCTTCACCAGCTCTGTTGCCCTTCTCTGGACCCACTCCAGCCCCTCAGTGTCTTTCTTGCAGTGAGGGGCCCAAAACTGAACACAGGATTTGAGGTGTGCCCTCACCAGTGCCAAGTACAGGGGGACAATCCCTGCCCTGGTCCTGCTGGCCACACTATTGCTGATACAAGCCAGGATGCCACTGGCCTTCTTGGCTACCTGGGCACACACTGGCTCATGCTCATCTGCTGTGGACCAGCACTTCCAGGTCCTTTTCCATCAGGCAGCTTTCCAGCCACTCTTCCCCAGGCCTGTAGCGCTGCACGTTGTGACTCCAGTGCATGACCTGGCATTCGGCCTCGTACTACGGTCTCAGCCCAAAGCAGCTCCTACAGGCAGGGGTCAGTCCTCTCAGAGCCTCTTCCCTCAGCAGGACCAGGCAGCCCCCAGTACACCAGCTCTGAGCCAGCCACGAGCCCCAAGCCCCACAGCCAGGAGGCAGCTGCTCTTGGGGCCTGGCACTTGCACTAAAGAAAACGCGGCAGAAAGTACCTCTCCCTGCCAGAGAAATTCTGGAATTCAATCTCAAACACCTAAAGTATCTTCAAGACCAAATCCCTGAAACTTTTTAGGTATATTTTACCCGTTCCATTACAAAGAAGCACAAGGAAGAAGCAACAACTGCATTTATTTTTGGGTTTTTTTAATCTTTCCCCTCTCTTTACTATTTTCTCTAAACAAGTACTAAGCAATTAATGTTATCATTTGCCTATGAATGCAGTTTAGGAATTTCTTTTGAAACAGTTCCCAGGAGAGTCTTCCTTTCTTTCAGTCTTGTAGGCCACCCCACACAGGATGGAGGTGTCAAGACACGGAGCCAGAGGAGGAAAGGAACAAGAGCAGGAGCAATGTCTGAGTCACATTCAATATCCAGCGAAGTAGAGGGATTCTTAAGCTGTCTCAATTAATTTGCAGTTTATAATGGGAAATAAGTAGTCCTAAAACACTTATGAAGAAGGTCCAAAACAAGAAGATTGAGCCACAGCAAATATTGAGTTATCCCAAACATGCTTCTATTTTCACACTGTAGGGTTCCTCCAGGGCTAGAGCCAAGAGCAACAGGGACCTCTCCTGCCCTCTCTGCATCAGCAGAGTCATCCATGCACTACAGTATATTTAAACAATTTCTCTTTCTTTAATCTCAAGTTTCCTTCCTTTCAGCAAGTGTTCGAGCATGCTGCTTAGGAAACACAGAATCATTTCCCCTCTTCACGGCTCTGCCTGTGCAAACTCGAGTTTAATTTACACAGAGGAACTCAGATTAACTTTATGAAGGAAAAACAAAGGCTGGATGAGATGCGTTTAGTCTTTCTTCCTTGCCCTGCTCTGTTCCTTTGAAAAGGAAAGCAACGACTCGGAGCAATCTGGTCTGCTGGGAGGTGTCCCTGCTCACTGCGGGGCATTGGACAAGGTGACCTTTAAAGGTCCCTTCCAACCCAGGCCATCCCATGACTCCAAGGGTGCCCCGCGCCGCCGCGGCTGCTCGAGCTCCCGGATAAGTGGGATTCTGCTGCCACCGTGTGGTCACGGCGGTCCGTGTGTGTGTCTGTGTGTGCGTGTGTCTGTGTGCGCGTGTGTCTGTGTGTGCGTGTGTCTGTGTGTCTGTGTCTGCTCGGGCGGCCCCGCCGCGGGATGCCGGGGAAAAGGCTCCCGCTTCTGAGGCGGAGAAATAAATGAGGTCTTCCCGCAAAACTGCCCCTCACATGGAAGCGCCGTCGGCCAAACCCTAAGCTTCGCCCTGAGGACAACCAGCGAAGTCCGACTGAGTTTGATGCACATTTGGAGAGCAGGAGTGGCTGCTCTCAGTAGATGGAGGCTCACCAGTCTTACTCCGTTTCAGAAGATGCTCTTCTGTGGTTTCTGATGGCTCTGCACTGGTCTCCCAGTGTCACCCATGACAGATGGACAAACAGTGGTGCTCAGGGCAGAAGCAGTTACTTTGCAAAGCAGCAAAGGTCTATTCAACTTCCTCCCATAAGATTGACAGGCGATGATAGTTTAAAATGTTTAATATTCAAACAGTTCTGACACAATCTTTTGGCCTCTAAGTGTCATAGACACAAACAGCCTGCTAAATCCATTTCCTCATTGGCATTTACTAATGGCGGAAATGCCTATGGAGCTTGTTACACTGAGTATGGCCAGAGGATCAAGCACACACTCTTTAGCCAGGGCATTTTAAAGGTTTCCTCTTAAGACCTACAGGAGCTGAGTGGAAGAGATATTAAAATTCTTCCCAGAAATCCTACAACACACCTCTTCCTAGAGCAATCCTATAGCATCCGTCATGAGGTACAGCCTGATTTGGCCCAGTCCAGGAATCTGTAACATTCCAGGACAGACCAGTGTGCTGGCCAATGAACCTGGCTGTCAGCCAATAAACCCTGGCTCACAGCATGTGAACCGCAATACTTCCTTTTTAATCTGTTTCTGAAGAGGACAGTGTTGTTCCAGACCAGGAACAAATCATTCAGTACAGAAACAAGGATGTCCCAGCGACCTGGTGACCAGGTACAAGTTCTTTCTAAGAGCCCTGTGAAATGAGTGGATCTAAATAGTAAATACAGCTAAGGTTTTCAGTAAGCATGATTATTTCAGGCAAGGTCACCCTTGGGAGTGACATCTTCTGTGTCAGTCCATTTCCCAGCAGAAAGGCACTCACATTCAAAACACAACCATCACAACCAATCATTGCCAGTCAGAGGAGAAACAAAGACTAATTAATTGAATAAAAGCCAAATTATTCACTCCCATCATAAGCATGACATTGGCAAGAATCCCAAATGCATCCAGCGGTAACTTCACCTAGTTTGTTGGATATTGCAGTTGCCTCTAGGGGAGCATGTTCTATTATTTTCAAGGGCTTCAGCAATTGTTATTCTGAACACTCTCTTCCACACACATTTCAGCTACCTAAAACAGAACAAAGATGTCCTCTACTCTCTTTCCACCTTATATTGCTGAATTACAAAGAGAATATTTCTGAAACAGATGTGAATAGAGAAATTACTACTCCTTGACTTCATTGCTCTCTTAGACTCTCTGTACAATTTCTTAGCAGTCTCAGCAATCTGCTTTTCTTGGAACTTCTGGCTATCTTTTTTTTTTTTTTTAATTCGAAATTCATCTGAGTCCTTCTCCCTGTGTTATTGACGAAATTCAGCGAGAGCTATTTCTATAAATTCCACCCCCACATAGTCTGCTAAGAAGGGCTTGTGCAATGAGTAATTTGCCTACATTAGTGTGAAAAAATGCACTGACAAAAACTGACTTGCATCCATGACAAAGGTTGCTATTCTCTTTCTTTTCCAAAAAGGGAAACAGGCAACTCCCTTATGTTCTGATACAAAGAGTGAAAATCAGTAACATCCCCCATCTAGCACTTAAATTAAAGGTATGCTTAAGACTATTCTTTTTTAAACCAAAGGATGACTTACAGGATGTAGATCAGACTCAGTTTTACTCACTTATGCATGGCTCTGGCCTTCAATTTCCATCCAAGAGACAAGTCGTTCTGTCCACTGATGTTTCAATAGACAAAGCTGAGACAAGCCTATCATTGGGGTGAATTAACTGATGTAAGTATCTAAGTAATTTTTAATGTGTAAGCAATGGATGGCTAAAGGGCAGTGTTGGGACAAGCCTAGCTCCAGAGATTCCTTTCAGTGTGTTGCTGCCAGCAGCATTTCTCTTTATCCACTCTAGGCTGGTTGCAGGCAAAAGTTTGTTAGATCAGGACCAGCAAAGTGCAATCTTAGTTTTACTGCCCTTGCCTCCTGCACACATCCAAGGGCTTTAGGATGTCCTCCGAGTGTGGAGAATTTGGCTGGTCCCAATAGAAGCAATTATGGAGGTGTTTGAACCTGCTGGTTCTGCTATCCAGATGATATCCAATTTTCTCAAGAGCCAAGAGTATTGCCTCCACTGACTTAAGAAATTCCCTGAGCATTCCTAGGTGATTAAAAAAAAAATTCACCTTAAATATAGATAGATAATACCAAGCTGCATGTAAGCCTCCCTATGCCAGAAACCATTATTGGAAAAAAAGTCCTCAGGAAAAAATAAGAAATTATAATAGTCCTATAAAAATAATTAAATTGCAGATAGAATTACTGTTTTCTGACACTCTTTCAGGACTTATTGTATAGAAATATTCCATATCAAGCCCAATGTCAGCAATCCATCTTCCTCTTTCTATCCTTCCTTCCTTCCTTCCTTCCTTCCTTCCTTCCTTCCTTCCTTCCTTCCTAAAACATCATGAGAATTGACTCTTAAATGAATTCATAGAATACCATTTTTGTCTTATTTCAGCCTAGAGAATGCTTGATGGTATTCCAAACTCCAGGAAACGGTCCATTAGGCATGAAACTGACTGCTGCTCAGAGCAATGACATTTAACACCAAAATCCCGACAATGACAAAAAAGAGGGAAACTACAAAATTATATTAACTATCACATAGATGTCCAGCTATTTAGAATCTGATCTGCTTTATAGCACTCTAGGAGAGCTACAAGACCCACATTAAAAAATATTAATCTCTTTTTTCAATTATAGCTCCTCGTTTGCTTTTCTTCTGCTCTTCATGAGCATAGGTCTTTTTTCAATCCTTCTTATTGCTATTTTATTTCACTTCATTCCTATTATATTTTTTTGGAGACCTTGGGCTGCAATAGCATATATGCTACCAGTTTGATATACCTGTATATTACCTGTCATACTAAAATTATTGTGCCTCCTAAACAGAGGTATTGGCTATAAGCAATTGATACTGGCATATTTCTTCACAGTTGAATAACTGCAGGTAGGAAATTGGCTTTCTACCTAGTTAAAATTAATCATCATTGTTACAAAAGTTGGAGTGGTGTCTACTGCCCAAGCAGAAACTATTGCACATTTTGCTTAGGTTATAAAACTGCCTTCATCCTAGTTTTTTTCCATTCCTGTTTCTAGCTTTAGGGGGAAAAAAAAAAAATGCTACTAAAGGTATATGCCTAAAACTGCAATAGAGACAGAATTATTGTTAAAAATCTAAGCTGATTAAACTTAAAAGCCTATATGATATGGCTGGAAATATCCAGAAGGAAGAAATATTTTCACTATGGTCTTAGCTGTGACAAATGCTAATTCTAGCTTCAATTTCCTATTTTGTGAAAGCTAGCTAGTGAGTATGGGCCAACATTGCTACAGAATCCAAATCTTGAGGGTAGTTACTCTCTCCACATCATAAGAGATAGCGAAGTTAGACTGTGTCCAGATGATGAGAAGAAGCCCTGGGAGACTTGCCCAAACTCACAGTGCTACTTAAAGATCAAATGTCATTTTGTTCCAGGTGAAATGTGATTTACATGTGAAAATGAAGGATGACAAGAATATTTATAAATTAGGTTGCACAGAGAGCCTTCGACAGAAAAAGGATGTACTCTAGTTATTTCAAGTACCATGCAAGCACGTTCATCCATTTTTACTGCTACGGAAGAAGGTGAAGTGGTGTGTTTTCACAAGCCACTGCCCAAAGACAATCAGGGAAAATCAGAGAGATTAGGATTTTTATGTGCCCTTAAAAGCGTTAATAATTTCCCTTCTGCAGTATACTCCACTGTATCAGCTGAATTTGAAACACTGTGCTTCTCTTCAAAATATGCACTTCTATAAAGCAAGGTTTATACATTCCAAAATTTGGGATGTTTATTGCTTTAAAATTATACTTACCTCCGTGATTCAAAAAATATCACCAAAGTTGGAGGTTTTTTTTCCTTTTCAGAAAGCAAAAGCTAGTGGTCATGTATTATTTATATAAATTAGGAAAGGACGTAAGAGAGTGAAGATTGAAAAAAAAAGGGGGGAGAGAAAAAGTTATCAAATCCTTATACATTATTTCATTCTCTGATACCACAACATCCACCTTCTGCTTCAGAATAAGAGGAGCATTTGCCAGTCTAAATCCTACAGTGTGGAGGAAAAAAGAGTATTTAGAAACCTTTTCTCAGAAATTGTCCAAGGTAGAAATGTTCCATATAGTCCTCAAAAACTAGTAAAATGCCTCCTTTCCCAATTATATTCCAATAGATGACCAGCATATAGCTGAAAATATAAATAAACTTAGGTTTTTTCTGACATCATCAATCACTGTAAAGCTCTACTAAGTAAAAAACTATACATTAGACAACAGATAGCAAAATTAATCCTTTTGCAAAATTATACCAGTTGTTTTTCACATTATCTGAAAAGCCATACACCTCTGAGATATTGCCCCGCTTTGCTTTCCAAAAATCCACCTCCTAGAACACTTCCAACCACATTTTAAAATCAGTAGAGCTTCTTATGCTTCTTATCACAGAGACTTTTCTCTTTATTTCAACAAACATACTCCACCATCCAACTGTCCTTAAGCCTGCTTTTGAATTCATTAAAACACAAAAGGAAAGACAAATTAGGTTACAGAGAACCGGGAGTGAACCCCCTAGATGCTTTTGTACCAACCGTTTTCCCATTCCCCTTCTGGTCACTAAAGCCAAAAGGGTGGTCCCACAAAGATGCCACCCCAAACACTCCGACAGCACCAAGGGACTTGGCACAGATGGCACATGGATGGCCCTGGCTGTCAGGCACGGTGGGAAGGGAGACAGGACAAGGCTGATCCTCAGCCACCCGTGGTTTTGTAGTACACATTTCTCACTGCAGGCCCACTCATGGCTTGAGAAATCATGAAATATGATCCAAAGTACACTCAGAGTTTCCATGCTAGAGAAAGGCAAACTATCATCAGCTGGTAAGCAGGAAATCATGCTGACTTGCATCTAAAGATAGTCTTTGTGTTAGTTAGCTTTTTGTTCAAAAGGATGCCATAGATGCCTTTAAATAACTATAGTTTAGTATATACCTATTGTTGATTTTTATTATCATATTTGAAAAGTATGAATCTCATTTTTACTGAAAATAAAAGCTTTTGTTCAGGGCTTCTTTCAAGCTTTAACTGGATTTAATTTGAAATAATTTAGGAACTGGCAAGACATTATTTTATAAATTCTTTCATTAGTCAAACATACGCTGTATACCGAAGCAAAAAACTTCTTCACTCTGAACTAAAATGATCTGCAGTAAACTAATGAGGAATATTTTCTCTCTACACTTGCAGAACAAGCTACAGAAGTCTGAAATGAAATGAAGTTTATCATTTTAAAAAACTGCTTCTGGAGACAGACAGTAATTAATCCTGACCAGTGGCTTGACCTTCGTAAGATTTCAGCAAGCATATGCTGTTTACATTTTCTATAACACATATTTTTATTAGGTTCCTTTAAGTAAATCAGTTCAGGTAAGTTACCATCATTCCAATTTTTGTTTCAAATGCATTTATTTCTAAAAATATTAGCTTCAGTTAAAATCCTTGATTCAAGTCTAAACAATATTTTAACCAGCTGGAAAGAAGGTTGGCAAAAAAAGTCCGAGTGGTCCTCATGGACCAGCTGCCTTTGAAGTAAAGAAGAGCAAAAGCATCGTGGGCTGCATCAGGAAGAGCAGCAGCAGCAGCAGCAGCAGCAGCAGCAGCAGCAACTTATGGGAGATGATCCTTCCCCGCTACTCATCAGAGACATATCTGCAAAGCTGGGTTCAGTCCTGGGCTCCCCAGCACATGAGAAACTTGTTCATACTGGAGTAAGTCCAGTGAAGAGCCACAAAGATGATAAAGAACCTGGGGCATCTGACATGGGGAGGAGAGGATGAGGGGGCTGGGACTGTTCGGCCTGGATGAGACAAGGTTCGAGTGAGGTCTTATCAACGTGTATAAATAAATACCTGACAGGAGAAGGAAGAAGAGGGAGCCAGACTCTTCTCAGTAGTGTCCACTGAAAGGATAAGAGGCAATGAGCACAAATTTAAATACAGGAAATTCCATTCAAACGTGAGAAACTTCCTACAGTGAGAGTGACCAAGCACCAGAACAGGTTGCCTAGAGAGGCTGTGGAGTCTCCATCCCAGGAGATACTCAACACCCAGCAGGACATGGCCCTGAGCAACCTGCTCTAGCTGGCGCTGCTTGGAGCAGTGGGGCTGGACTACGCAAGCTCCCGAGGTGCCTTCCAGCCTCAGCCACTCTCTGATCCTACCTGGAGCATTTGGCTCTCACAAGTGTGTTGCACCACTTGAGAAGTAGGCTTCAAAATAAACACTCTACCAGCATCTCCAAGTTTTGTTTATGAGATGGTAATTCCAGGCTTGTAAGTCTAAATATGAAGCTTTTTTAATCCAGACTCTGGATGCTTTCCTCTCTCGATTATTGAAGATGAAAAGAGCATTTTAAGGGAGAGCATTGTTTTAATACGTTGGTCAATTCGCCCACTTAATAGTTTAGCAACACAGATCTATTTTCCTTTTATGTTTGCAGCTACCATAATAAAGCAGTAATTAGCTGTAAGTAGTTCCTAATCAGCTCAGTGGGGTATGTGATAAAAAGAGATGATTCAAAAAAAGTACATAAAATGAAAACTCTATACACAAAATTCGAATAGACAGGGGTTAAACTTGGGCTCTATTAATATTTTTTTTTTAAATCTGGATTCCCTACAGGGTACACTATTATTGCATCTAGGCGTCCTAAAATGATTCATAATCAAAACACCTAAAATAACAATTGTCACAAAGCTTTCATGGTTTAAAGGTTACCTGCACCAGATGATTAAATTGCAGTGGGCTGAAGAGAGGAGAAGAATCTTTTAATCATTTCAGTTTCTATTTTATTTTTCTCTGTGACAGTATCATCCATCTTTTCACGGTTGGCACACTGCAGCCTGCACCCAACACTCCTGGGGCCAGGATCTCTGCTACCAGAGGGAAAAGAAGGCATCTCTATCACAGTATTACATACAGGTCTGCAGCTCTGTAACAAGACTCGGTGAGTTTAGTTAGACTGTACTTCCCATCCACAATAATGCAGCACTATCTAGTCTTCCCTTATTCTGCCCGGAATCACAACTACCCGAAAAGATACCATCTCCAGAAGAAGCTTGCTGGATGATTTCTTCCACATTCACCACCCTCTTGCTAGCTCTCTCCTGGAGCCTGAATTCTTTAAATCACTTTATTTTTGCATATAATTTGTGGAGGGCATTGTTGAATTTTATATTCTGCCTTTTATATTGCATGCAATCCAGATCCTCATTCATTGTACTGCCACTGTTAATTAACATGAGGTAAGAGATTTGTTGGTATTTTCCCTGACAGCAAACTCCCATATACTCTTTCTTCCTTGCATGCTTTCACGTTATCCCTTTGGTAATATATCATTTTACTTTCAGGCTTATTATTCATTAATCTGTTCTGGGCTACATTGTTCTGTATGAACTCAGCTTCTGAAATAGTCTTAATCATTCTCCAACTGCATTTTTCACATCACCCTCTTCAACTTTCGATTCAGTAAAGACAGCAAATGCAAAAATTATGCTGTTCAATATCAGCATTCAGACCATTTGTGTAAATAATGAGGTTTTAGGGTACAGCTCAGCCTCATGATAGCCCATTAGTAAGCTCATTCCAGAATGAAATTTACTTGCAAGTGCAGCTACTTTTTATGTCATTTATTTTAAATCTAGTGAGTTACTTTGCCTCCACTTACACAGGTCAAAGGCTAAGACTGACAATTTCAAAAAGAACACTGGTGAAAAGTCTTTTAATGAACTAAGCCTCCAATGGGACTATCAAACTTCACTCACATCTGTGCTATCAATCAAGACACTGTTTGGCTAAGACGCTTAGCTGGTGCCAGAAGGAATAGACAAAGTCCTTTACTTTTCCTTTGCAAAAATACACCCGCATCAATATGTTAACTTTAGGTATAGATTAGTGTTCCTGTTCTCTCAGATTTATTTCTTGAATACAATTTTTTTTCTTAAAAGAGGCCTTGTTTGACAAATTTTGCTCATTCTACTTTTCCATTTTGGCAGAAAAAACAGGTACTTCCCAAGATACTTATTCCTTTCTGTATAACTATTTTTCAAACCTTCAGTGCCATACTTGAATATCTACCTTACTATGCTTGTACAAAATTTCAGAACAAAACAGGTCATGACCTACTAATTCTATCCCTGTGCCGCACGGAAGATGTACAGGCCATGCTGTATGCATTCTTCACTGTTAGCCCATGCCTAACGAGGAAATGCAACAAAAGGAAATGAATAAAAATGAAAAGAAAATGAACCAGTGCCAGAAATCTTATGAATGTCTGTCTGTATTATTGTTCCCTGAATATCACCCGTGTGGAAGAATGTACATAAATCTATGATATTTGAGACAACTTACCACGAGGAAAAAGGCAGAATTCTACATGGAGTGGGTAACAAAGGGCAGCTCAGTCACAAACCTTGTACCACCATACAGTTAATTCATCAAGTGTGGAGTCCTAGCTTGTTAGGACTCTCTTTTGTATAAATGCTTCCAAACAATTTCTCTGTCACATGCATAAAAAAATCTTTTCTAACATAGTTTAACCATGTCCCCTGCTCTAGTCAAGAACAAAAACTTCTTCATCATACAAAGAATGGATCTTTTATTTATTTTTATTAAAATGAATAAAAGAAATTCCCTCTTTCTAAAAGAATTACTGGTGTAAATGTTAGGGTGAATAAAGTTCTTATGTATCAAATGAGCAACTCTCAAAGCTGAGAAATGATTACAGTACACACCAGTACAGAAAATCATCATTGGTGCCATTTTTTCACAACATTCACAGCACAATTCAAACACTTGCAAAGCACAAAGTTGCATTAGTGCCACCAAAGCCAAATGAATTTGTGAGTGCTATACGCCGTTTGTCAGTTTTCCACTCCTGAGCTGTCAATGGAACATAATTCAGATCAAACTCTGCCTCTGTTTTCTGCAAATTTAGAGTAGGTGGCAAAATTCCATGGTAGCAGGACAGTGCAGTAAAAGCTGCTTCAATGGCTCCTGCAGCTCCCAAGAGATGTCCTGTTGCTCCTTTTGTTGAGGAAACTGCAATATTACGTGAGTGATCTTTAAAAAGTCTCTTGATTGCTTGATTCTCAGCAGCATCTCCTAGAGGTGTAGAAGTTGCATGTGCATTGACGTATGTTACATCTTCAGGTTTGATCCCAGAATCTTTTATTGCTGCAGACATGCACCTAAGGAAAGAAAGACAACACAATGCCAATTTGCCCAATATATTTTTGTCCAATGTACAAACCAAAAGAAAAAGTATAGGTTGTTTTAAAATGTTTATCAAGGGTGAAAACCTGCTTTAGCAGAGATGTAAATGACAAGAGGTTAACTCATCTAACTAAGCACATTAGCATCTACATTAGGTACCAGAGGAAGACAATAAAAATGAGGCCCACTATAAAATCAGACTTGCTGTTAAAAATTCCACAGCTAGGAAAAATACAAAGAAGAAGAAAAGAACACATGAAAATCAACCTCTACAGACTACACTAACATATCAAACACCCTTTCCAATGTAAAACTCGAAAACATTTGAGAGAGAAATAACTACCGATATTTTTACAAAAATTTAGATATGCTCTCCCCAACAAAAATACTGGGAAATGAAAGAAAAAATCTGCAGTCATCCTCCACATGAGGTTCTTTTGCGCGCTTTCCAGAGACAAGAAAATGTCAAGGAGATAGCACAAATTCCTGTATTTCATTTTATAGTGAAATTTACTGAAAGTCACGCTCTTCTACCCTGACATAGGACGTTTCGTTTGACTCCTGATGACTTGTGCACTGTGACTGCCTCTATGAAACATTCTTTTTTATGAAAACCATGGAAGGATCAACACAGTTCCATACTGCGATGTTCTCATCGATTTCCCTCAAAGAAGAACATGAATCAGACACCTCTCCTTGCACGTAACAACTTAATAAAGCACCTCTGAGCAAAAGACCACTGACTCTTTTGAAATTTATGAAAAATAAGGAAATAAAAGGAAGCTTAAAAAAAAGATAGCACAGGCTTCTGGACAAATTTAAATGTCTCTATTACAGCCTTCTACCCTTAGAAGCACCCAGCTTAGTTTAGGGTGGAGGCCATTGACACTCACTGTCCCTAGACAGTGTGCCAATACTCAGGCAAAAGAGACTACTGATAACTATGAGATACATTCATTTAGTTAAATACATTATCTGCAATGAACATATTCACTTAAGGAGATATCAGATTACTTGTGTAGGACACTCTTTACATCCACACTTCTGAGTCTGGCTTTGCCTCTCCTTTTCTGCTGGTTTATTCCAACATACGTATTAGCCTCCAACAGAAGTAGCTATTAGAAGATGACAAAAAATGTATTCCTCTGAATTTTTTTTATGTGGCAAATAAAATTCCTACAGAAAAGTAAGATAAGTATATACATTCCAGATTTAATCCATATACCACTGCAGTAACAAAATACTGGCTTGAAGACAGTATTAAAATGTATTATCTCATCTCAGGGGTGGAAGAGCTCAACATTTTGGAGATATCTAGATTAACTTTCAACTCTTCCTACTGTGAATTTAATTTATATGCTACTGCAATCATAAAATACACAAAAATTCTATTACAATATATTGCCATATCACCTCAAGGGTAAACAAGTCTGAAAATACGAGATAAGACACTCCTGATTACTCATCTCACACCTAAGTCTGCAGAACAATTAAATATGAATCAAAGAGCATAGATGGAAACACGGTATATTTACACTTCTAGAAAAATCTGTTAACTTTATAAAGATGCAAACACAGCTTTACAATACCATGCAGAAGTTTGATCTATTTGTGAAGTGATGTATTTAATTTTGGTATGAAATATTCACATACATTCAGAATAAGGCAAACTAAATCTTTTACTAAAGATTCCAATGCCAGCAATAGTACTCAGCCTACACAAAGCTCACCAACTCACACATGTAATTTAGCTGACAATTTAATTAGGTCAATGATAATGATTAGATGAGTATCATCTACTTGTGAACGCGTTTAGATGAGATAAACATTGATGAAGCTTTACCACCTCTCTAAACAGTACTAAAGTGTATTTCTGCTATGCCCTTCCACCAACACTCTTAGCTGCATCTGAATTAAGTACTGAATATTCTAACAAACTAGATCCTCTAAGTGCTCTACAGCTTTCATCACCTGAGACTTCTTCCAACAAATAACATGCTTTTGCAGGGGGTGTCTATCTTCTCGATGGACAAAGGGTGAAGGAGAACCTGAAAAGATTCTATCTCACCACAAACATCCTAAAATAGAGATTTCCATTGAGACTTAGTTATGTGAATAGCTGTATGCACCAAAGGCAGTGTTTTCACGTAGAGAAAGTTTCCATAACTCTGTGGAAAAAGGTTCACTCTACCAAGAACCAGCCTTCCCCTTACTACTAAAAAAAGAGAATCTGGGCACAACGTTATCAGAAGCCACTTTTCAGATTTTCAAGCTTTTGGAATATAAATTCAAGACTGAACATCCCTCCTCTACGAAAAATATACAATGACAGAAACAAATGTACCCACTATAATTAACATACGAAGCAGCCGTTATAATCAACATAGAGTTCTTACCTGAATGCACCATCTCCCTCTGGATTAGGCGCTGTTATGTGGCAAGCATCACCGGACAGTCCATAACCTAAAACTTCTGCATAGATCCTAGCACCTCTTTGTACAGCATGTCCATACTCTTCCAAGACCAGCACAGCTGCACCCTCTCCCATTACAAACCCCTCTCTCTGCGAATCAAACGGCCGACAGGCTGTTTTAGGGTTCGAGTTAAAACTCGTGCTGAGGGCCCGGGCTCTTGCGAATCCAGCCAGAGACAAAGGACTAATGCAAGCCTCAGTCCCTCCAGCCAACATGACATCAGCATCACCAGCAGCAATGAATCTAAAGGAGTCTCCAACTGCATGTGCGCCTGTGGTGCAAGCGGTCGACACAGCGTGATTCGGCCCTTTCAGTTGGTATTTAATGCTGATATGGCCTGCTGCCATATTGACTAAAATCTTTGGGACAAAAAACGGGCTGACCTTATTGTAACCCTTTGTTTTAAATAAGGCAGCTGTGTCAGAAATTTCTTCCAGTGGAACCATTCCCATCCCAATTGCCACACCGGCAGTTAAGCGATCCTGTTCAGACTGCGGAGACCAGCCGGAGTCCTTCATTGCGAGCTCTGCTGCACCGATGGCCATCACAGTAGCAGAACTCATGGATTTGATCTCTGACTTCGACACAAAGCTTTCTTCACTGAACTCACCCTCCTTGTTTCCCCTTGGCACACATGCAGCAACTCTACATGGGATGCCTGCATATTCCTCCTCATCTAGTGATGTAATCCCACTGCCTCCTTCCAGAAGGTGCTTCCACACAAACTGAGTCCCCACACCAAGAGGGGACACTAAGCCAATACCTGTAACAACTACTTTCCTTCGACATGCAGGCAGTGACTTGCTGAAAGCCCTTCTGTTGTTTTGTAAATGTAGATTTAAATTCAGACTCCGGAGACGAAGATTTGCAACCTTCAACAGATCCTGTGAGCACTGTGAGAACATGGTGGCAATAATCAAGCACATTCCTGTAAATGGAGCAGGGTGGAGGGGGTGGAGAAAGACAAACACAACAATAAAGCTGCTAATGTGGAAAACATTCCAAGAACATTAAATTAATAACCTGCTTTTTACATGACAATCTATTTTCAACCCTGAAGAAAGCGATATAGCTTCCGTGTCTGTAACGAGGAATAGTATGAGTTATGGCAGATAATGGCACAGTAACATGTTTGCTTTGGGAATGCCTCTAGTGGGCTCTTCTAGCTTAAGCTGCTGATGAATATGACTTTGCACCACTGTGGACTGTGAAGCACTCTGTGGTTTTGCTGCAAAATTTCCCCTGGAGCTTTAAGCGCCAGCTGGCTGGAGGCAGAAACAATGACCATTAACAGCTTCATTGTTCCAAGGGAAAAAGTGTGCATTCACCTGAAAGTGTACATCTTACCATTACCAAGTTGAGGATATTGCCATCTCAACCTTCACGTCAGGCAGAACGGTCTAGAAACCTCAAAGAGCAGTCAATAAACTCGTCCTGGTTCTGCTACCAATATAATTACACATCTTGGACAAGACTCCTTAACTTTCCACCTCCACCTACCCTTTATCAGCCTTGGGTTATTACACTCTCAGGGGACAGTACATCAAAAAGCTTGAGCAAGATGTACCACAGCACCATCTCCGTTGAAGGCAACACCACCAGACCCTGCATAACAAGAGGCACGGCAAGTGATGGCAGAAGGCCTCTGCTGAGAACAAGTACTTGAGGCAGGCCCAGAGGACCACACCAAGCAGTGATGCTGCTGTACTGTGCCGTAGTCCCTTTTCCTCGCCTTGGCCGCCGCCAGGTCCAGAGCCCGTCTGATTGCACGCATCTGACATGCCAGAGCAGGGCAGAGGTTGCAGTACAGCTCTGGCAACACCTACGACACAGGCTTCAACAGGTTGCCTGCTTTTTGCCTTGTACAAAGGCATCCCCAGCTCTTTGGCAAAATAGAGAGAGCTGTATGAAGACTATAAGGGGCTGCTGGGCTAATGCATTCCTGCTAAAACACCCAGATCTGTGGCAGCAAAAGTGCACAGCAGCGTTAATAAAAAATGTCATGGAACCATGGAAAGGCCTAGGTTTGAAGGGACCTTAAAGATCATCTCATTCCAACGACCCCTGCTATGGGCAGGGACACCTTTCACTAGACCAGACTGCAGAGACCAGCATTCGGCCTGGCCAAGAACACTTCCTGAGATGGGGAATAAAAATAATAAATTATCACATAATATATTTTATACATATTTTATGTAATTATTAAAATTAATTATAACAAAAATATTTTAAAAGCAGCCTGTTTTAAATCCCGACCCAAATTTGCCATTTCCGTTTTTTAAGCCACTTAGCCTGGACTTTATAAAAGAGGCAGTGTGTGTGTGTGTGTGTATGTACATAAAAATATACATATTATATGAATATTATGTATTATATAATGCATGTTACATACATAAATATATGAGTATTATATAGTCTATATATAATTTAGACTATAAAGCACACCTCTGCAGTCATATTATATGCATATTTATAGAGTATAATGTATAACATATATGTTTCATAGATACACTATGATACATATCGTATACCATATACAATGTGTAAGATAATGTATTTTATACATATTATACATGCGTATACTAACGTATAAGATAACATATTTTATGAGGAGATATATATATATATATTTATGTATATATATACACACACACATATAATGTGACTGCAGAGCTCCGTAAGGCAGGTCGTCCCGCAGCCCCACGCAGCCTTTACTGAAAAGCCGTCACCCGGTGCCGAGCCGTCCTGTCCGAGCCAACAATGCCCGATACCTGCTGTGCTGGAAAACCAGGCGCAGGATAATTTCCCCCCAGCAAGAGATACCAGACGCCCCCGGGCGTTGCAAGGGCGATGGCTACTTTTAATCCTTAAACCAGAAGCCAAACCCCGGCTCCACGGGGCTGCCCACCGCCGCCATACCCCGCTCGGCCCGCCCCGCTCGGGGCAGCGTCTCCCGCCGGCCCATTCCGGAACCCGCCGCCTCCCTCCGCGGTACCTCCGCCGGCCGCGCTCCCCCCCGCCCCGCGATGGTTCGTTCTGCCTCCCTCTCCCGTTCCGACGGCGCGAGGCCGCACCACTCTGCAGGCGCGGGGGGAAAGAAGGAGCTGTGCGCGTACGCGGCCCACCGGAGCTTGCCAACGCCTGGCCCCGCCCTGCGGGCGCTGGTGTAGGCGGGCGGGGAGCGTGGTCGTGTAAATAGCTCAGAGACCTGGAAAAGGCGATGAAATAATTTCTTTCCCGAGCTACTTGTTTAAATCACGCAAAGGAAGGTAAAAAAAAACAAACCAACAACAAAACTAAAAACCTTCAAACAAACACTCCGGTGGAGTAATAGGCAAGACCTTATCCCAGACAGACTACCATGGCAGAACATAAAATGTTTGTCAAAGTCTCGTCAAGAGAGACGTGAATTAATTACATTGTGAGTTTACTTGTTAGGTGATACCTTTATATAATTTTAGTATAGAGCAGTAAGAAGACTGAAATTTACCCTCACACAACACAATAGTGTTTATTAACTGCAAACGCAGCTACCTATAAATACAAACTGTAGCACAGTAATGAAGCCCGTACTGCAGGAAAAAGGAAAAAAAAGCCAAAAACGAGAGAAATGCAATATTTAATAAAAAATAAACATTTGCACACTTTTTTTTTAATGAAGAGTCTGTTTTTAATTTAGAAATAAAATTCCTTAGGCATTTAATGTGTTAGCAATTTGTTGGAAGTTGGCACTTGGTTTTCTAAATTTTTCACACTGCTTGCCTATGAGCACTTCCAAAGCATTGTTTACAAATGCCATACTGAGGTGCATTACGTATTTATGTTACATGTATAGCAATATAATTAATCTTTACATTTCCTAAGGCAGCCAACATTGAGAGTCACATGCCTAGATGAAGCACATGGAAAGGAAGTTAAAAGCTGAAGCAGCAGCCAAGGAACACGGCATCATCTTAAATTAAAATTTTATTACTTTGGTACCAGTTCCATCATCCTGAGGGCAAATAGTAACTTTTTGACTATGCTAGTGGGAATAATAAATGTAATCTCAGCAAAAGTGAATTGCCCCGTGTTAAATCTCAGCTTTTGTGAGGGATATGTACCACCATCTTAAAAAGTCATAGAAGCTGAGCAGTGACCTGCGAGAAGCAGGCAGCAGAGCCATAGTGTAATATCAGCTACAAAATCAGAAGGCAGCTGGAATTTTAAAGATCTCTCTTGCTTGGAACTCTTTAAATCTGCATTCCTAATAAAGCAAATCTCCACAGGCCTTTGTGTCCAAGGTTCTTCACCACAGTTCTTTCACTAGTAGCATAAACCAGATGTCTAGGGCAAGACAACCAGGGTTTTTTTGCATCTCTGGGACAGACTTTGGGTATTGCCGGGCAGGTGTCGTGGCGGAGGTGAGTCGCTGCAATGACATTCGTGCTCAGGCAACCCAGGTGAGCCTGAAGGTGTGGCACCCTCAGAACTGTCAAACCAGGGCAGTACAAAAGGGGATTTATATCCTCGATGATGTTACTGCCTGACAAGGGGCTCCCGATGTTGGAAAATATGGAATAGGTAAACATTTTTTTAAGAAATTATGTTCTTTGAGGTTTGATCTTTGTAGACTTTCAAGCCCAATCAACCAGAAAAGAGATTTAATCAAGCTCTAAGTTATGTCCAGGTGTTAGAAAGACAAATTGCTTGTTGACAGAATTGCTTTGCTAGGGCTCCACGTTTCAATGATGTCACACCTCAAGGGAGGTTTACAAAGCTTGGGAAGAAGGATGTACCACTGACAGTGGGCACAAAGAATGCAGAATTTATTGGACACTTGGCAGAACTCCCAAGATAAGGAAGAAACTAGCAAAGCCAACTCAGCAGCTGTGTTGGAATCAGGTCTGACTGGGTAAAAGGTAATTCTGGCAGGAGGGGTTTGCAACCATCGACTCAAGAGAAAAAATGAGCATTTGGACTAATCAGCATAAGAAGGGAATTAATTAACCAATAGAAGATAGAATGCTAATTAATAATACAACTGTGTAACTTGTAGCCAAAGGACATTAATGTCTTTGTTTGCTAAAATGTATAAATTGTGATAAATTGTGGTAGTCATCGTGCTGGCCTAGCGCACCCCTTTCTGCGCAGATCTGTAAATAAATCAAATACCTCGAGTCTGCGTGTCGATTGGGCCCTGGCACACCGGGTGAAAGAACCTACTTTGGGACACCGAGAGCCCCGAGTGACCGGGCGGTCCCGCTGCCCACGGGGTGCGGGGTAAGGATTAAACCCGCTCGGGCCCTTTAAGGCCCCGCGTCCCCGCCATGCGCCGGCTGTGGGCGCGGCGGCTGCGGGCGGTGACCTCACCGCTCCTACTGCGCATGCGGCCGGAGGCGGGCGGTGCCGCCCGGCTGAGGGCGGTGACCTCGCTGCTCGCACCGCGCATACGCTTGGCGCAGCGCCGGGGGCGGGCGGCGCGGCGCGGCTGAGGGTGCGGGGGGCGGGGAGCGATGGCGGCCGCTCTGGGGCTCTCGTCCTCGCCGGGCTCCCCCGCCGTGAGCGAGCTGTGCCAGAACAGGCGGGAGATCTTCCTGGAGGCCTCGCGGCTGCTCCTCACCTACGCTGACAACATCCTCCGGTGAGCGGGGTTGCCGCCCTGGGTCCGCGGGCGGTGCCGCAGGGTCCCGCCGGCCGCTCCCCGGCTCTGCGCGGCGCCTTCGGTTCTGTTGTGTAATACCGGAGTTCAGAAGCGCCTCGCGTGTTTTTGTTATTTTAAAGTTAATGCTGCTTCCGTAGAGGTGTAGTGTTCTGGATTTCTATTTCTGTATTTATTGCTAGTTGGTTTGTTTTGAAAGTTTTGGAGTTTGTGTATTAACCACAAAGTCATGCGTTATTCCTGATTCTCCACCTTAGGTGGATATTGAACTACCTAAAAACAAGTGGATGCATAGCAAGTAATTTAACTTGATTTAAACTTCATTTTAGCTTCGTTTTTACTTCATTTTAACTTTTTTTTTTTTAAACTCTATTTTTCGCTTGCTCGTTGCTTCTGACTTCGCAAGGTTGGTACCGAGAGTTAATTATAGCTGAATTTCTGCGAGGTGGCTCTGTAGGGTGCGCATACACGCCAGTACGTGTGATTGACCTTGATGCCTTCCAGCAGCCCGAGGTGTATGGGCTTCTCCTCCCTGTCTATATCTGGCTCGTCAACCGCTTGTAAAAGCTGCTGTGTGACAGAGAATTGCGAGTCCTGGGCTGGCTTCTTTTAAAGAATAAGGCGAGAGAAGAAGGTTTTTAAAAGATCTGAAAGGGGAACTGAGAGGTAGCACAGAGACTACAGTCGTTTCACTCATGTGGGACTAAAGCCATCCAGCGTTAACCCGGCGGGTTCAAGTAGAATGCACCAGGTATAGGGGGATGTGAAGTTGTCTCTAAGACTTAGCCGTGCTGGGTAGGACTACAAAACGTGAATACATGAACATTAGTTGCAAGCTAAAATTTAGCACCAGTTGGTAATTCTCAGAGTTAAGTACAAATGGACATTTATTAAATCAAAGTTTCATGTAGGTTTCGCCTAAGTGGTGTAAATGAAACTAAACTTTAAAAAAAGTCTTTCATTGTGCAGTTACCCAGCTTTTAAGTGTTTACTTAATTTGCAAACATAACTTTCAATTTCTTCAGGAATCCCTATGAAGAAAAATACAGATTAATTCGTATTGGAAATCCAGCGTTTTCCACAAGGCTGTTGCCTGTCAGAGGAGCAGTTGAATGTTTATTTGAGATGGGGTTTCAAGAGGTGAGTATAATTTAGTAATTTCAGGTGTCTTCATCAGTTTACATAGTAAAATCTAAAATTGGTTAATTTTTTTTTTCTGCTTCTCTAGTTGCAAGGCAGTAGATTTTAGGGCAGCTGGTATTTTCTTTCAGTCCTTGTCTGCAAATATCTGTAGCTAACCAGCAGAGAATTTAGACGTGGCTGCTTCAGAAAAATAGTGAGCTAACCTAATTCATAACAAGATTTTTTTTTCTGCTCAAACACACTGCTGGTTTGCTTAATGGCTGGATACATATCCATGCTGGCACAAAGGAAGTGGTGGGAAGCGGGGTGAAAACCCCTTCTCTTTGTAGCAATCCACTTAGGTGAACATCAGACATTATAAATGAGTTTTGAAGGCACCATTTTAAAGAGAGAAAAAAAAAATTAAAAGCCCTTCTCTTCTTCCAGTTCCTAACATCGGTAGGGCCCCATAGTAATTTAGATAAGGGAAGCTGATCTGATTAAAATTTAATTATCCAAAACAAAACCAGAAGTGTTTTTCAGCCGATTCGCAGTGCAGCTGCACAAGTACTGGTGTTGTCATGACAGCAGTGAAGGGCAATAGACTGACTGTTCAAGTAGTAGTAGGAGGGTGAGTCCTTCAAAACCCATTTTTAAAAGTTATTAAATGTTATCCTAAAATAGTGTTGGGTGAATCTTGATTCTGTTGCAGTCAGAAAGATGTATTTCAAAGATTGCTTTGTGTTCTGAAGTGATGCCTGTCTTGGTGGATCTTAAACTGCCAAAGCTTGTTAAACTAGAAGCAGTTTTTGTAATTAATGGAAAGCTGGTCTGAAAACCAAGCTCTTGTTTAATGGTGCAAAGCTCTTGCTTTGCTTTAATTTGTCTGTCTGATGCCACACTTCTGTATGGGTACGTACATTATGATACTTAGGTCCAGCTGTCATGAGACCGCTACCTTCTCTTTGGGTCAAGTTAATTACTGTAATTTTTTAATTAAAAGAAAAAGTATGCTGAAAGAAGTGGTGACTGCAGAGAGAGAAACGGTCTGTGGATTTATTCTCATGCTGGTGCTCAGGAGGCTTTTAATGGTGTATTTTAGCCAGGAGATGGGCGGTGTAGCTAGGGAAACACTTGGGCAGGTCTCTGAGAGTGTGTTGGCTCAGTCTTACGGTTATTGTGTCAGTCAAAGCTGGAGCTCACAAACTTCTCTTCAACTGCATGGCTAATATTGTTCTTTCTTTTGTTTCTGCTCGATAATGGATTGATACATTCCACTTAGTTTTGTGGTGATTTTAAGTGTTAACATAAAGTCTGCATCTGCAGTGATATGTGACCTGAAGTAACTGTAGGTAAACAAATTACCTTAATAAATAGAAGTGCTGCAGTGGTAGAAACTGAAACTGTTAAAGGATGAATGCTTCAGGATATTCATGTTTTTAGTAACCTGTTTCTTTATGTTAAGTACACAGATATTTGGTTCTGTCATAATTACTGATCTCTTGTTATGCTACCAGTAATCATGTTACAGTCAAAAATAAAACCCAGAAATCAACCCAGGTACCAGTTTTAATAAGAGTAATATTGCCTATCTGAAAACTTAAAACTGAAACATAAAATATACCAGTATGTAAGGGAATTTCGGGCAGATGCCATTCTAGGGGCTTCTTCCCTCAACATTAGATGTCTTCCTGTGTTGCTTAGGATTTCACTGCTGTACTGTGAGAAGTGAGCATTAATTTTTCATTTCTGTTGTAACTGCGTTCTGTGCCAAACCATAACTACATAGCCCATGAATGGCTCTGCAAAATAAGTTACTAAAAAAAGCATGTTGTTATGAGCCTTCTTTCTCTAGATTGACTATCGGTTCTTGACCTGGTAGGCTTCTGAAGCTGTGAGAGGCTTCAGGCTTCTACTGTAAGGGACCTAATCTAAAAAGCTGAATCCTGCCAAGCCTTAGGATGCTAACTTCCAGTAAACTGTTAGCTATAGCTACAGATCATTGACCAGCTTAGACCTGCATTAACTGCTGAATTCATTTGTCTAAATTTCAGGGAGAAACTCACCTGGTTTTCCCTAAGGAAGCTTCGATTGAGCAACTACGTAAAATCAGAGACTTAATTGCTGGAGAGAGGAGTAGCAGACTGAATGAGTCAAACCAAATCCAGAGATCAGGATCCTCTGAAACTGTCAGCAGCACTCAGGCAGCTACACAACGGCCTTCGAGACCTGTTGACTCTGCTCTTGCCCCTGCCCGTCAGCAACCAGAAACATCACTTGTGCAATCTCTTGAAATGGTAATTGTAACCTGAAAACTTCATAGGCTCATTACTCTTGCATATAAAGATTGAAGAAGAGTTAACTGTTAGGGCTGGTTGCTCAGAGAAGCTGAGTAGTCTCCAGATAAGCACACTGCTAAGCCTAGAGCAGCTTGATTTGACCTCATAGCTAATCTTGCTTTCAGAAAGTTGGACTAGACTTTTTTTCCCCCCAGTGGTTTCTGAAGGTTTTTGAGTGTTTTCTTCAGTTTACACGCAACTTTAGCATGAAACAGAATATTAGCAAGAGATTTTGTTGGGGATGTTCGTAAATGTTCTGTTGATCAGGGTGTCATGAAAAAAAGCTGAAATGTATTGAAAGGGAACAGCAAGATGGGGAACAAGGGGAGGAGTGGGAAGCTAAGGCTAGGGTTATATTTGGTATTTGAGAGCCAGCAGAAGAAGAGGAGCATGACCGTCATGTTTATAATTGTTGGTGTCTTGGTTCATGCATTATGATCTCTGTGTGTAGCCTGTGAGGAAGGCTTTTTTCATATGTGCCTGTCATTCAAGACAGGAATTTAGCCAGACAAGGGCAAATTTATTGTTATTTAGGCTGTTTCCCTTGTCCAAGAGGTTGAGGTGAAGTTCCTGATCAAGGCAGAGCAGAGTCCTTTCATCTGCTGTTGACTGGCCTGGTTGGAGAAAACTCAGCACCTCATACAACTTTGAAAAATTAAGTTATGTGTTTTGATAAAAGCTTTTAAGGATGCTTTGGTTTAACTTTCTGAAGAGTTTTTCCTCCTAGAACCAGTGTCACTTTGGTCTCAGAGCTGGCGTAAGATGAATCCTTCCAGAAGCTCACTTCCCATGCATCCTTAAACACAGTTTGTGTGTTTTAAATGATATTATCGGTATGTTGCTGGATATGAACTATGACATAGTGTTTCTTCCCAATGCCTACCCAAGTCAGTGAATGAGAAATGGCAAAGCCTTGTTTGAATGATGGCTTTTGGGGATAGAGAGCACTAAATGATCCATCATCACCAAAAACATCCTTTGGGAAAGGTACTGTTGTAGACGTGTTGTACTGAGACGTTTAATCTAATTATGTTGGCATAGCAGTAGTTGGCTCTAAAATATGCTGACTGGATTTATTTTACTTTGTTTGGGGATTTCTGAGTTGGTTTTTTTGGCCTGTTTCTAGAATTTTTACTGTTTCAGCCACTTCTGCAATGGTGGTTGGAAGCAATTAGGAAACCCGTAGAGTGACTTGCTGCTGCTGCACTGCTTAGTGCAGGAAGCTTAAAACTTGATCCTGCGATGACAACACTGTTGCGGATTTCAAGTTGACACAATGTATTCTGAGGTTAATCCTTCCAATTTCTAGTTATTCTGCCCCGACATACACTAGCCATCGGAGTTGTGGGTCTGTTTCTCTGAAACTATTAATTTTCCATGCTTCCATGCCTGGCTGGTGGGACCAAACTTACTACTATTTAGAGACATTAGTAACGCAATGTTGGCACTCTGTTAGAATGCTGTATTTAGCTGATCTCTACAGGGAACTATACTGATAGGTCTCTGAGCCATTGAATTTGGTCTTTATAGTCTGAATTGATTGGAAGGAAGTCTGGCAGTGACTTGGCCATTTTGCTTGCACAGCAGTGGGGGGTTTGTTTTTCAGAGAGTATGCAGCAGAGTTATAATTGTATTATTGTTGTATGCACTGCTGACAGATGTCAGAGAGATTTAGAGTTGTTTCTGTAGTGCAAGCATTTTTTTCTTGCCTGTGTGTTTCACCTGTCAATTACGGGAGGCCTGGTAAGCGCAGGGAAAAGCAGCTTACTTGAAAGAACAGAGGAACGTTCCTAAATGCACAGTTCTAGGGACCTAGCCCATCATTAATTTGCCTCATTGATTTCTTCTGCATTTCTTGTAATAAAATATTCTTGAGGCTGGGGGAAAGGAGAGCTCTGGCTAGTTGTTAATTCTGGTGGATGGATTCTGATCCCTTTGTGAATGGCATAGTGATTACAGGAGGAAAGGTGTATCCAAACTTAGAACTGCAGTGAGGTTCACCTCGCTTCTAAGATTGAATGTTTGCATAACACTTCATACAGTGGCTTTCATGGGGCCAGTTAAGCAGTACTGTAACACTGATGGTTTTGCCTCAGAAACCTGAGTTGTCAGAGAATCTGGGAGACTTGCTGCTGTGCTGAGCAATATCCCTGTACATCCTTTCAGGAAGCTGATGGGCCATGAAGGTCTTTAAGCCTTTGGCAGTCTCTAATGTCCCTTATTTCTTTTTTTCAACTTGCATTAGAGTGAATCTGGACACGATGGAGTTTATGATGTTAAACCAGTTACCTGCAGCTGACGAACTCCAGGAAGAGCAAAACCAGCTCTGTTCTGGGTTATCAGTTATGAAAATTAAGGACTGATCCTGCAGTACTGTAACAGCATCAAAACAATCACTTGTAATTTAAGTGCTCCTTTAAAAGAAGCTATCTTCTGAAGAGTTCTCACACCTGTGTGTATTATATTGCATTTGCTGCCAGCCTCTCAGGAAAGCATTACATTTTTGATTAAATTAAGATGGTAGTTAACAAGGCTAAAGGCTGAAACATAATGCAGCAGTAGAGAAAAGGTAATTTAGCAATGCCCCAGGCTTCCCCGAAAAATATGCCAGACTCTTACTTTCAAAATCCCATTTCACTTTCTGTATTGTTCCCTTTTAAGTGGGAACAAATAGTTTGCTCAGCTACCAACTTCGTCATTATTAACTTCAGCTGTTAGTTTTAGTATCTGTGTGTGTACCTTATTGGGTGCAACATGCCACTAGCTGACACTTAGGATAACTGACTGAAGAAACCTAGTTCTTACATCCAGTTGCTACTGAAACAGACTGTTCAGTGGGTGATCATTGGGCTGTCTATTCAAATCTCTATCAGAGTTGATCTGTAAAAGAAGGAAGTAGAAACAGACAAGCAACATTGATGAATAAGAAATAATAAGCAGAATTCATCAATAATAGAGCTCTACAAACCAGTGTAGCAGTGTCCAGAAAATGAAAGTGATTACATGTCTTTTTGTGGATTTTGGGTAAAAGGTGTCCAAAAGAAAGGTGGGGGGCTGAGGTGGGGAAGAGAAGTCAAAAACTTTCCCATCAGAGGTGTCTTTAAAAGCAGTTTTCTCCCTGAGTTAGTACACTTTTCGCTCAAGACACCATTCAGAGTGCTCAGAGACGACAAGACTGGCTTTACGGTTTGGGTGGTGGTGTCTTCAGTGTTTGTTGATATCTTTGCAAATAAACATTTCACCTGTAAATAAATATATAATGTAAATATGAGCATAGAATTATGACTGACTTAAACTAAAATAGGAGAGCTTGGTTACTTCTGCCTGAAGGTGAAAGTTCATAAATCATCTTGTGACTGAAAATCCTTTTGCAGGCTGCAAATATCTTGAAAACACTTCAAACAAAATTTGAGGATCTTGTATTGATGTATGAGAATCCTTCTATTCAGCAGAAAGCACTAGCTGCAATTCCCCTCCAGGAATTGAAAAGCAAAGCTCAGAAAAAGCTAGCACAAGCTACAAGACTGGACAAAGGTAATGCTGCCAAGTTAAAGTGTATATGAAAGTAGAAATGTTCTTTCAAACATACTATACACTGGCTGTGTGTATTTGATCATATATCTGCAGGTTCCAAGTGCTACTTCTAAGCTGGAATTGCCTTCTTCCTAATTTACAACTCTCTCCTCCTGTTTTTATTTTGCTTTTGTCATCCCTCTTTTACTGCTTTTATGTAGAAATTTTGGACTCTTAATTTCTGAATTTGTAGAAAACAGTACTGGGAAAACAAATGTTGCATTACAACAAGAGGAGGGGAGCTTCTTGTTCAAGTCGTCATTGTTTTGAAATTCTCAGAGTGCAGTTTTCCTGTATGTACTACAGTTCTAAATTCAGAACAAAAATTTTGAATACCGCTTCTCTTTTTTGAAGTGATATTGGTGGGATTTCGAATGAGATCTTTCCAAGATGCTACCTGATACAAACAAATGATCACTTTCCTTGCTAATGCTTAAATGAATAGGGTTATTTGTATGCCATCCTCATGGAGCTAGATATGAAATACAGGCATAAATACTTGTGGCATCAGTGTCTAAAATTTATATTTTCTTCATAAATGTGAATTTGTTTTGAATGTATGAAGTTTTTGTCAGTTTAAATGACATATTTCTATTTTCAGGTGATGGTTTTAGATTTGTTTCAGCGATATAGTGAAATGTTTCTTCTATAGGATAAATATTAAAAAAAATACAATTCCAAGACCATATTTAAACAAAAAAAATCCTTTTCACTGTGAGTCTTTGATGGAAGACTGTTTCAAGCAGTTCTGCTAACTTTGTAGAAGTGCTGTTGGCTTGCAAAGCAAAAATAATCCCTTCACGTGTTTTTTTTGTAAATTACTTTCTGGTGTCTCATACGTCACACAGTAATATGTAATTATGCCTTTAGCATTAAGGAACTTTTTGACAGTGGATTTCCTTAGTAATTTTTCTTCTTTTATAAGACTGTACTGGGAAGTAAGAAACCACGTGAACGAGTACAAAGCATTCTCACTCAGCACCATGGGACAATACAATGGGGAAAAGAGACTTAGCAGTAATAAATTACAACTATTAAATTTCTTTATAAAGGAAAAAAATAAAGAACAAGCCTGCCTTTTAGACTCTGTTCTAATACTACTGTGCACATTGTTTAAAAAAGGGAAGGAAGGGGGTGGATAATGTTCTGCGTGCTTCTTCCCAAACCATCAGGCTGATTTAGTCAAAATGGCTTCCAGACCTTAATTTAGATACAAATAAAGGGGAAGGGATGGAATTCCACTGTTTCGGATTGTGACAGCTTGAAAGTATTTTTCAAGAGCTTTATAGAAACATTTGTTTTGTAATGGTCTGTATATTAGATGTTTGGGTAATTGGCTTTCAGCTTCTTTGGTTTCTGTCCTTCTGCATTAAGACTGCCACCTGTGGGAATAAATACATAGTGCTAGGGTACACTTGTTTTTAGGATAGGCCTTGCAACACATAATAAGCCTTTTTGGCTCATAAAGAGTATGCTAGGAAGATAACCGTCATTTAAGCAGAAGTATAGCTTTGATTTTTCTATTTTCCTTTGCCACATTTCATTAGAAAGATGGACTGAACAGTCGAAAATAGCTGTGTATCACAGCCAACTGTTTTCTGTTCAAATAAATCACATTTGTCATTTTTCCATGTGATGTTTTAATGGAGGATTTATTTTGCAAATCAAGAGAAGAATGTTTATATCATAGCAGTCATATTTTCACAGATGGGTTGTAGTTTGAATGTCTTTATCCAGGAAAAGAGAGTACGGCCTGTGCTTGAAATCTTCTCATTCAGCTTTCAGCAAAAAGTTTAGCTATACAAGCATATCCATTTTGTAAGCAGTAAGCCTTTCTCTGAGTGTTCCAGCAGAAAGATTTTTCACATACATGAGTAAAAATGGAAATTTTACTATAATTAGAAGTCAGGTGTTCTTGCTTTGATTAACAGATGATCTCTTCCCATGCACTTCATGATCTTGGCAATGTGTGTTTAATAGTGTTAGTGCTCCTACAGTCTTTTGTACCAAAGATGGCTACAGCTTCAGAGCAAGATGTGAATTGAGCTTAAACACTCATCTTAGTCTTTTTTCACCATCCTGAAAAAGGAGCTAGTGTGTAAATTTAGTGCGACTGCCTTCAGTTTCCTTTAAGCAGCATTTTTACAAATTTATTTTGTATGTTAATACTCATTAGTCAAACCTGTCTGCACTGTGACGAGAATAAAGCTGTAGTGCATAAAAATAACCAGGCAGTAATACCTATGATTGCAGTGTGGCCTAGATGATAAAGTTATTAGGAAGAATTATTAGGATATTTATGTGTATGATAGGGAAGAGTATCTCTCTGGGCATTGGAACAGGATGTGCATTTAATCTTTCTAAGGAGTTTAAAGGGATGGATCTCTCTTGAAAAACTGGATATTTAGGTTTGTTATTTAGGTAAAATGGGGCTGTTTCCAGGTGTCAGAACATTGACAGTGTGTGAGTAGATTCTAACACCTGTTGTGGGTAGGAAAAAGTCTGGTGTGGTGAAATCAGATTGAGTAGAAAATTAAAGACCTCTCGTGTCTACCTTGGATGAGCTGAGAAAGGTGTTTATTTGCTGAAATTAGAACAAACTCAATGTGTTTGCATGGTGTATACACGTGTTCTACAATAATTAAGTGTATTTTTAGAAAGTCTGTACACCTGGTTGTTTAGACTGCTGCCAGTGTCTGGTTCTTTGGGATTTTGAAATCAAAGCAATTGTTATTCCTAGTTAGGAAGCTAAGAATAGGAAAGTAATATTTCAGAGCAGAATAATAATTAACTCTCCGCTGCAAAATCCTGGAAGGGTATGAAAGGCATCAGGAACTTCACCAGGCTTAAATGTAAATCTGACTTGTTTTTCTGAGCAATTTCTTATTCTCATTCTAGCTGTAGTATTTAGGACTGCAGTTTTTTTGTTCTTGAGTTTGAACTTACTCAGTCTTGACAGTTTAGATTTTCTTTTTTGTATGTGTTTAAGTAATATATGAAGCTTTTTAATACAGTTTTTGTATTTTAGAAGTACGTAAAAATATATAAAGGCCCAGAGATGCTGATTTGCATAGGCACTGTCAAGTTCAACTAAATTACTTTTCCAGTTGAACTAACTTTGTGTTGTATAAATTTTACAGGTGCACATGTGAATGAAGAGGACTTCTTATTGTTGGAGCTTTTGGACTGGTTTAAGACTTCCTTTTTTCGTTGGGTGAATAGTCTTCCTTGCAGCAGGTGTGGTGGGCAGACAGAGCCTAAAAGTGACTACCTGTTGCCTACAGATGATGATCTAAGGTGGGATGCCAGTCGAGTGGAAAACCATTACTGCAACCAGTGTCAGCTCTGTAATAGATTCCCAAGGTGAGCATACAGAGATTTGCTGGTTTTTTTCTTTCAAGAAACAGCTTTGCATGTGTGCATTTTGTGAACAGATGAGAAGTTGTTAGTTCAGAGAGCAGAGAAGCTGTTTTAAGTACCGTGATAGAATGATTGATGAACCAGCAATTTCTCTACAAGATCAGAGATTTTTGAAAACAATGTGTGCTTTCTCTTATGTGGACTTGTTCTGAATACTTGTCTGGCTTGGTTGAGGTTCTTTTAATGTTAATTTGATGAAGTACAGCTTCTAAATAAAATATGTTAATATTGGCAACCATATGTAGGTAGGGTTTTGTTAATGCAGGGAAAACTTCACTTCTGTAGGAAATCACACTGTAATGCACATCTTTTGCTGAGTCTATAGTAGAAGAGCAAATATACAATTTATTTATACTTTTGCTAACTATTAAAAGGACCAGCATACAAAGGTCACATTTTAAGATGTCTAAATCAATTTTGAAAACTTAAAAAACCAGTTTTGTTTCAGTGCTGCTATAAACATATGATGGAGTCATGTGAGTTGAGGTAGCATTCTGCTCAGATGTATTTTGTGCAGTACAGCAATTATTTCCATTATCATCTGTGGACTGATTGGTACTGAAGTCTGTTCAGATCATTGGAACACGATGTAAAGATTTCTGAAAGGTGAAATGTATTTTCAATTGTTCTTGTTTTGTTTTGTTTTTCTCCTGTAGGTATAACAACCCTGAAAAACTTCTGGAAACCAGACGTGGACGCTGTGGCGAGTGGGCCAACTGTTTTACACTGTGTTGCAGAGCTGTAGGGTTTGAAGCAAGATACGTCTGGGACTATACAGGTATCAGTATTCTGGAGTATTGTAGCGTTAATACCAACCTATGCAAAAGGAGGTCATGTATTTTATGTTTCTCAGATCATATTAGCCAGCAGGCAGTGCGTGCAGTTGTGCAGTCAGCTAACAAAGACAATATAGATTCAATTTCCTGTCTTGCCTGATGAGATGAAATACAGTTCTGCAAGTAAGGTCGGATGACTGACTTCAGAATGATACAATCTTTAGGTGAATGTAAGGGACTGTGATCCTGAGAAAGAGGAAGCTTTGGTAACGTTTCTAAATGTAGGTGGACAGAAAATATGTTCTTTCACCTGTTCCTTCATTTAATAAATTGGAAAAAGTTACAATTTTATGCAAGATTAGAGTAGAGGCTCTATATTTATAATTCATTGTTTATTCTTGGCCTTTGTTACATAGATCATGTCTGGACTGAAGTGTATTCTTCATCTCAAAAAAGATGGCTTCACTGTGATCCTTGTGAAAATGTCTGTGATAAGCCTCTTCTCTATGAAACTGGCTGGGGAAAGAAGCTCTCCTACATAATTGCATTCTCCAAAGATGAGGTAGGAGTAATGATGCTAATAATAAACAAACTTGCCCTGAAGCAAGTGTGCAATGTATTCCACCTTGGTGTGATTTTCAGAATTATTGTAGAAAAGCATACTTTGATTAACTAGCCTCTTTAAATGAAGCAAGATATGTGGAAATTTTTGGTTGCTTTATTTTTTTCCACTTGTGCTTGAGGTTGTTGATGTCACCTGGAGATACAGCTGTAAACATGAGGAAGTACTCTCTAGAAGGACAGCACTCAGCGAAGCTACGCTGCGAGAGACAATTAATGCACTAAATAGAACGGTATGTAGCTTTTCTTCAGTGGCTTTCTAAGAGTGAAACACAAGTATCTGCAGAACGTGAAGTCCTCAAACAAAGGAATGCATTTAGTAACCTCATAGGAATGTCCATGCACTATGGATATAAAAAATGCTGTTAATTACACATTTTAGCCTGAATACATAGTAATCAGTCACAGTGCTGAACTTATGGGGAATAAGATAAATAATGAAATGTTAGAGGATTATCATATTATCTCTCACAAACACAGATGTGTGTGTATATATTATTTTTCTTAGGGACTTTGGAGCAGACTTGTACTTGCTGGGGGTAAACTGCAACTCCATAGTAACTATGTGGACTCCTTCGGGGTGGCTGAATGTTTTCTGCATCAGTGCTGCTATAACTTGAAAACAGTCGCATTTACAGTTGTAAGAAATGTAGGTTTAATTTGCTTTTGGTGACTTTTTACAAGCTCTAGGAAGAGAGAGGAATGATTCACTGGGTGTTTCCAAGACTTTCAAAAGGTGTTGATACCATCGGCAGAGCTTTGACTCAGAGCCACGTGTATTTACACTGTTCATGCTTAACATCCCCAAAATAATCCCCAAAATGGAGCCATTTGCACCTGCCTGTCATAGTTGCAGAACCTCTCTGCTAAGCTTTTTCCACTCCCTACTTGGGACACCACGAGGTTGTGATTTTATAAGAACACCTTTGTCACTCTTTTTAATGTTATCTTATTCTGAAGAGCAAGTTACTCTCCCTTTCTATAAGCTGAATGATACTCACACTCCTCCTCCCACATACACTTTTTTTCGTCCAGTGGCTGTTCAGAATATTTGATTCATTTAATTTATGAAATTAATAAATTTAATCCCTGTAAGTATCTGCTCTTGCTCCTTTTTTCTTTTGTCACTTACAATAGGAATTAGATTTCAGGGTCTTAGAGGCAGTTTGCCATCCAATTGCTGAAAGAACTGGGTATTTTTCCTACATTTGTCCTGGTTAAAAGGCCTTTCTTGAAGTTCATACTAAGGTGACAAAGCAGTGGGAAAAGGAGGATGTTAAAAAGTTGGTGTCTGAGATTCTCCACATTGTATTCTGCAGTCACAGAGGGCTAAGGTAACTCATGCCTGGAACTTTCAAGATGTGTTAGAGCAAGTTTTCATTACTCCATTCAGTCACAAGCCTCCAGCTAGTATGGTTTCCTTCACTGCAGCCAATTCAGACAATAACTGTTGTAGAGGCCTCCTCTAACTTGCCTTTTTCTCATCATCTCCTGGAGACTGGCTTCATAGTAGGAGGAATTATAGTCTTTGTACTGTTTGATGCAGGGCTCCAACACTGTGTCTTTTAAGCTCAATTTTTTTAAGTTACAACTAAAGAGAAGCACAGTATGCAGTATACATTATCACCTGTACTGCAATGTTAATGAAAATGGAGTCTGAAGGGATAATTATTTATCTTTCCTGCATAAAGAGCAAAGGCTGTGGCCATTATTTCTCTGGATGTCTGTCTGTTCCATTGCCAAGCAGAGGCCACACAACAGTTCAAAGGATGTTGAGTGGCTTGCTGTTAAATGGATAGCAGACAAGAATAATTTAATCTCTTCAGTACTTATTTCACTTCTCAAAAATACTTTGTGTGTTTTATCTGGGCCAGGCATTCCTAAATGGGTGTGTAGTCTCTGGATTACTCACCATCTGATGATATTCTGTAGTACTATAGCACACTGACTGCAAATTTTCTTCACCTACTTTGTACGGACACTCCCCTATCCCAGTCCATTGTATGTTATCCCTGTAGAAAGTGGGAGAGGACCCTGAAGTTTCACTGCTTTCATTGGAAATTGGATGGTGGAACAGGGAAGCAAATTATTTTTTTATTTGCTCCAATTTTTTGGTAGTGATTGTGAATGGTTATAGTTATAGCCAGGTCAACTCTTAAAAGGAAAACTAGTAATTTAGGATGAATTGGAAGCATTTCATGCTGTTTTATATGAACCAGTGTTCCTTGTCAAAGGTTTAAAATTCAATTCCTGCCCTCAAATTATCTGTTGCTCATCCAGCAGTGGGTCTACTTAAACTATGGGTTATTGGTCTCCTGAAAGCACAGAGTCCTTCAGGAAGCATCAACAGCACAACTCGCACGTGACACAGAACTGATTTTAAAGGTGCAGTTCATCATCTCTCTTCCTTCTTATTACCTTTGTCTGCCAAAGAGAGGTGTGGCCTGAGCATGTAGGTAGAGGGTAATACCTTGAAAAAAACCAAAACCAAACAAAAATCAAAAGCAAAAAAAAAACCCCAAACAACTCAACCGAAAAACCAAAACCAGGAAGTCTGAGCCATGGCCGCAGGAGTTTTTGCAATCCATTTCTGATGACAATGTCATTGGTAGGAAATGTAGTTACAGGTTTTCCCAGCACAGACTGTGTTGATGTCTGCAGAGTCTGAGTGTTTGGCGTGTCAGCCCTGCTGTATTTCTTTGCAAGAGTCTGCTGGGTGGCAGGAGATGACAAGAATTAGAATACTTGTGCTCTTGGTATCTGAGGAACTTACTGATTTCTTGTATTGTGCATAAAGAGGTCTGTTTGCTGAAGCCTTTTCATGTTGAAACACTGCTCTATGACGGGTTTTTTCAGCTGTTGTTACAAAACTACACATCCAGCAGTAGATGCATAGTGTAGGATGCCACAAAGGCATCCAGTTCTCAGCATGACATCAGTGATTTCAGTGGTGATGACCACTGACACTGGGTTTCCCATACATCAAAGTGCTTGAAGGAAATTGTGGCTTGGTATTGTTAATTTAGGATAAACCATATCAAACTTCCTCTGAGCTGGAGCAAGATCAATAGTGCTGCATAGGGATATCCTAAGTGACAGGGCAACTACTAGACTCAGGAAAACCTGGTGTTTCATGGGAAACTGCTGGAAGCACTGGTTGTCATCCAACAACACAAGTAGAGGTGTGTTTCCCCCCTTGCCGTTTTAGAACTGGTATTTGGCATCTGGAATTTGTTCAGCTGGAGCTGTTTCTCATCATTTCTCTGTATCTACTTTCCTTTAGCTAGTTCTATGTTGTCTGGAACAACAGAAAGTCTTCAAATGTTTCTTTTGTGATCTATATTAGCAAAACTTGCTGGTGTCAGAACTGCTTTTGAGATAATTGAAATGCTTATCAGCCTCAAGTTTCAGGTCCCAGTGGGCTGAGTGTGCATGCCTTGGGTGATCACCAAAGCAGAAAAAAAGATGATGTGTGTAGTAATTTACATACTCAATGTTGAACTTAATTTTTTCAGCCCCATGTGGGTTTATCCACAGTTGAAAAACCAAAAGGCTTCACATTCCAGATTTGTATATTTGACATGAAAATCATGTAGACAAAATACCAACATCTCAATAAATTTTTTTAATGTTGTTTACCAAAAAAATGCTTGTCATTTTATTCATGTAGGCAAAGAAAACATATAGTTCTTTTTATTTTCTACTAATTTTCCTGGAACTAAGTTTTTCTTAGTTTTCTAACATCTGCAAAAATAGAGATGTCATAGTTGGTTTACGACAGAATCAGTGAAATAACTCTCTCAGAGACTTTTGTTTGGGCTTAATCACAAAACCAAGACTGTTGCCAACCAAATCACTCCACCTTAGAGAAGGAAAATTTGACCAAAAATGATGCTTGCCTTCTCTTTCCTCAAAATAATATTGAGAACAGCTCTGGCACAGCATTACATATGAATAGCTATTAAAACTGTTATGGAAGTGTTTTGTCAT
Organism: Cnemophilus loriae; assembly: GCA_013397755.1. Classification (NCBI taxonomy): domain Eukaryota; kingdom Metazoa; phylum Chordata; class Aves; order Passeriformes; family Corvidae; genus Cnemophilus; species Cnemophilus loriae. Next base: position 2,556,058 of record VZTF01002191.1, read on the forward strand.
CCTAGTAAATGTATTAAAAACAAAGCACAAACATTATTTTAAAAGAATTCTACGTAGTACATGCAAGTTCCTGGAGAAAGCACTGCTGTCACATAACTGTGCACTTAAGACTGGTTTATATTTGTGTCTGTGGTATAAGATTAATGTTTCTAACAATCAGTCTAGACTTTAAATGTTAATCTGTTTTTTCACTTCTGTTTTTCCCTGTTGGTGTCACTCTAGAGCAGAATTACAAATACCATTTTTTCTGAATGTTTTCTTTTTTCCTAAATGTCTTTTTTCAGAGACAAAAGTCTTTGTCAGAAAGTAGAAAAAGAGAGCTCCTGGAGAGGACTATTGTGGAGCTTGTTGAGTTTATTTCTCCTAAAACACCTAAACCCGGAGAATATGGTGGAAGGACATCAGGCTCAATGGCTTGGCGAGTAGCCAGAGGTGAAATTGGTCCAGAGGTATTTAACTTTTGCACTGATGACCATCTTAGAGGTAGCTAACTAAGGCTTTGTGATTATGGTCTGTAAAGGAATGACACTTCATGGTAGGTAGCCAGATTCAGCTCAGACACGTAAATCTTGCACTAGGTGAAAGTTTGATGTGAATTCAGTAGTGGTCCACAAGTAATTTTTGAGAGTTGATGGTGGTCCATTGATTCTAATAATGTCTGGGACTCCTTGATATAAAGTGTGTTGTGTTCTTAAAAGTTAAAAATACTTCTTTTCATTTTAATTAGTTAGTTTGACGGAATTAGAAAGTTTAAGTCAGTTGAAAACAATTGGGGAAACTGTCAAATATGTTTGTATTTGTATTTTTAGTTACTTCCAGGTTTTAACCAATAGTAGGTTTTGGCCAACTATTTTTGTTAATAAATCAATGTGGGAGCAATTAGAATTGGGTAAATTAAGCAATCTCTTAAATAATAAGCTTGATTGATTTTCATATCAATATTTCTTTTACTGTTTCCAAAAGCAAGGTTTGATTTTTATTTATGCTAAGATACAGTTTCCCAGAACCGTAATCATATTTAGCTTGAGTCAGGATGCAAAGGTGTGACCTCAATTTTGTAGCAATCCCATCATGTGGAATGTCTGACTATCTTAAATAGAGACAGTTAAGTGAAGTTAATGAGTTTCTTAGGATTGTCTAAGTTTGAGAAACTAATAGTTTATTGCAGTTCTCTGTAGTTTGGAAGATTTAATTTCTGCTTTGCTAAAACTCATAAGAACAATGACTTTCTAAAAAAAATGTAATACTGTGAAGTTACAAAGTTTGTGCTTTTAGTCTTTTGAAGTTGATTTGTAAACTGGCATACACAAGCACCTGTATATGGTAGTCACAGAATATTTGCTATTCAAAATAACCATTTACTTATTCATCATACAAGCAATGTACTCAACATATAAATTTTCTATTATGAAACTCTAATTTCTTACTTAAATGATTTTATTTCATGTTAGTTTGTTTAAAAATTACTTCCAGAAGTAAGTATATGAAAATCAAAAAAATAAAATTGCTGTTCCACTCTGGAGAATGTGCAGGTGTACTCTAGGAAACGGGTTTAAAACTTTTCTTCTGCAGAAATGGTTTTGTCCATGACCTCTCTTGTAAAGGACATATTTTTTTCACTTGGCAGCAAAATTAAATTGCAAAACCATGACATACTGTTTAAAAGTAACATAGTCTTGGGGGAATTTAGGCATTGGGGCATGAAGGTGCTTGTATTTTTTGGCTTTTTCAGAAAAGAAAAGAAGTAGTTTTTATTCCCTCTGAAAAGGAGAAGACATCTAAACTGTTCCATCTCGTCTACAACATAATAGACGATAGTTATACACGGATTTCCAATAACAATGAAAAAATAAGTGGCTGGGAAGCAGGTGTTTGGAAGGCAGAATCTATTTGGAGAAAGGTTGAAACAGATTGGAAAATGGTAAGAATAGCAATTATTAAAGGCCTATAATGTACAGTAAAATTATGATAACTCTAGTAAAACAGAAAACCCTTGCCAATGTTTGGATTCAAAACCTCTCTTGGAGCCCATAGAATTTAGCTGATGTTAGTAAATGCTGTTGTTAAGATTCAGTAAGATTGCCAGATGATACAAGAAATTGGAAATAAATTTAACTTGTCTTTCAGAAAGGATGACTGAATTCTCTGCAGGTAGGTAAAATCCTCGCCAGAGCACCAAATCTTAAAAAATGGCTTCCTTCTTAGGCTTTTGGGAAAATGCTGTTTTATTGAAAAGCAGTATTTCTCTCAAAATAAAAAAAGATTTTTGTTGTTTTTGAGAACAGCTTTGTAGTGTATCATATCTCTTTAATACGCAGCCAAAAGAAGAAATTGTTGTCCTAAATAATACAACTCCATCTGCAAGAAGACAACAACCTGTCAGTTATCTGGAATATTGTATGTGCTGCCCAGAATCCTTCCCAAGTGTCAGGACTGAGCAGCACAAGTGTCGTATGCTCTAAATCTAAGAAGAGAAGTGCTGCCTGTGAAGTGGGAAGGGGTCGTGTACTAGCAAGCAGCTTTTCCCACAACAGCAACCAACTGTGGAACTGAACGTTCTTGTCAGGGACTAGGGCATGTTACTGCTTTTTTCCTCTGCCATTTTACTAGTCTGAAGGGTCTCTGACCAAACATTCTTCCAGCTTCCCATTGATGAAAATGGAGCTAAGTATGTGACTGCCTTTTGAGATTTTCTCTGCTGGGTCTGTACATAACTGACTTGCAAAATGCAATGGGGAAATAACTTGAAGAGGCTATGCTGCACTAAAGAGAAAGAATAAGGAAAGAAACGGGAGAATAGTATGAAAGATGTCACAGCAGAGTAGACTAATAGTAAAAGGGAAGTAACAAAATCTCAGAGTAAGGGACAGATGTTCTCTGCTTCCCCAGGATCTGCTAAAAATCTGATAGCGCATTACGTTTTTAATTCTCCAATGATCAGTTATCCTCATTTTTGAATATGAAACATACTGTCTCTGCACTGAGACTAAACTACAGTTCTGCTCAGCCTTACTAATCAGACAAAACAGGGTGGGACTGATTTATAAAATTAGGTAAAAAGACTTCACCCTTGCATTCAGTAGCACCTCAAAAGGATGAGATGATGGCCTTGAGAAATTAGGAGCTCTAGCTCTAGGTCTCTCTCAGGCCTGTGAGTAAGGCATCTTAGTTCTGCAGGAATTGCATCCTGCAGAATCTAAGAATTTAAAATTAGTTTTCATTGGGTGTTGTTTGTATAATGGGAGACAATAGCAGAGGGAAAGATTGTTTGGGGTTTGCTTGTTCTTTTTGTAACTCTTCTAGTACCTCTGCAAGATGCAGCTTTGGAGTTTGATTCAGCAGCTGTCCAAGAACTTAAAAGCCAAAAGAACCTTTACAGAAATACTTGGTTAACATTTATTATGTGATGAATGGAAAGGCATTTAAATCTAAAAGCCACAGAAAGTATATCTGTAAGTATTAGACCAGGAGTAACAGAAAAGAACCACTTGGTTTTATGGTACACAGTGCAAACAGGTACAAACCGCAAATTCAGTCAGATCACCCAGAGATAACCTGGTATCCAGGACTCAAACACGCATTATGTATTATAATGAAAGATGAAACAGACTAATGTTTGAGGCTTATCTAGTGTTCAAAGCTATGTTTAGTGCAGTTCAACCAAGTAGTATTTAATGTGGTGTTTTGGCTTCCTTTGGCTTACTCAAATACAGCAGTTCAGTAGGATTTGATCAAGGGAAGGCTCTTGCTAGAACCAGCTGAGATGCTTAAAAAGGTATGTGGAGGTCAGCACCTTCACGAACATTAAGATTACATTCACATGAAAACAGCTTAAATCATTACATTTTCATAGGTGATCTTCAGTGTAACACCTCACACCTTTGGGAGTTTTGAGCTTACTTCAACATGAAAATAGTAACACTAAAATTCTGTTTTATAGTCTGTCAATGACATTTCTGTATTAGGGTGGGATCTTTAGTAAAACAAACGACTGTGTTTTATTATAATTTTATTCTGGGTTGTTCTTTCAAGATGAAAAAATAAAGAGCTAAGTTCCCTCAGTATGACATTAATCAGAAGCCTGGACATGACAGAATTTTTATAAGTTTCCTTAATTTAGGATTCCAGAAGGATCACAGTAGTTTGGACTCTTCAATCGGTAGTGTCTGTTATTTAGGTTTGCTGATAGTAGATGTTGGACTTGAAAGAACTGTCAGGCACTTGTTACCAAATTCTTATGAGAGTTCATAGTAACTTTATTGAATGTTAATATGTGAGCATGACTGTTCAGCCAAATGAAGTTCAGAACAGCATTGGGACTAAATTAAGTTATGCAAAGTTGTAATACTTCAAATAATGTTAATACGGGATTTATAAATGGCTGGCATGTATGATTTGCTTTAACTGAGACACATCGAGTCCTAGGACAAGCAGTGTGCAGCCATAACTAAAGAATCTACAGATTGCACAGTTCTTCTCATCAGCAGTACTGAAGGGTTCTGTGCATTTAAAAAGACCCCGAATTCTTCTTTAAAAAATAATTAGATTAGGTGTTTTTGTGGCTTGAACTTTACTGTGGATGTAGAAATAGTTTAGTGTTCCCTAGCAAGAGGCTGTGAACATGTACAATAACCTAACTGTAGAATGTACTTAGAGATGAAGAAAGAGGTTTTTTTATATAAAATTGTATTTCATACAGTTTTAAGGGTTCAGGGGCTTGACAAAGAATGAAAGTGTGTTATCTTAAGATTTTTATGTCCTTGTTATGAGGATTAATTTGATATGTGTGTTAGTCGTCTCAGTTTTTGACATGCTGGTTGTGTCTTCTTTCCATGTAGGTTTATTTAGCTCGAAAAGAAGGGTCATCCTCTGCTTCCATCAGCTGGAAGTTTGAGTGCAAGTCAGTCGGTCTGAAAATAGATAACATTTCAATTAGGACAAGCAGTCAAACATTTCAGAGTGGAAGAATACAGTGGAGACTTTGCTCTCCTGCAGCAGAAACTGCTCTGATAGGAGGTAAGTGTGGAATTTAAGTAATGAATTATATCATGCAGCAGAGATGTAACTGGAAATAAATAGTTTATATAGAGAGAGTACTGTGCAAACACTAAAAACAAAATGCAAATATTCTTTCCTTTTCCAACAGCGTTTCTTAGCAAGGTCAAGAAAATAGTGTGCATTTAATTAAAGCTGGTACAAAACTCAGTTTTATTAATATACACAGCCCTACCTGCAACAGAACAGGGCAAGCTAGAACACAGAGTGAATACAAGATATTCATGTCTTACTAGGAAGCAGAGATGCTTCTATATCTGGTGGCAAATGAATCTGAGTAGTTGCAACTGAGATCCTTAAACATCCATTACAACTCAGCTTTTTTAACTTGCATTCTAGTATTATATACTGTCTGGAGCTGTGGCTCACTGAATTATTTATCTTTTCCTCCAATAGATAAAAATCTTTGCTCCTATTCAGATTTTTCTGGAGCAACGGAAGTTATGTTGGAAGCAGTTCTAAATGGAGGGGATGGTGAAGCTGCATGGCAACACACACAGCTGTTTAGAGAGAGCTTAACAGGATGTGGAGAAAATTGCTTGGAGATAATTATAAAACTCAGTGACCTCTGAGAATCTGAACTGCAGAAATGTACTTTCGATTCCTTGAAGAAATTATACCATGGATACAACATGAAGATTTGGTTGGCAATTCCTCTTCATCCTGCTGGCAGCTTATTTCCTGTTTCACTGCTTCCATTAAACCAACTTGAAACTGCACGTGTATTGAATAGGTAAACATCACAATGAAAACCCCTTTGCTATAAAAACAAACACCAAAATTAAGCGATCGAACCATAAAGTACCCTTTTCTTAAATTTTACAATGAAAAGGAAACAATTTTTAGGAAGCAAAACATGATCATAGAAGCACAAAGTGATTGTAATTGATTTTAATTTGGAGTTTTGGGATTGGCTTGCTGGTTTTTTGGAGTTTTTATAATCTACTTGGAAGAACAGTTTGAATTCTGTTTTTCAATTACAACAGATGCTTGTGATGATTTTAAAATATTTTAAACAATATTAGAAGATTTAGACATTTTTTAAAAGATTTGATTTTGTGTAGTATCCAGAAGTGCTGAAATTAAGTTAATTTCAAGATTGCTTCAAAATTTCCTTCTTAGATGTGTAAGTATTAAACCTGTTTTTAATACCTAGAATTATTTGGAAGCATAGAAAGCATGGTTGCTGGGAAAAAAACCTCATTTTGAAAGGAGTGTTCATTATGTACCTAAAATTGTCATGGCCTGTGATATGAGATTGAAGCTTAAAACTGAGAAAGAATATAATATTTTTTTCTATGAAAAAATAGGTTATTCATTAAAAATACTTTTTAACTATATTAATTCAGATTTGCTTAATAAATCTTTTAAAAGGTAGGCATGTAGGTTGAAATCCTTTTAAGCTATTGTCTTGACTTGCTTTAAATACTATTCCCGAATCTGATGTAAAAGTATATACATTTTTTTCTGTTCATTAATGCAGTGTTTAAATTTATTTTCAGTCAATATAGTAAAAAATACTATCCAGGAGATGTCAGATGTTGCAGCACTATGAATAAAGCATGGAGCGAATGTTCAGATTAGATAGTCTTTATCAGAATGTGAGCAAGGCCATGCCCGGATTATACAAGAGACTTTCTATTATAGAATTAAAATGCAAAGTTGAAACTATGGATTTGTTTGAAAATAAGTGAGAATAAGGATGGTGTTCTCAAGATCAGTGTTTTTAAAGTTTTTCTTCATTTTTCTGACTTTTCCACCCTCTGTATTGATTTGAAGTGTTTGTCAAAAATAATTTATGTTGAAATAAATGTTTGCTGACCTTTCAACAAATCTAAGCAAATACAAAACTATTAAGATTTTATTAGAAAACTGCATATGCACAGTGAACGCAGGCATCTTAAAAAATAGTAGATTATGGCAGCTCAGGAGTGACAGAGCAGTGTGTGATGGATTATATACTTTACTTCAGAATGTAAATGGACAGTTTACAAGGGGAATTAGGAGAATCTTCCCCCCAAAGTAGAGAACAACACAGTAACAGGGTACTGTATGGAAAGGTGTTTATCAATGCTTGACTAATGCAAAGTGAATTTGCCAGTCTCCATTTAAAACTACTTCTGTATTTGGTTTCAGTTAAACACTTTTTCCGAGATTTTGAGTGGGAACTCAACAGAAAAGTGTTTTAGGCTAATATGTATACTACGTTGGAAGAAAAAAGGAAAAGGAAGACAACTCGGGTGCCGCCAATCAACAAAAATGCTTCCACTTAATAGTTTGATAGCTGAAAAAGTTACTGCTGTAAGACAGAAATTGTTTTTGCAGTGTATTGCTTAGAGGACCTTGAAGAATTGCAGAATTCCTTAACTGCATCTGATAATTTGAAAGCAGAATAAATTTAAAAGTAGTAAGATAAAGTAATTTTCTCATGATTTTGGTCAGAATCTCTGGGGGAAGAGTAATAGCTGTAGATAACTTAAAACACTAAAGTAATTGAAATACTTTATTAAGATGTTTGAATGAATTAAAAAGATGGAAAAATGCCTTGCCAGTCTAATTAATCAAGAAGTACTTCTGTATTTATAAGATCACATGCAATGAATAGAAGTGCTTATTTTAGGAAAGAATTAATAAGTAAAACACTCAGGCTGAATAGAGCTAATATGAAAAATTTAAATGGAACTCCTTCAGTTGTCTTTTGGAGTACCCTATAAACAATGAACACTTTGAATCTCTTCATACATAAGGTGTTTTAAAGGCACTGATTTCCTCTGTTGATCTCCATTTCAGCCCAACTCTTAATACATTTTTAATTTTTTTCTTTAAACCAGAGGTAATTCCTCATCCACAGTTGTTTAATGCTAACTTACAGTATCCTGAATACACAATATTATATGGTGGAAAGATCTGTGCTGCAATCTGCTCTAAATGTATGGTTATTAAGTTATGCTGGCAATGGTACAATACTGGATGAGAGATAGATGTTGATCAGGGCATGTGTAGATAGAAGTCAGTGCTTACTCAACTTTTTAGAAGTTTGAGGAGGTGGAGATTAAATGGGGAAATTAAAAATACTGTTGCCTAGAAATGTATGGCTTAATACAGGTAAAATCAGCAATGTTTTCTAGGAGCCACCTTAGACTGGTACATTTTAAAGAATGACTGGCTGGCCACTGTGCCATGTGTGGGTGCCTTCCAAGGTTGCACTGAGGCGTAACAGTGAAATCATTTCCATTAAAGTTTACATAAATACTATACTACCCAGTTAATGCTTGCAAACTGATTTTGGGGTGAGTGGCTTCTAATAGAACTATGTGGGAGCCTGTGCACAGAACTCCTCCTTTCAAACAAGTATTTGTTGTACTGTTGTCTGTCTAGCGTGGATCATCCAGCTGTTGATTTCTTCATATCGTGTTTTGACACTTAATGCTTAATAATTTCCTACACGCCAGGAAGTTGCTGGGAGGATGTATCCTTAAAATATATGAAGGAAGCCTCTTCTAGGCAGTGTAGAAAGAAAGCACAGGTACAAAGCACAGGTATGCAGGAATCAAGCAAACTTCAGTGTAAATTACATACTTGCATTGAGAAGTAGTGAAAATTATCTTGTCTGATCCTGTATGAAAATCTGTCTCCTTAACTCATCTGTTATCCTTGGAAGATTTTTCACATATAGTGGTTTGGATTTAAGATATAATCCCTATTATGTGCAACATCAGGAAATGTAGAACACTAAAAATAAAGTGTGTTTGTCTCCATAGCGCGGTGGAATGAAAACAGATGGTAGGCAGCACATATGGCTGCCAGAAGCTGGGAACACCCGTTTTCAGAGTTCTTGCAGCTCAAAACAAAAAAAGCCAAAACAAAGGGACTCCGAGAGGGGCGGAGATTGTTCCAGGCAGATATCAGGGTATCTGTCCTCTTCTCCACACCCGCACTCCTCATTTCTTTACCTTTGGTTGCTCAAGCTGGAAATGGAAGTATACTACTAGTTAAGAATTTAATGGGCCTCCTTAGTATTTGTCAAAACTCCGCATTTCTTAAGTATAGGCATTATTTAAAATAAATCTCTAATTTCCATTGTAGGTTCAAACCTCTGGGTTTGGATAAAATTTAAAGTTTTGCCAGTGTTGTCCAAGCAATTCAACAACATAAAAAATGTGTTGATATTGAAGGGACTTCGGTATCTCAGGTTCATATCATATGGATGGAGAAGGAAATTGCAGACAGGTGCTCTCCTTAAACACAGTTGTTGGAATAGACTTAGGTCCTTTCTACACTTTGAGTATTTTTGGGGAATTTATTCAGCATTATTGGCAGTAGTTCAGCTTACCTGGTTCTGGTTCTGAAGGTTCTTTGATGGGGTGCTATTGTTGCAAGCAATGCTTTATGCCTTGTACCTTATGGCCTCTCTAAACAGTAATCAGTGGTGTGATATATATTATGTGTACCTATATGATCGCTGGACGTATAGTTGTCAGCACAAGCAGAAGGGAAGAGTAATAGCACTAATACCTGGGACAGTTTTGGGTTTTTTATGCTAATCTTGAATATATAATCCAAGCAGAAGGACAATTGAGTTTAAAAAAAAAAAAAAAAAAGTCTTTAGTAGATTGAAACATTTTCTTCTTTCCTAAAGTTACTGATTTGAGGAGCAGAATTTTGAGACCTCCCATCCTATATTATGGCACTTAGGAATGAGCAAGTAATGAGCCAAGGTCAAATATATGTATTTTAGGTACACAGGTATTATGAAATATGTAAGAGCTTAAATGCAGCTGTGAATAAGAGAACAGTGATTTTCTCCGTTAAGATTTTTGTTCTTATTCTTGGGCTTGAGGGGTTTTTTTATGGTGAGCTTTGTAATTAAGCTTTAGCTTTGTTTATGATTAGCCTGCTTCAGTTTCTGCAGCTTTATTTTTTTCTCGTCTAACTTAAAACACATTTTAATTTGCTTTAATTTATGTACACGATTGCAGCTGTATGGTAAATACATTATGACAAAAAGTAAGTTGATTTCTTTATTTGATAAAAGGAGATAAAAGGGATAGATTAAAAATACTCAAACTCAGCAGAAAAAAAAGCGATAGTAATTAAAATTGATGATACCCAGAAACCAACAAAATTACCAGGACTTAATAAAATTTTATGGCGAAAGAAAATTTAATGGACTAAATAAACTGGTGCTGGCAAAAGTAGCTTCCAATGACTGACCCTGGTTTTGAGACATTTTACTGTGTGTTCATTTATATTTAGGTCCCTGAAAGTTTTCAGTAGAAGAAAATTGCTGAGACTAGTGAACAGTATTTTTTGAAAATCTGTCTGAGATTTAAGGAATATCTGGGTTTAAATATTTTTTTATTTTTACTAGTTTAAGCTATAGAAACAATTTTAAAATTAAGAACAAGATCCTACTGCTTGTTATGGATAATTCCTTCCTTTGTTCCAGTAAATAATCTGGATCTTTGATTTTTGAAAAAGCGTGTTTAGTGGCATATTGTAACTAAGAGTTTTAGGTCCACGTTACATGTAAGGATGTGAGATTTCAGTGTGGCATTGAGCACCTGCTTAGACTTGAGGGACCGAGTGTCTTGTTAGAGGCCTTATAAACTGGGGTATATTATATTATAGTATATATATATTATATATTATACCCTTATAAACTGGGGTAAAGATGATTTCACTATTCATTTTGATTGTGATGTTTCAGTGTATGTTCTGTTCATTTGATCCTTTTATTACATAATGCTGCGTGTTATTTCGTATCCTTGGAACTTCAGTAGTATTATCCTTCAAGTCCCAGGGGAACACCTTTTCCCCACCGAAAACCATCAGCTAGCAGCTTGTCTCTGTCGCAGTCAAGAGGAAATGCTGGATTTACTTTAGATAAGCAGTTCGGATAACAATATACAGACTCCCTTGTGGAACAGTCATAAGGAAACTGGCTGACGTAAGAGAATGAAGACATCCAAACGCACTCTTTACGCGAACTTGTACTAAAGTAGGTGGAACAGTTGGTCACAGTCTCTTAGAGCAGATGGAAACAGCAGCGAAATAATGGAAGGAGAGAGCCCCACTTCTCGCCTCTGCATTATCACCACTGTGATGAGAAGGATGGAAGGTAATGGAATGTATGTGTGGCCATGCTTGCATTATATCAGAAGTCAAAATAACATGGTTAAGTTGCAGCAGCTTTTACTTTTAGCCGGAGTGCCAGGGAAGTGTATGGTATATTAAAAAGCAAAGTTCGCTACTGGCAAAAAAGATGTAAAACTTTATTAGCCAAAAAGGAAGTGCCTGGTTTTGGACTACATTAAGAATTGTGCAGCTGTTCTGGTTTGGTTTAGTATGAAGCATGCCCAAAACTGGTTTTGATTTGTGTTTTCCTTTGTTAGGTTGTGTAGGTTGGAGTTTTGGCCTGAGTATGCTAACTGATTTCCTTGATGTTGGCAATAATGGTTTAAAAGAAAATACTCTCCCTTCCCCAAAAGCTGAAACAAGAAATCCAAAACAAAAAATAAAAAACACCCCCATTAAGGATCTAGGAGCACAAACAGGAAGTGTTAGAGGCTGCAGTTTAATTTTAACACTTGAAGATGGAAAAAAATTAAGATCAGCGCTGATTAATGAATGTCAAATTTGCATCATTTGGGGGGTTATTTAGAAAAGCTAATTGTTTCTTTTTTTTATATAAACCAAGTATTTTTTTGAAAGGAATGTGTATCATCATGGCGCCTTTCAAAAGGAAACAGCACCTTAGAAAGTTCTTGCTCAAGTGTCAGTAATGTGCATGATCTGCCTTTGTAAGTTGTCTCAGCCCCTGACAACTTTATTAGTCGTATCAATTCTTCCTCTACACTTCAAAGTCTGTCTTTGATAATGATATTTTTAAAATATAAATCCATTTGATTTTTTTTTAGTAAGGGTGAAACCCCGACATTCGTATTCAGTGCAACAAACATTGCAATTTTTCTTGACTGTGCACAGTGACTATATTTTCTGCAAATTCATTTTGTAGTTTTGTGTCACATTTTAAGGCTTGCTAGTAATTCATATTTGTATACCAGCTTATTGATGAAAAAGAATTAATAACAGAAAGATAGGAAGAAATGGGCGTTCAACCAGACACAACCCAAGAATAACTTTCTGAAGACACAAGGAGACTTATATGCATTTCTGGCCCGCAAAAACAAAATCTATGATAGGAAACAGACTGGGAAACACTTGCCAGAATACATCTACCTTTTCTACTTTTGATTTCATTTATTTCACATACAGGACTGATTACCAATCATGTGAGGAAATTTAACCTTTTGTAAATATTCAGTGAAAAATACAAAGTCCATCTGTGAACAGAGTATGGAGGCAATATGTATGCCAGTAAAAGGGTGGCTGAAAGATTTTGGATGTGGAAAAAAATGAAATAATATAATTCATTTCTAAAGAACATGAGATTTACTGGCATGTGATTACCAATTCAGTGGAAATCAACTAGAACCTATTCTGTTCCAAGGATTGAATTTAAATCCATAACTGGGGAATATTTTGCTGAAAAAGTTGTATGGAAGGGACACTCCAGTTCTGTAGTGTTACTTGTGGGTGGAGCAGGAGTAACCGCGGGCAGAACTGGGCAGTGGATTTTAACACACATTAGAATGAGAAAACCAGGACTAGCATTACATATTAGCATTACCTATATTAGTGGTGAGATGGAGAGATTCTGCAGTGATGCATAAGCAGATGCTTTATCCATCTTTTGGAAGATTCCTTTGTTTAACATTTGATACCAATTGTCTCCTGAGGTAACCCTTGCTGTTGTCTGCACTCTTAAAAGCCTTTCCAAATTTCCCTTTTTCTAAACTAGCGGTTTGCATCCTTTGAAGCAGTGTCTGCAGTGGTGATCAAGGCAACTTCCCAGTGACTCATAGGTAAGATCTGGAGACTTCTGCACCATTCCTGGATTCTGTCCTTTTCTCTCTTCCCTGGTGTATCACAGGCTGGTACCCCAACCCCATACAGCCTCCATGTCTTTCCTAGTTTATGATAGCTGCTGTTTCCTCTCTGGTGGGCAGTGGGAGAAGCAAGCTGTGAGGATGACAGTAGCATGGTCTGCTGAGGGGGTTCCTTGAATATGGTCCTCTGGATCTACCAGTCTTCATTGTTGGGAGATTTTGTTCACTGGGAGATGTTGGGAGATGATCTTCTATCATTTTAGTTCCTACCTGCTTTTTGTGTTGTGTCATTATGTTGTGTGTTTTTGTATGTTTATGCATATAGTTCAAAAGGGCAATGAGACTCCTGACCAAATTAAATAAGCATATTTTACTTCTTGGGAAAATTTTTCTCCACACCTCATAGAAACATTACAGAAGGACACTGAAGAAAGTGCCATGGAAATTCAAAGAACTGAATGAATGATTATACGTGAAGTTTGCATGTTATGCTGCAGGTATCTGTTTTAAGGCTACAAATGCTGTTATATTTTCACTTTAACTCCAGAGAATAACCCAAAGAAATGCTGAACTGAGAACAATATTTTTATTTCATGTCTTTTTGAAAGCTCGACTATTGCTTTTTATAAATATACGAAGACCTGTAGGAGTAGAAATGCAAAGCACGGCATTTACCCCATTAACATGCTAATTCATTTAGAGGGAATTGGAAAAGTAGTTTCACTTGTTTTATTTGCGTGTCCCTGCTAGTCTGTTCTGTTACAGAACCTGTTAAGCCACCATGCCCGTGGCATAGTTAACAACTCTGGAGGGAGCACCAACCTTATGGATCATGGGATGTCCCACCGTGTGCAGCATGGGAGTAGCATAGGTCAACGGTGGGATGACAGGCACTGCAATCTTGCTGTTTGTGAAACACAGATAAGTGATCATAAATTAGCAGGGCAGATTTAGGCATTAAATGGGAGGTGGAGGGAGGCGTGGGAGTGCTGTGTTCCACATGTACGCTCCGTTGGGAGTATGTCTGTTGTACTGGGCAGCTTGGGAGTGCTGTGTGCTGTGCCTGGCTGAGGAGATGTTTGGCTTTGTGGCTAAAAGCAGTCATGCTGGTTTGGTGAAGCAACTCAGAGCTGAAGCATGTGCCGTGGGTTATGTGAGAGTGCTGCAGCTTGTGCTGCATTCCCATGGGTTGGTTAATGTGCCTGCCTCTATGGCCTGTAACAGTGCTCTGTCTTTACTGGAATCAGAGAGCTGGTGTGGCTCCAGCTTTGCTGTACTTCAACAACTATCAGGAAAGAAAGCATTGTTTGCTCTGAATTCTCTTCAATTCTGCTCAGCAACTCAAAATTAGTGCCTTTGATTATTTGGGAGAATGGATTGTTTGATTAGAAAGCTGCGGAAAGCTTTATGAGTTGAGAATTAAATGTTGCAAAGAACCATACGTATGTAATTGATCTCTTAAACTTTAGCTATTCTGTGACTTCAAGTAATTTCATTGTGTTTTCAGCCTTTATGCCAGTGTGCTCTTCCATCATCATTACTCACGTGCCAGAGAACTGGGTCCAGTGTGTTTTGGGAGAAATGATAGAAAATAATGAGCAATTGAAAAGAAACAGGTTAGCAAACCAGCAGAGTTCTCATGCACGAGGACTAACAAGTAACTTTTCAATAAACTAACTGTAAGATGTAAAGTAAAAAAGGAGCTTCCGTGCTTCCTATCATGAGTCACAAGAGCTCAGAACTCTTGCATGAACTCAGAAAAATGTCATGTTTCAGTAGCGTGTCCAATCTCAAAGGGTACAGGAACATAAAAGAATCTGTAATAATATCTCTGTCTTTTCCCAAAGAACTAGCGTTAGTATCGGTTCCTAAGTAAATGGAATTCTGACATGGTTAGTGTCAAATAGTTTCAAAACCTGCTAGAAAATACATTGATACATAAACCCCATTTTCTAATTTAAGACACATCAGAGGAAGGAAAGTGTTGAATGAGACAGAAACTGATACTATGTTGCAATTTCTTGATAATGTGTATTGCCTTTTCATGAAAACCTGACAAATTCATTGCACTTATTATCTGGAAATAGAAGAATGTGAGCAGCAGTAAAAGCCAAGGTAAAAGGAACCACACTACTTTCAGATAAATTTCAAGAGCTTCAGAGCTTCCCACTCTTCAAAGGCTTTCTGCTATAAAAGCTTCCAGCAGAAGAGCATATGTGGAATAACAAAGCTCAGTAAAAACCAACTAAATGAAAAAGAAGGTGAGTTGTTATTACAGTTCTATAGCACGATGGTAAAAACTTTGGCATGAGCTTACTATGAGGCACAGTACAGGAAATGTATTCTCTCTAGCTGTTATCACGGAACACTAGGTTGTTCCTTGCAAAATTAGTTTTTAAAAAATGAGGAATGTGATTATAGTACAACAGTTAACAGTTTTGTTGCAAAAATGGATATGCTGCCTTTTTTCACACTTAGGTCTGTCAGTAAGATAAAACATACAGTACCTTTTCTTTGCTTCGTAGTTTGCAAGAAATGAAGGAATATTGTAAAATAACTGCATTGATGAAAAACATTTTTGTTTACTGTTCTGCAAGTTAAATCCACAGTAGATTTCAAAAAGAAATGTATAAAATAATGAGGGCTACAGCATCCATATTGTTTAGGGTAAAAAAACCCCACAGGTATATGTATATCAAAGCAAGTTACTTTTAACACATCCTGTAGATGAAAAACTTCTTTCTAGAACATTAAAGTGAATTCACAAATTACTAAAGCACATGTATTCAAAGTCATTCAAAAGACTGTTTTCCTTCCTCACAGGTGACAGCCAGGAATCCTAAATCAAAGAAGGAAATGCTGTGATCAGGATGCACCTTTCTGAGGTGCTTAGAAATGGAAAGATGCTTTTGGAAACCATGCTGGACTGAAGACCTAGACTGAGATTCCCAGACTCTAATAAAAATATGGCATAGCAAAGTGCTGGCTAAATGATGCCTAAGCAGTCAAACACATTGTCCTGGCCAGTACTGAAAGCTGTTGCTACTGCATCTTCTGCAACTTTTACCAGCAGTGGTTACAGTCATAGTGAGCAAGAGGCATATAAGAATCACTGATCTGGATGATTTTACTTCAGCTCAAAACTGAGGTAATGTGTTCTTACATTTCTCTAAGAAAAACAGGAGTGCGCTAAGGAGCATGAAGAGTCTGCGGAGCTGATTGGAGCAATGTAAGGTATGTAGTGGAAAGAGAATATAAACAGTGTTAGTTGGGTAAAAATAGAACGGGAGACCATAACCTAAACACGAAAGCATATTTAATGTGTTGCATTTCGTGCTTTATTTACCCATTCTCCTAATAAATACAGCTAGACTGAAGTGCTAAGCAGAAACACCACTATTGAAACAAATCATGGAGGACAGCTGCATGGTATCTGGGAGAAAAACGTTCAAGACCCAGAAATACCAATGCGTTAAAGGATCTAAAGGGATAACAAAATATTTTTATGAATTTCTGATCATCTTTGCTTAATAATAATACCTAAGGAAAATAGGCAAGTGTATGAAGCAGCTAGCAGTGGCCATTTTAAAATACTGCTTGCCCAATCACCCAAGCTGTTGCATTACACAATTCCTATTGAAATAAATAGGAACTACTGCTGCTGAGCTTTGTTACAAATGAGGCCACCTGAGAAATTGTTTAATAGCTGGTCTATAACAAGTAATTGTTAGGGAGTTGTAAACTCAGATAATGCTTATGGTTAAATGGGTGGCTGAGTCTTGTGTACATTTTACCTGTTTAGCTATACCCTTTATTTTTTTTTAGTTGAACTATACGTCTTATTTTTGTAATTAGTTTATCAAAGACTTCTAAAAATTAGTTCTCAGAACCTTAGAATAGTCTGCTGACATAGGTAGTCTGAAACAATGCATTCAAGCAAAGAGAATTATTGGTAAACAGGTTACTGGAAAGAATAACAATGTAAGTCAGCTAGAAAAGAATATTCACGAAAGAGTACTATTGTATAAACTTCCTTTTATAAACTGCCTTGTAATTATCAGAAGAACATGGTGAGCACATTCCCTGTGCTGCGGGCTATAAAAGGGTAATTGAAATTTTAGGCCATCTAGTACCAAATCAAAACCACCGTGGTCTACTAATTCAAAGCACTAAGCCAGTATAAACTCAAGCTGCCAGTACAAATTTTCTCAAAGGGTTTGTTCATTAATTTGTTGGATAGGTAACTGCAAACTCTGACTGTCCATGGTTCTGCTATTCTGTGCCTGACTGGACCCTTCATAGTTACCCCTGACTTTTCTTTTTGTTAGTTACTTCTTGTCTTCCCCATTTTCTGTGCTCAGGTGTATTGTTAGCTGATGTCCTCATGTGTGCCTACCCTGTCTCTCTTTCAGATGGATGTTCGCAAGTCATTCACCCAACTCTTCTGTTGCTCTCTGCCTCAGATATTCATTTGTTCAAGTATTCCAAAACTTGTGGCCTCCTTCTTTTTTTGCCTTTGACCTCAGCATAAACTATGTGGATGCACTGGCTACACTTTAATAACATGCTCTGCCTCAGTGGAGGTTGAGCCATCTGCCTCTCTTGGGTTTTTCCTGAGACTTTTCTCTGCTTGGGTTACCACAAGAACCACACAACTCCCTTCTGAGAAAGGGAATGCAAGTGCACATCCTGACCTAGTCATCACTGATTCCAGTCAAAACTGGTGATAAAATGAAGCTGTGCAGAAAAGCTTGCCCTTTCTATTTCCTCCTCATAACTGCTAATCATGAATCAAAACATAATGTGTCAGAGGTGATTGAATTTTAGCTCAAGAGAGCAAAGTACCATCTCTTTAGGCGTTTCCCAGAATAGCGGGCTTCTCTGCTGTCTACATCACTCATCACTTTTCCCCACAGATTCAACATATCCACACATGCCTTGTATAGAAACAATTCCTTCGCCTTCCTGTCATTCCAGCAATGAGCAGACATGACCTTCTGCTATTGGGAAGCAGTCTTGATACTCACTCGAAATCTATCATGAGATTTCTGTCTGGGGAACTGGAGAAATACACTGGTGATGGGTACCTTCAATGAGCAAGGAGAGTCTTGCTGGGTAAAAATGAATTGCCACTCACATTTTCTTGCCCAAACAGTCTTGGGTGAACTACTAGAAAAAAGTCTTCATGTTTTAGTCAAAAAGAAATTCCGCTTTGGAAAGAGAGAGTTCTTTTACGAGGGGCTGAGATAGAGAGACAGTAAGAAAGGGATATGTGACTAACATCAGAAAAGCTTCTCGAGGAAAGCCTAGCATGCTTTGCAGTACTCATCACCCTGAGCTCAAGGGAATGCCTTTCTGAATGGCATGGCATGCCCAAACCTTGCTGGCTGTTTGCGTTCTCCACACTGATGAGCAATGCCATAATGCAATTGGTGATTCCCAGCCTCTAAATCACAGCAATCTCCTCTCAGCTCAGTATAACTGCTGAGATGGCCACTGCTATCTTGTGCATGTTCAGCACAGGCCTCAAAATACGTCACCTTCTCCATTCTGTGTTTTTTCCATTGTCTTTGTCCCTGCTGGTGTTGGCAGCTTCTCCGACTGCCACCAGCTCTTCTAAAAAACTCAGATGTCAATAGCGTGGATAGTAATTCTATTAATGTGGGGAATTCCTCTCAGTATGGCCAGCTCAGTTTCCCCTGCTTCACCTCTGCATGCAGCTTCGCTTGCTGTATGTGGTCACTGCACAAGAGAGCTTTTTCCTATACAAGGAATTTCAATACAAATATATTTAATTTCTGTGACCGGCCTCTGCCTTACCAACAGCTTTGTTTATGCTGCTTGGTGAAAGTGTGTCACAGTTTAAGACTGAGCTGACAGTGAGGAGACTGGGTGGGCTTGGGTACTAAAGCACTTCTAGTCACCGATAAATATTTAACGTTTACAAGTGACACAACTTCCCTGTTCTGTGTGAGAGACTGCAGTTCAGGCTAGAGGCCCAGCAAGTCAGTGTGACAGTCTCTAACACAACCTGCCTCTCCCGCAGCAGGGAGATGGTGCCATCCAGGAGGAAGTCAGGTGGATCAGTGCAGCAGTCTCAGTCATGCAATGGGCAGTCCAGGACGGAGCCCAGGGATCCCTGTAGGTAACCCTGAGGATTCTGCTGGACCTCTTCCTCAGCAACAACCTGGCGGTAGCATTCACAGCCTGCTCCACTTGAGTTTTCCACACCGCTGGCAACAGCACAGCACTTAACAGGTTAGTCACCAGGGGAGGAATTGGAGGGTAAACAGGGTTTGAGCTGTCCAAACCCTCTGTCAAGCTGTCACAAGTGATGCATTGTTCTTGGAGGATTAAGATGGAAATGACCTGGTCTTTTTCAAGAGACTGGTTGTTGAACAGTCTGGCCCTAGGAATAGCTACTGACAAAAGTGCCATGGATACATCAGGTATGTAAGTCCTGGGCACAGTTCAGCTGGGAGTGTCAGGCAGTGCATTGACAGTGCACACCCACAGAAAACCACTAGTGTGGCCTCTTGCTAATTCAACAAAGGTGTTTGAGATACAATTGTGTAAGTACACATGACCTGGCTAAATTTATATTGTTAGGTGATCCAGCCGTGGGTAGACTATTCTTAAATACTTTGGAACCATGGCCTGAAGCTCATTCACAATCAATGCAGTACAAGTATGTTGGTCACTCTCATATTGTAGTGGCACAACCCTACTCAATAATTTGATCAATTATTTCAAAATTATGTTAATGAATTATAACAAAATTTAAAAATGCAGTAGAATATGGAAATTACTTTATTGTGAGTGTAAATATTTAATATTAAAATACGCAATGTTTGTTTATACCTCATTACAACTACATACAATGTGGAATGTATAATGTAATGGGCATCAACGTAGTTTCATAAATATTTTAGCACAAAATTACACTTTTTCCTGTGTAGTTCGCAGAAAAATGAAAACTGTGATCAGTCATTTAAGTAAGTGGTTGTATCTGAGTATGTTCACGGAGTACATAAATGTATATAGTTTCACAAATAGTCATGTTTTAGGCCCTTCAAATCTGAGTCCAGAAAAGGCATGGAGAAAAAAAAGATTTTATTAGATAACAAGTAAACTAGAAGCAGCAAATAACTTAGAATAGATGGGAAGTTTGTACATACCAAGTATAGAAGTACTTAAAGATCATACATACAGCTGTCTTACTGCTAAAATGATTGAACACAAAGTAGTATTAAAATAAATATTTTGCTTACAAAAAGCAGTAGTGAAACTGGTTTAAGTAGATTATTGTTTTGAAAGTCTGTAGGGTACTTCTGTTTATGTTATGGTCTACAACTATGAGGACAAGTAAATCTCCAATGCATTGAAGTAGGACTTTGTGTGTACTATCTCAAGGGGATTATTAATTTAAAATGTCACACAGTAAGTGTGAAGTATTTGACATAAACTCGTAGTGCACGATTTGGGCAGGTTGCATCCAGTAAAGTAATTCCACTCCTATCAAAATGTTATGGCACTTGAATTTGATTCATGCTCAAATCTCCTTCTATGTTTGTTTTAACAGGCATCTCTTAAAATGTGATGAGCAATCTCATTTCACTGCTTCACCTCTGCAGTCCACAGAAGCAGCTGCTTTTAGTCTTGTGAGGACTTTGTCCCACAATCCTATATGACTAGGGATGTAACCACATGGCATACACATATAAGTATTAGGGATAAACCCAACATCAGCAATAAGTAACATGCCGTGCAGCTAGCGTAGTATAGGATGAGAATTAAATAAAAACCAACTTGGACAAAGTAATTTCAAAGACTAAAGATAATGCTTGGGGGGAATGTCAGCATTTCCCCATAAATCTGCTCCAGCATGACACAGACTGAACGTGTCTGACCATGCACGTTCAAAGATCAGTAACTGCCAAGAAGAAACTCCCTGTGTCTCTCTCTAATATACATGGAATTGGCTGCCTTCAAGTTAGATCTCTATCTTCTGCTTGGCTCACGTTGCAAAAGGCACACTTCCCACACTACGAACAGCCTATTGACTGAACAGCTGGAGCTAATGAGAACGTAGTACACTAATGTTTGGGACTTGCTCTGTTTCTGCTGAAGACAGTGATGGTCCTCTACCAATGCAAAAAGCTTTGAACAGATCACTCCTTCTGTTTTCTCTGATCCTCACAATATTCATTGCAGCAGTTCACTACACATGATTCATTTTAATGGGTCCTACATCTAAATTTGAGATTTTGAAAAAAAAAAATATAAAATAAACACGGTTCTAATCAGCAAGCCCAAAATTCTGAAGCACTAGGCACAACCCTTCTGGTTCTGCAAGAAACAGTCTTTATCTTGCCCAAAGTAGAAGAAAACACAGCCTACAGCTCAGAGGTACATGCAGCTGCAATAAAACTAGGCTGGAACAGATAACTTACTATCCCTTCCACGCAGATGCCATTATTTTCCATAATCCCTTTGCAGCACTTAGATATTAGTTTAATAGGTTCCTTAGAAACTGGCAGAGTAAAATTATGCTAAATAAGCAATATTTACTAGAAATTCTTCTGATCCTTCCCTTGAGGCATAATTGAACATTACAACTGACTCCTCAAAAGCGGCTGCTCCTTTTCCAATCCCTTTACTCCTTAGGAAAAGCATTTTGCAAAAGGAAAAATTTTTAAATTATTGCTCTTCCTTTGAAATGATTCTCTGGTTTGTCTACTAGCTCAGATGCATTAATCCTTTCTTTTGAGACTTTGCATTCTTAATTTAAGGAGTGGAAGAGACTGGACTAGGTACGTCCTCTGCATTTCATACAGCAGGATGAAAATTACTAATTGAGAAGCTGTGTGTGCTGAAGCATTTATCTAAGCTTGTCAGAAAATCTGATTATAATATTTACAGTCATATATATATATAAAAGTATATCTATACTTTGGTATATATACTGAAAAAGCATATATTTAGATACTTTGAAAAGTGTCTAAAACTGTACATCTTTTTTGTGCTGATACCTAAAATTACATGAATTTTGGGTTTTGTACACACACCGTTTAGGCCTAGGAAGTAGATGCTAAGTTTTTTGGGCACAGCATATTTTTTCAAAACGGCAAACATTTTAGAACGGGGTTGTGTATACCGTGTATAGAACGGGGTGCTGTGCTGTGTGACCCTGAACGAGGACTTCACACGGTGATGCTCAAATGTAGGATAAAGATCTGTGAGCTGTCGGAGCTAAAGAACTCCTCGGGCCGATCCCCAGGGCCCAGAAGAGGGCAGGGGATTGTAAACACTCTCCTGCCTCGAGCCCCGGGACTTCTACCCTGCTGCTTTCCCCGCAGGTCGCAGCGGTGGCGATTGCAGAGATCAGTTACGGGGCTGGCGGAAAGGGGGCAGCTGCCCGCCGTACCCCCGAACACCTGTCCCACCAACCCCATCACCTCTTCTCCGCCCGGGCATCGCAGCACCATCCGCCTGGAAGACCAGGAAAACGGGACAGCCGTGCTTTGCCAGTCCCCAAACCAATTTCTCTGTGTGGTCAGGGGCAAGCGAGGCGTCTCCCTCCCCGCCGCCGCAGAGCGGGAAGGTGGGCTGAGGGAGCCCGTAGCTGCCCCGGCGGGTGGGCGCTGCTTCGCCCCGATCTCCATCCCTATCCCCATCCCGATCCCGATCCCCGTCCCGATCCCTATCCCTATCCTCATCCAGCCGCTCCGCCTCCCCTCGCTCCGCCCCTCGCGCGCGCGGCAGCGCCCCCGTGCGGGTCGTTCGCGTCCTGTTGCGACCCACAGTGACGTCACACGCGGCCTCTCCTTCTGGCTTCCCCGATTGGCCGGCGCCTCGCGCAGCCTTCCCGCCTCCAGCGCGCGATTGGCGGGCCGGCCCGTGATTGGCGGGCACAAGGCGCGGGGGGAGAAGAGGCCCGGGCCGGCTGCGTGTGGAGAAGCGGCCGCGGCGCGGACGCCGAGCGGGGCCGGCGCGGTTATTTATTGTCTGCGCGCGGCGTGGCGGCAGCGGCATCGATTCGGGGGCTGTGCGGGGAGAGGAGGGAGAGAAGGCGACGGCGGGGGAGCGGCACCGGGCACCGGGACGCAGGGTGGAAAGAGGAGGGGAAGAAGGAGGGGGCCGGGCCAGCTCTGGGTGTGCGTGTGTGCGGGGTGCGCGGAGCGGGGGGGGTCTGCGCGGGAGCGCGCGCGCGGGGCGGGAAGGGAGGGAGGGAGNGCTACGGCGGCGATAGCGGTGGCTGTTGTTGCCGCCGCTGCCGCCGCGAGGCGAAGGGACCGGCCCGTCGTCCCTTTAAACTAGCGAGAGCCGCAGGCCCGGCCGGGCCCGCCCGCCCGCCTTCTGGCTGCCTCCCCCCCGGCGGAAGGGACGCTTTGTGCGGGCCCCCCGGCCGGCCTTCCTCGGTGCCGGGGCGCCGGTGAGGGCGGGAGAGGCGCGAAGGGCGGGCGCGGAGCGGCCCCAGGCGCGGTGTCGGTGCCGGCCCTCCCGGCCGCCTCCGAGCGCCCTCGCCTCGGCTGAGGAGAGACGGGCAGAAAATGGCAAAGTCTGGAGGAGGAGGGGGAGGAGGAGGCGGCGGCGGCAGCGGGGGACTGACTTGGGTGGTAAGTTGTGGGGCTGCATGTTGTTGTTCGTGGGTTTTGCTACTCATATTTTATTATTATTTCTGTTTGCGTCCCTTGCGTGTGTGGAAGGAGCGCGGGTTGTCTTTGAAAGGAGGGAAGAAGCTGAGGACTGGCGTGGAAAGGGAAGCGCTGTAGAGCCGCCTCTCGGTGGAGGGCTCCGGGGTAGGAGGAGAAAGCCTGGGCTTGGAACTGGTGTCACGGGAGGGGAGCTTTTATCCCTGGGGGAGCTTCTCGGGGTGTTGGGAGCCGTAGGGAAGAGGTCAGTCTGCGAGCAAACAGGTGGGAAGGAGCCTCCCGCCCTGGAGGGGGCGGGTGGGTCATCAGGGCTGTCTTGAAGTCGCTGTCCTCCAAAGCGAGATGTGGTCTGTCTGTCGTCCCGCCAGAGCTGCAGGTATTGCCTCTTGTTCCTAGAGCAAAGCCTGTGCGGGCTAGCAGAGGGGCTCTGTGTTGATCCCATCTTCTTTTCCAGCTGTGTGAAAGGACAATACCTGAAGTTCCCAAGTTTCAGAGACAGGGAGCAGGAGCTGTGTGCTTGCTATTCCATCTTGACATTCAACTTCATCATTTTCCAAAAGTTGTAACTCCGTAACAGACCTAAGAAGGGGGTGTTTTACTGCCTTTTGTGGATTGGTCGGAAGTATTAAGATTAGAGAGGGTGCTGGTGATAACTGGCTCTAGAATTGGTGAATCCTTTTGAGCCTCATTATAGTCTTTTGAGAGTACAAGCCCTGGCTCCCGGTGCAGAGGTGCTCCCCTCCTCTGTAGTAAGAGCAGATGCTCTCAGGTTTTGGTGAGACCTGAGAGGAAGGAGGAGCAAAGGTGACCTGAAAGGGTCTGGTTCAACCAATCAGTAACTCCCTTGCCTTTCTCTTGCACAGCATAGAGGGGTAACTTCTTTAATGTTTAAGCAGAAGGCACAATATCTTGATTGATAGGTGGTGAGGTATCTTTAATCAGATACATGTGCTTTACAGAGGTAGGAACTTTTAACAAGTCTTGTTAAAGAGAATAGCAGCAAACTTGTTCTTGTGTCTCTCTACGTCTTGGAGCTGTTGGAAAAGAAGTGTTATTGGAGAGAACAAATCCTGTGTGTTCTGATGGTGGACTATTTCCATGGCTCTAATTACTGCATTTTATGTTGGTAATTCTCTTTAATTTTAAGAAGCTGTCAGTGTGGTAAGATATATGAAAAATATGTGCAAGTTTCTGGGTGTGCCACTTGAAATTAGACAGTTTAGACATGGGAACAGCCTTAAGTTGAGTAGCTAAAATTATTCTCCTTTCCGCAATTCTTTGCGATCTTTATCAACTTGGTCTTTGGATGGCTGTTCAGAATTAAGATCTTTACCATCTTGGTTCGACCAAGTAATTGAAAGTTTTACGGCTCATACAGAAAACTGCGGAATGAAGTGTGAAAATTACTGAATAGGCGTTTTTAATGAAACATGTTTTTAAATGTAATGGGGTTGAAATTATGGTGAGCCAACTGTTTCCTACAACTGGAAATGATCAAACTTTTCATTCTCTAAAAGCAATAAATGTTAAAAGTGTTTTTGTCAACTCAGAGAAGTTGTGGGGAAATACACAGTTTTAACTAAAATATGATTTCATTTATTTTTTCAGAAAATAGGGGGACATTCTTTCTCTCTCTCATGTGCATTTTAAATGATGAAGGTAGGATTTCTGAGCCAGCTCCTAAAACCAGACCTGTTCCATGTTAGCTGTTGAACACTGGCATACAAAAGAACAATATTGTTGTAGCACTGAATTGGATGGGGTCATGGCCAGTGTTCCAGGCTGAAAAAAATGTTGGTTTAGGTGATGGTTTATTTGTAGATGATCGTATGCTGTCCTGGAGGGTGAGAGGTACAGAGGTATCGACAGAATAGTTTCAGCTGTCTGGCTTTAATGTGCTTGCTGTGTATCTGCTGGATATGCAATCACTTGCAGTTTGGTTGTAGGTCGTTTTGAAACCACCTTGATTCCTTTAGAATTCTTGCTAGCGTGTTGAAACCACTAGGATGCTTCTCTGTCTGAGTAATGTATTCTCTGTAGTTTGTGGTTTCTTAATAAGACCACGAGTTAAACAATTGAAGGATAACAGAAGAAAGTCTGGCCCTAAAGATGAGGAAGCATTTAAAACTTGGTGGAATGTTAATTTATGTTTCAAACTAGTAGATCCTGCATGTGTACATAACCTAGTTGCTCACATTTTAGTAAAGAGCTGTGTGTGTAACTTCAGCTTTGGGTGTGATTCAACGAGCACGCCTGTAGGTAGGAAAGAATTACATGCAGTTGTGAAAAAGGAAAGGTACTTCCTACCATAGAGAATTTACCCTAGAGTGAGTTTCATAATGAGACATCATACAAGCATCAGGTGATACCTACTTTTACTTTTAAAAGCAAGAGGAATTAAATGTTTATGGAAACAAACAGCAAGTCGTCTGTGTTTTCAGCTGTAACAGGACTTGAAGAAATGGAACTAGTTAGCTGCTAAGCAGGCACAATTACCAGTGATGGGGACACATGAGAGTGTAACAACTGAAAATGTTGATTGGGAAAATAATTTAGCCTTATTTAACGGAAGATAAACCAAGATAACCTCTGATTTATAAAATGTACTTGCTTGGTTTTTTAGTTGGGTTTTTTTTTTTTTTCTTGGTCTGGTTGATGATTTTCTGAAATCAGCTTGCAGCTCCGCGCTCTAATAGTTGGTAGAAGGTGGAGTTTTGACCAACAGACTGCTATAAATTACTTTTGGTGGGTGATCTCCAAGTGTCACGCACAAAAGTGCTAAGTTGTAGTAAGAGTTAGTTACAAAAGTGTAAATTTGTAACTAGAAGAGTTTTCATTGGTGAAACATAGTGGCATTTTCTAATGCTAGAAAAACTTACTTTGAACAAAAGAAATTATACTTCAGCCTCTGTGTGTGTTTAGGATCTACAGAAAATGAATTGTAATGGTACAGTAATAGCACTTAATTTTTTTTTATAAATATGCCTTTTATACTGAAAATGAAGTCATTGCAAGTAATGCTTTGAAATGTATTGGTTCTGATAAAATGGTAGTGCCCACAAAACTGAGTATTTCAAACAAGAAACATTTAATCACTTACTTCTGTTGGTGTTGTCAAGACTTTCTCCTCGACCCTAAGAGCTATAGGAGACTGATAAATGGAAGCTGAGAGTCCTGATAATAATTTAGGACTTTGAACACTACTTCCATTTTCCTGTCCTTGGTGAAAGGGACAGATTTTGGCTCTAGGAAATGCTAGCTTAAAGTGAATATATGCTGAGTGTTCATGTGACTTCTCTTTTAAAAAAAATATCGTTGATATCTGCTCTATGGATGAAGTGGAGTGGAAATAATGTATATGATTAGTAGATGGAAATATTGCATATATTTGTGTTATACTTATTTGAATAAATACAGTAGCTTACATATTGGTAGGTGAAAAGAACCAACCTTTCAAATAATCTAAATTCAGATATTAGCATCTTTCAGAAGTTTCAGAGTTTACCTTAAAATAACTTTTAACTTAATACTGTACTTTTTTTAAAATATGAAGAATGTATGTAATTGATAAAATAGTAGACTCAATATAATTTTTTTTTAAAAAGCACCAACAAATAATGCCCACCCTAGTCCTATTATAGGGACCTTGTCTTTCTTTCATTGTTTCATTTGACATCAAGTACTTTTAACTGTAATAAAGGGATGACTTTCAGTTTGATTTGGCTTTTAATATGTTCTGAGAGGATTAAAACAAGTCCTCCTCTTGAATAATGTGCGATAACTTCTAGTGATGTGCCATAATTCACTGGTTATGGCTTCTGTACTGGCTGGTTTCTAAACTTATGGGTAGGTTTTTTGCATCTGAAATCTGAACTGGATCCCTCCTGCCCCAAGGATCTGCCCATCAGTGCTACACTGAACTTTGACCCTTCCTCTGGTTTGAGAGCAAGGGCTTTTGGATGGGAGCAATACAGGAGTTCTCTTTTTGTGCCAGTATAGTGCTTGGAGGGAGAGTGTTGAGCTATGCCAGCGTGCCCAAGAGTTGTGTTACTGCTCTATCACTGGTCTGTTTCTATAAGCTATCAGGGTTCTGCCTGCCTGAGGTACAAACAGTTGGCAGATATGGCTCAGTAATATGAACAAATCCTAATCAAATCTTCTGTTTTTAGAAATAAGCATACTGTCCTACAGGTGAACCAAGGATAAATAGTCTTTTATCCTTTTTGTTGCTGTTTATTACTATGCTGTTCATTTCAAAGCAGGAGTATGTGGTTGAAGTTCCTACTCCTGAGTCCTTTAGACTTCTTTAATTGCTGCCCCAGACCCGTGTTAAAACTCAGAATTAGCTCTGTGTCCTTTCCATTTCTTTATCTGTATCAGGCCTTCTGTTTCTCCACTGGCTGCAGCTGGGCTAGGACGCAGTTGTCACATATGTAACACTTGTTACATGTGCTGTTAGTTTGTCTTATCTTTCCTCTGCTACACTGTGGTGTCAGCAGCGGTGGCGGGGCGTGGGGGAAAAGTCTTGTGTTGTTGCCAAGTGTTGTTTCAGTGCTCTTCTCTTGCTTTATATGAGTCTCTGTCTTTTGCTATTATGGTGACCGGAGAACTGGGGGGTTTTCATCCTGTGTGTCCTTCCCTTCCCTCCCTCTCCTTTTTTCACAGTTATACAATGAAAGGAAGGTCAGACCTGAAATACTTGCCCCAATGTATTAATATTAATATTTACTTTTATTAAACAGATTGTGTTTTGCAGGCTTTGAGCTGTAAAGTTATATCCAGCAGTTGAGGGGAAGCAGCATTTCCTCCTGCTCTTGTTGTATTTCTGATTCTGCTGCCCTTAAGGAAGCAGTGCTGTAAAGAGATGTCATGACTCTTCTGAATATCCTAGCACCAGAGGGAAATGTTTGTGGCTCAGTTGGGTGAGTCAGACACTATAGTTCTGAAGAGGGATTCCTCAGATGTTTTGGTTTGCCTGCCAAAAAAAAAAAAGTGGTTGCTTCTTATCCTCTACCCACCACACCACCATTCATTAAATACTTTTGTTGTCCAGTCTTCTCCTTGTCAGAGTGCTGAATAATGCAGGATCGAAGAAGTGATAGAGGTGATATCAAGTGGAGGCTTGGTGCTGGAACAGGATCGGGATCACGTCTTTGACAGCAGCTGAGCCAGTCCCACGGCTCAGTACGCGCATCTGCACCCTGTGTGTTCTGAGCTGGGAGGAAACCTTGTTCGGGCATAGGTGAAAGAGTGATGAATGCATAGGAGTGGGGACCGAAATTGTAACCAAGTCTAGGAAGGAATGTATATCTCAGAGTTTGGGGAGAAACTGGTTTTAGAAGGTTTGTGGGCAATTACTTCAGGTGTTCGATGGGGAAGGGTGTACATTCAAGCACGTGCCTTCTGTCAATGTTCAACCTGTGTAGATTTATGTGTGTTTATGTGTGTACATTTAATTTCTAAGATGCCTGTGCTGTATTAAAGAATAAGTAAGGAATTACTTTATTTGGATAGCTAAAGTAACCTTTCCAAATAACAGAGCATATAAGTAGTCTAAGATAGCTTAGGTCTGAAAAAACTACTGATTAAATTTAGTATTTTATTTTCATTGATTTTATTTTTGCAGAAGTAGGTTTTTACCTCGCATCTAAACTGTCTCGTGTGTCTATGTGCAAAGGCAGTCTGCAAATGCATGTTTGTGTTTCAGTTAATGAAAAGCAGCACATGTGATTCATAGCTGATGGATGGGAGCAATTCCATCCCTGGGAGTGAGTTTTATAAATATATATAATAGATTATATAGAGAAAACTTAAGAATGAAAAAACTGTTACAGAAAACCTCATTTTCCTCATTTGAAACAGTAAATTTCTTGCAAGCCACCCACAGTGAAAATATTATTCTGCATTAAATAGGTGTTTTGAATGTTTTCAAAAGCAGATTGAGCAAAAAAAATGTAGTTCTAAACGTGTATAACTGTGTGAAGGAGTCTCTTCAGAAAACTGCATGCTTGGAAATATAGTGGTGTCTTCTCAAGTACTTGTACTGGAACCCAGGTATTTTGGAAGAGTGTATTTTAAGGCTAATATTCCAGATTTAAAGTAAATACTAAATCAAGGCATATAAAATGTTATTAGATAACTTTGAAAATAAACACTAAAATTCGAAGTATATTTTAAGTTCTAGCAACAAAAGCAAGGTGTCAAGATCAAACACCAAATATTTATTTGCGTTGCAAATATAGAAGAAAACTGTTCCTTGTAAGTGAAGTGATAAACTAGCTCTTAGTAATTTTTATTCAAAAGTGTTTCCTAGCCGTTTTCTTCAGGTATTTCGGTAATGAGTACTCAAACCTTTGGTGTGAAAAGCAGGGAGATATTCCTCCCCTCCTTGACAAGTGAGCATCAGATCTGCTATTTTTAAAATTTCAGTGTGATTGCAAATACTTTTATGAACGAAGTCCTTTTAAGCTGTGTTTTGAAGTGAGTTGTTAACTTATTCTATGATATCAGCTCATCTAGTTTCATTTAATAAAGCTATTTTAATATCCTGTCTGCATCTCAATGCAATTCCAATTTACATGGAAATACAGTTTGCCACTGGAAGTAAAGTACTGCTTCTATTCTTTTTATTTTGTGAAAGTGATAAATCTGTGCATTTGTTACACTATCCACATGTAGCAATTTTAGTGGTTTTTTTCAGCAAGTAAGAAAAAAGGGTGTTAGCGAAGTTAGTGTAAAATCTGCTTGAACTAGAACATGTTTGAAAGGTTCAGACCTAAACATCAGATCTATATTTTCCTTTGGACAGAACTATAAAAGCTACCTTAAAGGAAGAAAAAAAAAGAAAGATGTAAAAGAAGATTAAAATGCTTAATCTACTATGTTTTTTTTCCTGATTTGTGAAGTCAGATTGCAGTTGAGATATTAAGCAGTCCTTTCATGGACACCACATGTCTTGAAGAGGTAGTAATTTCTTTTGCTTTTTTTTAGTGAGTGGGCCTGGTTAGTCTCTTCCTGTTCCTTCTTTAAGACACTGGAAAGTTGTGAGAAGAGCAAATGTATGAAAAACTGGGCAAATGTCTACCTTAGTCAGGTGCCAAAAACTCACACCAGCTTTCTCAATCTGTGAAGGAATCTTTAAGGAGAGAGCAAGAAATAATATTTTCTTGTCATGACAAAATACCAGAGCCCTAAGATAACACTGAGAAGTTATTTTCCTATAAATCAAAAGGAGCTGAGATAAAGTAGAGGGAAAAATAATAATAAAAAAAAAAGCTCTTGCAACCAGATAACTTGATATGTAATGTTTCCATAAAAGCAGTTAGATTTCTGGAGTCGTCCCCTAGCAGGGCATCTTTACATATGAGAAATGGATAGCATGAGCTTCACTGGAGGTATTTCCAGCTGTGTAATCCCTGGTAGCTCTATTTGGATTTTTTAGGGAAGATAGTGTAGTAGCGTGTGAGCATTTCAGTCCTGTGTTTATTCCCCAGTTGTGCTCCATGATATAAAGGTACAGGAATGGCAAGGTGTCTGGGGAAAAATAACATTGTCTCAGTCCAGCTGATACACAGAGTTCTGCTACCTCAAGTCATTCAGGCTGTTACTCCATGCGTCAGCACAGAGCTTTTTGTTGGCTGAGGTAGTGTTTTTTGTCATACTCTGTTTACTGATCCTAACTTAGTGTTTTCCACCGGTATTGTATTACAGTATCATCATGAAAACTTTGAGGTATCATGTCACAATCTTGGAGTAAAAGGGAGGCAAATTGCTTGGAGGAGAGCAGTTGCAAGAAGTGAGGCAGCTGTTCTATTTTGGTATCAAGTAGATCCAGAAGAGGGTTTTTTTTAAAATCACAAATAGGAGACTGTAAAAGCATTTGAGAAACTGGCTGGGGGTGAAGGAGGATGTTCCATACTGGTTTGCTGGTGGAGATGGAGGGAGATGGTCCAGGTGCTTGAGACAAAACAAACCTAAAATTGTATCATGTTAACCTGCCCTTCCTGATATTAGTTAAGTCTTTCAGAATATGCCACGTTGACTTTCTTCTTTGCCAGCTCAATGATAAACATCCATGTCAGGTAACAGAAAGGTTATGAAAATGCAAAACAATTTAAAAATTAATCTCGAAATATATTTGAAGTTATTTTATGATTTTTTTATATGTTACCTTTTAGGAAGAGGTGGACTCTTCTGCATGTCAAGACACAATTCTTAAATTGCAAATTAAAGGGTAGAGTTTTGATGGTCTTCAAGATTGTCAGCGCCTTTAGTGAACAATACTGAAAGGCTTTTCCTAATGACTTCTGTGGGAATGTTGTTGTGGGAGGATGAGTGGCTGAGGAAGAGAGGGGAGTTCTGGAACAGCGTTAAGGCTTTATTGACTCATTGATGCCTCTGTTTTCCTCCTTCTGAATTGCTGTAAATGTCTGGAACACCAACCCTCTGCTCCTTCTTCATGGAATTTACTACAGGATTGAGACTAGAATATGTAGTGTATTTATGAGGCTTATAAAACATTTCAAGACTTGTAAAGTCTCCAGAGGAGGAGTTGATGTTGCATAGTAGGAGCTGAGCAATTAAACTCAAGCTACTTTTTTTTAAGGAGCGCTGGATTCATATTTATTTTAATATGGCAGAAAAAAATAGATTTTGAAACTAGAGAATACCAGAAAATGTGTCGGTGTTACCATAGGTGCTTCTAATTATAAAAAAGGTAGATTTTAGTGTGGAGCAAACTGTGGTATGAATGTGTAGAATTTGTTCAATGTTTGAGACAGTCCTTTTAAAAGGAAAAAAAATTGTTAATTTTCATTTACATCATGCCTTGTGTTAAGTAAATATGTTGCTATTTCTTGTTAGAGCAGACTTCTAACAGCGTCTACTGATCATATTGCATTCCTTTTTAGGGCACCATGTGTATTGAAAGTACAAAAAACACATGTATCACAGTCAAGGTGTTTTAGTATTTCAGTGCAATGTAGACAGGCAAGTAATGTAAAGGTATGTTGTTATAAATAAATCCTAATATACTGATAGATGTTACATTCATGAGAGTTTAAGAATTTGCTTCTCCTGTTCAGCAGAGGATTGCTTCCCATTGGGAAGTGCAGTTGGATAAGTAACCTCTAAATGATATTTGGACTCTCCTCAGTAACTAATGCAGTGTGACTGGTAGTCCTGAACCTGACCAGAAAAGTCTGGGTTTGGGGTGCTGTGCAGAATAAAATCTTCACCTGTTCCAGATAACATGAGCTCAAAAACTACCCTGTTGGATTTGTTCTCTCCATGTGCTGTCTTGCAGCGTGAGCATCTCAAATGTTGCCTTAGTCCTGCCTGAAGTTTTTTCTGAAGTTTGTTTATTAATAATGAAGATAAGTCAGCAGAGAAAAAATACCTTGCAGTATAATATGAGTTCAAGCTGGCCATAGAACCCAGAGCATCTGAAAGAAAATATCACAGTGCTGATGTGATACTTGACATACAACCTGTGTGCATTTCAAAGATTTTGTTTGTCAGAAACAGAAATCTATCAGGTTGTGGCAAGTAACAATGCAATTGGGAAATGGAAATGTTCTGAGTCTAGAATGCTTTCACAGTACCCAAACTGGTGATGCAGTAAAGCATTTGAAAATCTCAAGGATGTGGGAAACACTGAGTTATAAAGAAGTGCAGCCAGATACTGATAACCTGAAGTTCAGATGTCAGAACCTCTAGGTTTTTGATTTCTTGGCTAGTGGAGGGCTTGTGTGTGAGTTGGCTGGTGAAATAGTGGACCAAACAGATTTGGTCATTCTGTCATCAAATGGCTTCAGCCAGTGGTTCCAAAGACCACTGTTATCAGAATCTGTAAGAAAACAGTCCTAAGATATCTTAAAGTTTAACATACATAAATTCCTTATTCTGTTAAGTATTTTTTCCCTTGTTTGTCTCTGAATTTTAGCTGGAAATAAGAGATTCTTAGAAGATTAATCTGTTACCAGATCACCCATGGATGTACTTTTTGCTACTGTGTGAGCACTATAAAAATTAATGTTGGAATAGAACTTGTCAGTGGATAGGCAACTAAAAAATTTCAGACCAACAGAAAAATTTAGCAATAAAATTCAAATTACTGTCATCATGCAAGGGCAGATGTTAGACACCTGCTTTTAAAAAACACAGTAAAGATCAGGATCTGAATGTATTGCTGATTGTGTGCAAGCCTGTGCCAAATAAAGCATAACTGTTGCCGTACTCACTTAATGTAAGTGAAAGTGAATTCATATTTAAAACAATGTACATAATTTTCTGGTCAGAAGTAATTACAGTGAGCATACATATTTGCACAAAGGTGTTATTCTTCAAAAAGAATGGAGAAAGCAAATCCCTAAATTTTTATGTAGATCTGGTGTGCCTCTATGTTGTGTATTAATAATCCTAAAATAAAAATGATACTGCTTTTCTGGTTTTTAGGTATTTACTAGAAAGATGAAGCTCTGTGATTCCAAGAGTGTCATTTCATTGTGCAGCTAAGCAATCTAGCAATACCTGTTGAAAAGTGTGGGGGTTTTTTTAACCATATCCTCCTAACTATATGTTTCTTCTCTTTTCCTTGCACCACTAACTTGTCTGATTCTCTAGCAAGCTTGTTCAGAAAAGTAAGCCAGTGGACAACTGATTGCTTCTGGTTGATGAAAAATGGGGAAAAGCTATGCTTGCTCCATGAACCAGATTGTTGTGACATGGATTTGATTCCACTATAAGGAATGGAGCGGGGGAGAAAGAAGGAATTTTACCCTTTAGGCAGCAATTAACTGTTTTAGTTTTCTATAACAGAGAAATCTGACCATTCTGAAGCTATTCTATAACTGAATCATCATCATTAAACTCTGTGTAATGTGATGCTTTTGGAGTTGAGAGCAAAGTGTTAGAATCAGGGGATTTAAAAAAAAAAATAGAAATTTAAAATGAGCAGACGGATTAGTCTCACTGGTGAAACTAGTTCTAGGTGAATTTACTGGGAACTCCTTTCCATGATCAGCTTTGAGAAGGATGTGATAGAGGGATTTAGTTCATGTCACTAATGGTATGCAGCAGTCTATGAAAATTTGCTGTGGTAAGAGGGAACTGTTACTTTTGTGTGTTTTCATCTTGGCAGGAGAGCCCAACCATTTGTTAAACACAGCAGGAGGGTGGTTTATTTTGAAACTCCCTCCGGTTTTGTTTTCATGGTGGGAGGTATTCTCAGCCAGAGTTTTCTTTGGGAAGATTGCAAGATGTTTAGGTAAAATTTTATTCCTTGTCTCTTTTTCTAGGGCAAGAAGAGGCCTTTATGATCCAATATATGACACACTACAGTGAAGTGCATGTTATCTATAGAATTCCCTAGTAATTATCATATTGCACCTATACAGTTATTTTGAGATATAGTATATCTCCCTCAGAAGAGGTAGTTTTGTTTTGAACTGTAATCCCTGGATTTCATTACTTAATTAACCTCCCAAGATTTTACAGCTTAATTACACTCAAAATTTACTGTCTTGTCCCACTAAATGTGCTTATCCTACATTTTGTTTAAGGAAATGTAGGACGCACGGCATGTACTTTTCTAAATTGTTATGTCCCAGGGCTGCATTTGCTTATTCAGGACTATGTATCAGGAGTATTCATGACATGGAGTAGTTTTATGAGGTTGAGGCAGAGAAGACAAAGCCAAAGGGAAGGAAACTTCTTGTTCGCCTACATATTCTCTTCTCTCATTTATGCTTGTCTGCCAGTGTAGAAAATAAGCCCTTTTCTTGCCATCTAATGGGGTAAGAAAGAATGGGCAGACTAAAGAAAAATGGTTTGTTAGTGTTGTTGTATGGAGATATTTTGCAGTGGAGAAGATGACAATGGCTAATACAAAATTAAGTTTGTTTAGGTGGGGAGAGACATTAATATTAACATTTTTCAGGTTTTTCAACTTGCTATGGTGTGGAATTCATCTACTTAAGTAAGAGTAAAGCCTTCACTTAAAGTAAGGAATCGAACCAAGGATATATATATTCCAGCTATGGCAAGATGGAAACTGATGATGAAACCTGCCTTCTTTGTTGTAGCTTTACATGTTATTGTGTGTTTAGATGGGAGTAGTGCTGCCAAGCTCTCCAGATCAAGTGCGTATTAATATTTAGCTGTATTAAGTACAGCTGTTTGGTTTGTTAACCAAACTCAGCACGGTGGCTCAAAATGCAAATAAAGATGACGTGACCCGGCTTTCATTACAAAGAGGCAATAAAAATCTCTGACTTAACATGGATGTCACACATGCCTTTTTATACACAGATATGTCAATGTGAGAACACAACATGAAAAAAAAAGGTGAAATGTGAAGAAAGAAGATGCCAAAGTGAAATATGTGAGTTCATGGGTTGAGGATAGACAGTAAAAGCCTTGTTGCCAAACTGTCGTCTATCAGCGGCTACTTGGGTTCTGACTCTGGAGGTCACCAAAGGAAAGAATGACTGCAGCTTTCACACAGTACTAGATAAATTCATGGCAACAACAACTTTGAAAGGGAAACTCTGCAGACATTGCTGTCATCCTGGGGAAAGCAGTTGCCATGATAAGACCTGGTTGTGACAGCGTGTACAATAGTCGTGATGTAGTAACCTGTGCAGCAATTGCTGTCAACTCAGAATTGGGGTTTTTCTATCCAGTTGTCACTATGCTGTGTTTAAGAGCGTATAGGAAGCTGGCACCATCAGAGGTCACTATATGAAGTATGACTGCATGTCTTTGAAGAAGGATGAACAGTGCAATAGGTTGTAGCTTTCCAAACTACTTAAGTGTGGTCGTCTTGCTGACTTACCCATATGTGTGTATTTGTCGTCAGTCTGGAGGGTTAGAAAGTCCACAAGATTAGTAAGAATCTGTAAAGTCTTGGATGCCACAGGAGCGTTGGGAAAGTCATACACTGTGTCTAAAAAAAACAATAAAAAAAAAAAACCTGGCAACGTTAAAATTACAAAGCAGACCTTGACCATTGGGTAACCTGTAAACAAACAAGCAAAAAGCAATCTTACTGTGAAGCAGAAGACTTAAGCCCATTGTGACACTTGGTTAATTCTCTTTAGGGGTTTTCTCATGAAATAACAGCTGGTGCTGTTTTGAGAAGCGTTATTGGAGCTTTAACAATATGAAGATCTTTCATACAGGACAGAATACAAAAGGCATTCTTGAGACAATTCCAAAATATACAGCAGAGATTGTCAGTTAAACAGCACTGTGGTTAAGTGCTTGCCCAGTTTAAAAAAAAAAAAAAAGTGGGGGAGGACTTTCCTGCTGCATTTATTTGTATTTTAAGTAGTAGGAATTCAGAAGTTGAAAACACTTAAATTTTATTTTGGTTTGTTTTTTTTTTTTAAGTTGTCAAGGAACACATAATATGAAGACTGTGGAGGATGTTTGTGTCCATAGATCTCTATCCTGTGTTTGGTGATGAAGATTTTCTCTTTTTTGGAATGAGTTGTAAGCATTACTTGAACTCTAAAAATGTCCATTTGAGATGGAGATACAGAGATTCAGAATTGTTTTTCTGGGTACAGCATGTCCCAAAATGCTTGGCCTGGGAAACTGCAGTTGTGTGGACTTTTGACCCTTGGATATCTGCATAATTACATTAATTTGTGTAGTTGAATACTTTTGGGCTTTTGCTTTTGTGCTTGTGTTTCAATAGTGTGTTAAATAAGTTCTGAATGTTTATAACACGAGGGTTTTTTGCATGCAGAAATATGTATGAGTATTGTATGAATAAAATCATACATGATGGATAAAATCTGTCCTTCTCTGTGATAATAAAATGAACATTTAAGCTGGGCATACTTTATGATGTCTTAATAAAAACTATAGCAATAAAGTTCTTTAAGACCACTTTTTTTTTTTTAAAGAATTATTGACCAGAAAGAAAATGTTATGCTGATCCTTTGTGTATTTTTCTCCCTTCTTGAATCATACATTATTGTGTTTCAAGGAGTATGTTATAAACAATAATGGACATAGGTGTCCCAGGGAGTACAGTAACAGAAGATCCTTACTACTGCTGGACTACAGCAAACCAGAAGTGTCCCCATGAAGGGACACTTCTGCAGGGCTAACTGTTTTTAGGCAGCAGTTTGTTTAGTTGTGACCTCCCTTGTCTGTCAACGTGACAACAATTTGAAAGTAGCATCTCAACAGAAGATAGAGTTTTGATTCTCTACATTTATTACTGATAAATTGGAAAGTATAAACTCCTCTAAGCTGTCAGTAAGATTTTCACTGGAAAGCAGAAGTGCATTTCCTAGCATTGTATTAAAGGCAATAGCTTGTAGAAATCTCTTCCCAATAATTCTATTCTGTAATAATTTTTCACAATCTAGAGTTACTCAGTCACAATAAAATGGACTTTTTCTAATCTTCTGATTCTTACACGTCCCATAGCATTTTTGCTATTGGAGGTAGGAAAGTTGTAGCCTAAATGTTTAGGCTAAGATTTAAGTTCTTACTTTGTGTTAATGTGTTTGCCGAGTTGTGATGTGTGGTTAGATCCCAGTCCTCACACACTGGATGAGTAGAAGCATTCTGGGGAGCTGTCTCAGAACAATCCCAAGAATACAGTACTGACATACACGTCAGCTGAAGAACTGGCATGTGGTAACTGCCCATCAAATACTTCCCTGACTGTAAAAATTTCTTAAAGCCTAGGAATTGGGAGCAAATGAAACAGTTCTGTTTGAACAAGATTTTGGTGGTCTTTGCACCTGGAATTCTTTTGCTTTCTATATCAATTACATCTCCTCTTTTCCATTTTTTCCGACACTTACTTCATCTGAGAAGTATTATATTATTTTCCTGCTAGTCACTGGTCCCTTTAGAACAAGTCAACATGGTAAAACAGTGTTAATAGGGCTGTGGGACCAGTAAGTGAGCTAAGGGTAATTCCTATGAGATATGATGTCAAAGATGGTAATAAAATAAAAAATATTTATATACATGTACAGTGAAACTCATTGGAAGCCTGGACATCATTCACAGAATACTTCAATGAAAAAAAATAATGTTGCAACTATTGGCAATGCTTCTTTAGTAACAATTCTCATTCCTACTCTTCCATGTATCAGTTTAATGCATCTATTTGCCAAATTCTGTTCCTTTACTGCTTGCTTAGTTGATCCATAGCTAATATTTTTAGTGTGGTGGTGACAGGGTTATTGCAGTTTAAAACCAAATAACTGTGAAGGCTAAATTAACTTGGATACCAAAGCCCTCTAATCACCCATGTGATTTTGCAACTTCCCTGTTTGGCAGAAAATGAGATAGACTCCAGAAGAATAGTCGTGAGAGCTAGTGTTGTGGTTCCAACTCCGCTGCATGTAATCCTCGTGCCAGATTGTGTGGTTCCCTGTGTTCTTTCTCCTTTTTCTCTGGATGCTGTCACATACAGGAGTCGGTATGAGAGAATTTTATTCTCATTTGGCATGTTCAGGTTTACTGATGGCCAAATAATTGGTTGTTGTCATCACTGGTGCACACAATCTGCTTGTCTCAAAGTTCAGGAAGTGTGTTTCCTAGAATTTCCATAAATAAACTAGAAAAATGTGATTTCTAAATCTAGAGGAGAAAGGTAATTTCCCTAGTTATGAATAGAATTAAATGCTTTATTCTTGTGCCTGCTGGGCTGGGCAGGGGGAGGTGTAGAGACATCAAAGCCTGTGTACTAGAAGCTGAAGATAAATGGGATTAATATGTGGAGAATTGTGTGCTATAGGTTGGTGTTTGGCCTTTTTGATTCTGCTGAAGTTGTTTGTGTGAGTTCAGTATCCTTTGCTCCTTTTTCCTATGGATTTATATGCTTTCTTGCCCTTTGCTTTCAGTGCTATCTGAGGCTGCAATAAAAGCTAGATTGAAGGAGAAGTGATTACACTTCCTTTTGGCCACAAAATTTGCATGATGACTGGTTAATTGAGGGTTGAAGTTTAGCCTATATTTACTTCATATAGACACATACTGGAAACAGCTAAATGAGAGTGAAAAAATTCACCTGAGTGGCAAGTAGGTTTTGTCCCCATTATTTGTCTGGTGATGGTTTTTACTGGTCATTTAACACCTGCTTCAAGGTTGATAAACCCCCTCTGAGAGGAGGAGGCTATTTCGGGTACTGGGTGGGTGTGGACAGAATTTCTTGTGTCTTCTAGCCAGGCTTATAGATCATGTGAGTTAAACTTACATTTGTTGGCATTTTTAAGATAATTCAGATAATTCCAATTTATAGATAGGAATGCATACTGCAAAATGTCATTACTAGTCTCTTTATATATTTTTACTGTCTTAGAATATGGCTATTCTATATTTGCTTGTTCTGAGATTTTAACCTTTTCTTTTATGTGGTTTTCATTCAATGGCAAGGAGATATCTATCAGGAAAAAAATTGCTGAAGGTGCACCAAATCTCTGTATCCCACCTCGCTCCGCATCCCAAAGTGGGTTAGTTTACTGTAAAACTGTTCTTCAAGGTATTCTTCATAAAATCCAGACAGATTAGGCTTGAATTCTGTTTAAATTCCAACATTAGCTTATGTGATTCTCTCTTCCAACAGTCCTTGGCTTATTTAATAGAATCATACAATGACCTGGGTTGGAAGGGACCTTAAAGATCATTGAGTTCCAACTCCCCTGCTGTGGGCAGGGACATCTTCCACCATACCAGGTTGCTCAAAATTCCATCCAACCTGTCCTTGGACACTCCTGGGGATGGGATGTCCACAATTACTCTGAGCAGCCTGTTCCAGTGCTTCACCACCATCACAGTAAAGAATGTCTTCTTAATACATAATCTAAACCTACTCCTTCAGTTTGCAGCCATTCCCCCTTGTCATTCACCTACGTGCTCTTGTAAATAGTGTCTTTCCTTCCATCATAAAGTATTCTGGGATTGTATCAGGATTAATCACTTCAATAGAGAATGTAAATTATAGTAATTGAGAAGCCAGTAGGAGAGGCATTACAGTGTTTCTTAAGTCCTGCTGAATGAATTGTCCGGACTATAATGTAAAAGTGTAGTATTGCTGTTATCATTTAGAACAGTAT
This sequence comes from Cnemophilus loriae, assembly GCA_013397755.1. Taxonomy (NCBI): domain Eukaryota; kingdom Metazoa; phylum Chordata; class Aves; order Passeriformes; family Corvidae; genus Cnemophilus; species Cnemophilus loriae. The sequence continues at coordinate 2,596,810 of VZTF01002191.1, forward strand.
TCAGTGGTTTGGATTCAAATGCTTATGCACAAAATGGATGTTATAAATACTTAACCTGAAGAGATGGGTGCCTTTTGTGCTGTTGTTTCCTTATTTTGGTTTATTGTGCTTAGTAAATTGCTAAAGTTTGAATATGCTACAATTTGTTAAGGATCTGTCATGTAATCTGTTGATTTTTCTCTGTTGCAAAGACAGCTTTATCTTAATACATCTGAAAACTTAACATTTAAATTACATGACAGGTTTTGATTGTAATTTAAATCTCTGTCAGATTTTGTTTATATCTCAAGAGTGACAGATTGAATGAGGTTGATTGTTGGTTTGGTTTGTTTTTTTAGACATTATTTGATAATCAGATGAATGCTTCAAAAAAGGAAGACTCAGAAAGCATTAATAAAAATGACACTTCAAAGAAGATGTCTGTTGAGAGAGTTTATCAGAAAAAGACTCAGCTTGAGCACATCCTCCTCCGTCCAGATACCTACATTGGGTCAGTTGAACCCTTAACTCAGGTAAGTGTCACTAAACTTACAGTCTTAAAGGTTTTTGTTGTTTTAATGAGGTAATGTCTAGTCTGGTTTTTAAATAGATGCATCTCTGTTTTTCTCAGTATTCCGAATTAGAAAGTTAAAAACTGTGGTCTTGTTTACGTATGCATGTGTAGGAAGGGGATGAGATAAGACTTGCTTTAAAGCATTGAGTGCTTGGTTCATCTGAAAAGATATGATCAAAAAATGTTGAAATCCAGTCAAAACACAAACACACACCTATGTGTGTAAACAGACAGTTATGTGTGTGTAAGTCTGTGCTCACAAACATGCCTATGTGCACACACGTATGCATGCACATTTGTGAGTAGCGTTTATTGTAGGTCCAAAAATGCTGTGGTCTGTTTGATTAGGTGGAGAACAGAGAATTTAAGCCTCCTGCTGGCACTTTCTTCAGTTGTTTTTGTGAAGTTGCATATTGCTTTGAACTTCACTGCCTGTACTGTTGGGAGTTCCCTGCCAAGCAGAAAATAATGGATTTTCGTTATGGAATTCTTTGTGGGTACAGTTGTAATTTTTGCAGACTTCTGCTTTTGTCTTATATGGCTGCAGTAATCAGACTGTAAGAGGAAAGTTCCTGAAGGAACTAGATCTTAGAGAATCATAGACTGGTTTACCAAGACAGTAAATGCTTTTATTTTATTTTGTTTACATGTAGTTAATGTGGGTTTACGATGAAGATGTAGGAATGAATTGCAGAGAAGTTACCTTTGTTCCAGGCTTGTACAAGATCTTTGATGAAATTCTTGGTAAGTATTTTTAACAATAATACTGCCTTAGCATTATGGGATACAAGCTTTTCTAAGTGCTCTCAAAGTACATCAACTTGTACCTAAGTTTAAATCTCAGACTTGAGTCCCGCTAAACTGTAGGGCATAAAAATTTAGTGCATTCTAGAATTATAGAACAGTTTAAGAGGGAAGAGTTTTCAGCTGAACTTGTAAGAAAATGTAAGTATTTGTTACTGAATGTCCAAACTAGATCATTATTTATGATCAATATTGTTATAAGATTTTTAATCTCCGAAGTGTTACGAGGGCTACAATTTTAAGTGACATTTGAAAGAAGATTATTCCTCTGAAAGAAAGCAACTTCTAAATAGTCTGATTGTTCACTTAGATCATCCTTTCATAAATCCTTAAAACTTCCTCCTGTACAGAGGGATAGTGGCGATAGTTTTCATGGATCATTTCTAGACTTCAGACAGTTTTAAAATAAGTAACATAGTGCCATTAAGAAGCACTATAACAGATGCACAAAAACAAAATTTTTAGAAAATTTTATCAAAATTCTCTGAGTTACTGTGACTTAATGGTTAATGATATTCTTTTGATGACGGGCACACACTAATCAGCAGTAGAGATGTGGAATATCCGAATACTGTGCTGTCTGCTGAACTGGTATTTTGGCCTAATTGACATGAAATCTTGGACTTATCAGCTTTTAGGAAGTTCTGTTGTAAGGATTGGTAGGATTGCCTCATAAATTAACTTATGGTCGGTCTACTGAGGTCAGTTTTGTCATGACCTTCATTAGGTTCACAACTTCTCCACATCTCTAAAACTATGCTTTACAGCATTGCCGTCTTTGAGGCAATAAGGACTACATCTTTACCAGATGGAAAAGAATGCTTAAATTTTTTTAATATTATTTTTAATTTATTATTTAATTTGATAAACATGGAAATGAAAACCTTTAATCGCTTCTGGTTTGAGTGCTGCCTCATAGATCTAATTTTCTTGGCTTTTCATGTTAGGGAGACCTCTTCCATATTGTCCCATTCAAAAGGAAGATCAGTATTCTGTCATTATGGTAGTACTTCATGGCTTATTGCTGCTTTATGTAGCACTGATAAGTGCTCCAGAGAGTGTGGTTTGAGAGCTAGGGGTCAGTGTAATAACATTATGAAAATGGGACATTTTAGCTATGCATGATTTTGAATGAAACTGCACTTCATGACTTTAGCAAAAGCACCTTGAAGTATCTGATCTCGTACTGAGGTCCTTGTCAGCTGTTGAGATACTGTACTTTGGTGTTTTGGGGTTTTACCTTAATCTGTTTCATAGATGATGAGACAGATGCTGAAAATGGCTGTGATCTATTTTCATGTTTAGTGGCCACAGGCACATTTCTGCTTTCTGTAGTTCATATACATGGCAGTGCTGTTTATTAAATTCTGATCAAGTGTTAATTTACAGTTATCCTTATTTTGATCCTAAACTGTGTAGACTGTTAGTTATAAGTCTCATAGGCTCTTTAAAAAGAACTTTCGCTGCAGTCAAAACACTCCTTAATGGATATGACTTTTTTGGTGGATTTCAATGTGTAAGCTGGTCTGGTGATGCATATAAGTTTCTAGGGTTTTTCACATACGTGCTGCAATAAATATCCAAACAAGAACAACAAGAGAAGAATAAAGTGCTCAGTATGTTAAAAACAGTTATGAGCTCATAAAATACACTTCTATATTTATTTCTGAGGTAGTCTTAACTGCTAGAAATAGAATCAGTAATTATAAGAAGGTTGAAAAATACCATCTTGTAGATACTTGGTTGTATTTATAGACTCCAGTGCTAAGATACGGAATATATACAAAGAGCTACCAGACTGAGAAATACCTGGACTATTGTAACTGGTGGTGGAATATGTATAAAATCAGTTTTACAGACCAAGAGATTAATAATTGCCTATGAAGTGTTAATTTGTGCTACTTTGTTTCATAGTAAATGCTGCTGACAATAAGCAGAGGGACAAGAATATGACTTGTATTAAAATATCCATTGATCCGTAAGTAAAAGCATGTTTTCATTTGCTTTCCCTGCCAGTGCTATTGCAGTTTAGATTTGTACAAATGATTTTACTAATGAAGTTGAATTTCTTGAAAACGGAGTATTTTTTGGAATTATTTCCATTAGCTTCATATTTTAAGATAAAGAGGTGAATTAAAAGTGGCTAACAGTAAGTGCTACCATTCTGAATTTATAATAATTGCTTACTTGAACCATTAATGTTTGATTGAATGAAACTTAAAATCAGAAGATCATAAAATTTATGACAAATTGAAAGCTTGGCAGTGCATAACCATAGCCAGCCAGGTTCTTTACAAATCTTAAATGCCAGCTTTGAGGTTTTGTAACACAATTTTGCATCTCTTGAACTTCTATGTTAACTCATTTAGCATTAGGATAAGACTGCGTTTGATTAGTCATCTATATCACACTGAGACTTCATATTACAAATACATCATTACCACTGTTTTTTAAAAATAAATACTTGAAGAGAGAATTTCTGGTGAGAAGTACTGAATTTAAATAGCTGCTGATTGGGTTCCTTTAGTAGTACCTTTTCAGTGACATTTAACTGAATAATACATTATTTAGAAACCTAGTTTTCAGACCTAACCTTTAGGATAAATATGCTGAGAAGTGATTTTTCTACTTCCATCGTGGAGTGGGAGGGAAATGGTAAGTGTATAAATCTTCCTGACCTGTCCTGATTTTGAACTCTCTCTTACTTGAAAATGAAAATTCTGTGTAAGAGCTAGAAATATTAATGATGCCTGATATTGATGGATTTTGTCACTAATACATAAAATAAGTCACAATGTTTATCATAGCTCAGAAATAACAGTTTTAAACAGATGATAACTTGTCTGGAAAGACTTCAATGAAACCTTAAAAGCTACATCTCTAACTTGAGTGTAATTCTATCACTAAGCTTCAGGATCCTGTTGCAATTCATGTTGATAGTGAAAGCTCTTCAAACAGATTTTTGGGGGTTATTTTTGTGGTATGGAATACTGTCATGTATGGACAATTAAGCTCCTTCTTCCAAGACACTTAATAAATGGAAATGAGTGGGGTTTTTTTTAATTAAAATTGTTAGAGCTGTAAGTAAATGTGGTAAGAATATAGTCTTTTGCTATATTTTTATCTAGTTATTTGATTTGTGGTGTTCAAACAGGTATGCAGAAGTCTGTTTTCAAGACTGCATTCATTTGCTTAATGTTTTCACTATTTTATAGGGAATCTAACATTATCAGCATATGGAATAATGGAAAGGGGATACCAGTTGTGGAACACAAAGTAGAAAAAGTATACGTACCTGCTTTAATCTTTGGGCAGCTACTAACATCCAGCAACTATGATGATGATGAGAAAAAAGTTACAGGCAAGACTATTTAATGTGCTTTGTTTTATTCAGTTAAGCCATTGTGTGCCTCTTCAGTATGCTTCCCCTTCTTAATTTTTCTCTTTCTTTTCTGTTTCATAACAGGTGATAACTTAGTCACCATTACTATAGCTCTTTATTAGAGTAAAAAGATTAAAGGGAAATATCTTGTATTTCCTTTTTTACTACCAATATTTACAGAGAACTTTACATTTACATCTCTAATGTGAGTACTCATTATTGAGTAACAAACAATGTAATGTATACAAGTTTTTAAACACTTCTGCTCCTGAAATGAAGGGAAAAATAAATTTGATAAATTAGGACATGATTTGTTATCCTAAATTTAAACTGACCCTAGTTTACTATATGTTGTTTTTTTCAGGTGGACGCAATGGCTATGGTGCAAAACTTTGTAACATATTTAGTACAAAGTTTACAGTTGAAACTGCTTGCAAGGAGTACAAACACAGCTTTAAGCAGGTATAGAAATGTTCAAAACTTCTTTCCTTTTCTTTCCTGTAGTTCCAGGTTTAAAATCTAACACATGTATTTCAGGAATTTTTAATGAAATGGACAATTTCTCATTCAAATGGATGTGTAGAGTTTGCAGGCTAGGTTAGTTCAGTCAGTAAAAATTGGTATTTCTATGTGTTAGGCTTTTTGGGTAAAATAATACTTTCTTTGGATTGTTAGGTGACTAAAAAACCCCAGATTTCTGTTAAAACTAAAGTGTATTCATGCACATGTGAAAGGGAATATATTCAATTGAAACATTTTGAAATTGCTGTTGTATAATTTGTCAAAAAAATCTTTCTACTTAGCTATGCAAACATGGAAATAATTATGTGTGTAATTTTGTCTGGTGTTAAGAAACAGATTTTTCAGTGTTTATGTCATGAATTTAATTAGCCCCACATGGACTTAAGTGCAAACCCCCCCCCTTGAACCCGTTGCTCATTGTTAGCATACAGACCAAGGGCTGAATGTAATCAGGTCTACTGTATGGAGCTTTGAGATGGCCACCTTTCTAAAAGTTTAAAGTACTTTGGCAGAGCATTAGATAGCAAAGTTCCTTGGCTTTACAGTCTCTCCCAGCTGGGGGCTTTCTTCTCTTACTTTCTGGACAATTAATTAATTTCTGTTCATGCTGTCATATCACTACATAAATAATACACTTAATCTGTTATGCCTCTCTTAAAAAATGTACTATTTTCTGCTGACTGCCAAAGGGCAAATTAATATTGGTTTGAGTGTGCTTTTTGAAAATGACTAAATGCTTGACTACTTAAAAGTGCTACATTTTCCAGTATTTTCAAAATGAGTGAAAATTTAGTAGAACTGAACTTTGATACATGCTGTGAGCAGACGTTCTTCTTGATCGTATAGGTGTGCCCACATTCTTAAATAGGGAGCAATGCAAGACTCCTGAATCAAGTCTGAACACCTTGGGGGTTTTTTTGGGCACACTGCACAGCCACCAAGATGCTGTCTTGGAGACGACTGAGTCTCTGCACAGGGACTAATAAGCCTCTCTGTAGAGGTGTGTAGTAGATTGAAAGTGTTAAACGGATGGGTAACAAAGACTGTAATTCCAGCTGACTTGTATCTAATTTAGTAAGTTCTGTGGGAGGCTCCATTTGCATTAGAATCATGTCCATCGATGTAATAATAACTCATGTTTACAGAAACCACAAATGTGCTGTCACCTATGCTTGTGCCTAAGTTTGTAAATCAATTAACTTTGCATAGTGTTTCACCAGAGGAAACTTCTAAAACAATTTAGTGAGCTTTTTGCTGTGTAACTGTTGCAATCCTAGCATAGCTGGAAAAGGGAATAAAGGAGGAGGATGATGTGTTGTAAACTAACATCTAAAATGTTTTGTTTCCAAAGACTTGGATGAACAACATGATGAAGACCTCTGAGCCCAAGATTAAGCATTTTGAAGGTGATGACTACACATGCATTACATTCCAGCCAGATCTGTCTAAATTTAAAATGGAAAAGCTTGATAAGGATATTGTGGCCCTCATGACAAGACGAGCGTATGATTTGGCTGGGTCATGCAAAGGAGTCAAAGTCATGTTGAATGGGAAGAAACTACCTGTAAGAACATCACTTGATATGTCTTGAGTGTACTGAGTATTTGGTGCAGAGAGTAGTGATTGTTACCTCTTACTTGCAGGTAAATGGATTTCGCAGCTACGTAGATCTTTACGTTAAGGACAAGCTGGATGAAACCGGAGTCGCGCTCAAAGTCATCCACGAAGTCGTGAATGAACGATGGGATGTGTGCCTCACTCTGAGTGAAAAAGGATTCCAGCAGATCAGCTTTGTAAATAGTATAGCTACCACAAAGGTGAGTGGTTAGATCAAATGGTACAAAATGGAAATGATAAAATGCATGCTGAGGCTATGCCCAGTCTGGTGTTTGATAAAAAAGTGAGTCTGGGTTGCTATAAATAAATAGGTGAGCTAATCCTCTGCATGAGAGGAGCTGGCAGAGCAATTGGATGCAATCAAAATACATTCATAGCAGTATTCCTACATAAGCACTGCTTTTGAAAATGCTAGTAATAGTTATCAGTGATACTGGTGTCTTATGTTAGCATACATGGTGTTGAAGAAAATTAAAGGAACTAATTTGTTTCTTCCTTTTTAACACATTGTAATAAGATAATTCTGAAAGTAAGGTAAAAAATGTACAAACCCCTTTAAAGCTACCACTAGCAAGTTTTGGAGGGCAAAAATGGCTTTTGGTGCCCTTGAGAAATGGCTGTCCTTTTATTGCTTTATGATGTATAAAATTGGCCTGAAGTGTTGAGATTCATTTTCTTTTATTTGTATATCTTCGTAAGAATATGTAGGTTTTCTCTGCAACTATAGTAGTAGCAATATAATAACAAATAAAAATCTTTAGTTATGCTAAAGCAGCAATGTGCTCAGCATACTAAATAAAGCACAGCTTGGTGCTTCTCAAATTGTGAGGGTGGTCAGGCACCAAAGGAATCACCTGAAATCAACCAGCATAACTCGCATTTATGCCCTTTTGGCATGAACCAGGTTTAGGGATATGTGATCCACCATGGTGAGAAAAAGTCTTTGTCACTTCTGCTCTTCACAAATTGCACTGGATTAGTGACCTGACAACTAGGCAGTTTAGTTGTTAGATCTAACTAAACAGTCTAGTTATTTAAGGTAGCAGATCTAAGAAGCTAGATCTAGCAAGACTAGAACAAGTAGTCCTAGTAATTGGTGAGACTGTTTCTAGAGAATCTTAACTTGGACCTTTCCAAAAATGAGAAAGATGAGAATTGGTAATCAGACACTTCGAAACCTCTCCCTGCTCAGATCTCTGTTGAAAGAGTCAGAAGAAAATTCTAAAGGTAGAATGAATGGTTGATGAGTGGTTACACTAAGTCTAGCGGGTGCCCAGGAATGTCAGTGTTAATCTTGGTGTTAGGCGATGTGTAGCCAGTGTTTGCTGGGTTATAATTTTTATTACGTGACTTCTTTTCAGTCACTCTCAGTGTAGCTGAATGAATGTTCTATGGTAATAGGGCAGGTTTATTTCATTGTAGAAATGAAATTTCTACAATGCACACTTTCTAAGTGTGCATTGCAATTAAAAACTTTGTCAAAACTAGGGATGACAAATCTGGTGGTTGAAGGGTTACAGCTTTGTTTTAGTTCAGGCGTCTTTGTGCAATATAAAGAAAAATAACATGACCTTAAAGATGTGTACAATACTTTTATGAAAAAACTGGCAATGTAGAGAAACTTCATTATGCTTGATACCAGGCTAAAAAAAAGTATTTGAAAAAATGGAATACTCCCTGACTCCTAAGTAAAATACTTTGCCTACACTTACTCCAAAGATTTTGAATTTTACTCTTCTGGATCAATTTTCACCACTATGCAGTTACACATACATTATTATTATACATTCTTTTGGAATATGCTTAGAAAAAAGTTTTGAGTATTCTTCAAAGGTAAGTGTTGTAATTTCTAGTTTTCCCCACTCTCTCAATCCGTGTCTTATGTGTGTGACCGGGTGTGGGATGTTCAAGGTGGTGAACCTCCTCACCAGCGGTTGGTGTGCAGCTACCTACTGATGGGACGTAATGGGCAGTAATTAACTGCATCAGCTGCCTGCCCCCTTATCTGCTAACAGGTGAGGAGCTCATTCCAGCCGTTAATTCTCACTGTTTGCTGACAGCTTTTTGTTTCTGCATCTGGGTAAATTTCACCCAGCTGTAACTTCATCCCCACCTTTTTTAAACTTGCTATAAATTCCAAATAAGTTTTTTTTAGGTTGCTGGCATGGTGTTTTTTGAGGGGTGTTTGGGAGGTCAGGCAGTATGTTGAGGTGCAACTGCCTTGTTTAGTTCTTGTAAATTTGTTACCTTGGTCAGCTCCCCATTTATTCAAAATTTTTCCATAGTAGACCACCACAGAATTTGACTTCAGCCTCTGATGCAGCATTTAACAGAATGTTTGTAGCTATTACAGTTGCACAGATAACCTTCAGTGAGACTTGAAAACTGATTAAACATGCTCTTCTCAAGTTCTGAATTTCAAATAGTAGCTGTGGTAGAAATTGTAGTAGAAACTTCAGCTATTAACAAAGCAATCTAATGATAATTTTAATATGGTGGCACTGCTAACTGTAATACTACTAATAATTTTAGCAGAAATGTTCAGCCAATACAATTGCAGTGTCAGAAAGTAGACTTACACGGAGGGAGAATCCCAACCTGTTAAAATTTGCTGGAGTTCAGCAAAAAATTCAGGCTTATTCTACATTTCAGATTTATTTTCATAAAACAAATATAATAAAAAAACAAATGCAGAAGGAAATAGGATTGACATTGTATAACTAATTAAATGAAAACTTCAAATTTATAATTAGCTTCTGAATTTTTCTGCCGTATAAACCATTTATCTGTCCATAGAGTTTAAATATAGCTTACCTCCAAATAGATGGAAACTGTTGGCTTTGAGAAGAATGGAATGTGTATAGAAGGCAGTCAGAGCTTCATTTTTAAGATTTTTGTTAGCACTTACTTAGATACCTTTGCATCCTGAAGTTTGCAAGACTGGGATTCCATCATTGCCTTCTGGAAAAAGTGGGCTATGCAGTTCTAGCGCTCTTTCACCATAATTCAGAAGTTGTAATAATCTTTGGCAGCCGTCTGGATTCAGAGGGTATTTTTGCCTTTGTGTCTTGTATGAAATTGTTCTGACAGCTGGGGCAGTTCCAGGCTGTTCTGGTCCCATAGTGGGTACATTTGCCACCTGCTGGTGGGATTGTTGAGAGGGTCCCAACTCTGAGCTCTGAACATCCCTCACTCACAGCTGCACACTTAAGAATGGACTCAGGAATGGGGAACTGCTGTAATAACTAGTGTCTCCTAAGAACAAGAATTACTGGTAAATTGCTGGTTTTCTTGGTATGTCAGATGCTGCTTTTAGCAAAATTTAAAAATTACTGAAGTTTTAAATGCAAAAATATACTGAGATGTTCGTGTACGCATATGTTTTCACTAATGTGATGAGTAAAAGAAATGCATTTCGAGATTGCCATTCAAGTGTGGAATGATTTCGAAATGTGTAATTTAATATTTTCCTGTATTAGCTTTTCTTTACAATTTGGAAATGGATTTATTTTTCTTTAAAGTGGCAGGATAGTGATAGATCAGCTTTCAATTGAACTCTCTCTCTGCTGAAACTCTGTCATCCATATGTGGATAAAAACAGTTGTGTTTTAATTTTGGCAGCTTTTGAGGTATGGATGTGGGTTTTTTGGTTGGTTGTTTTTTGTAGAATAAATGCCATGAGAAGAGACTTTGTGGTGCTTCTAATGGTTTGTGTTGCTGTTTTAGTAGATGATTCTAGGAACTGACAGAAACCACAGATGATTTCTTTGAAGTGCAAGCACTGGTTTGGTTATGACTAATAATATTTACTAGCTTAAGCATTTTGGTTTTATCTACTCTTTTTTTTTTTCTTTTTTTTTTTAATTTAAATCTCTGCTTTCTGCATGAAGCTGAGAACACAGCTGCTATCCCATCAATTTGACTTCTTTACATCTTCAGTCTTCTCAGATGCATATTCTGCCTGAAAATGTAGAATCCTAACTTGTGGGGTTTGGCTGCTAGTTGTTTTCCTCTTTTTCGCTGCTGTTTATTCTTGATTTTGTCTTCTCTTACTTATTTCATATCTATCCTATACTTCCTCATACCCATCAAAAGCTTTTTTTTCTTCTCAGTTCAGTTCTAAAGACAGCTTTAAAGAAGGAGGGTGTTTCTGTTTGTTACTTCATGATGAATGTCTCCATAGACATGTGTTCTTTATTTTGACTGTCGTAATGCAGATTGGTCTGAACAGGCACTGGTATTTAGTCTGTATTTTTGTAAGGTGCTAGCTGGTCTAAAGCAAAGGTGATCTGTGTAAAATATGGAATGTGGAGTTAGGTATGTTTTAATTTTATGGGATATGCTTGCATCACTCCACTTTTCATTGCAAGATTTTAGTAAAAGTATTATGAACTTCCTATGACAGCTGCTAGAATTTAACATTTTATTAATATTTTGGCTTTTTTGTCTACAAATTTAAAGGAAGGCATTTGAGTAATCAATCATTTAACTTCTGTCATCCCCATTTGAATGAAGACTGAATGACCTGGAAAAAACAGATTTTTCTATCTTATGCTACAAGCCAGTGTGCATGGATTTCTATACCAAAGTATGACTACAGGAATTTTGTTAATACAGCTAAAAGCTATTAGGAAATTCAGTGGTTATTTTGTTTAATGTTTGGTTTTTTCTTTTCCCTCATTCAGGGTGGTAGGCATGTTGATTACGTGGTGGATCAGGTTGTGGGCAAACTGATAGAAGTGGTGAAAAAGAAGAATAAAGCTGGAGTTTCAGTCAAACCATTTCAGGCAAGTAACTTTATACAAATATATTGAAAAAGATGAATGTGGAAGTTTTGTTGAGTAAGTTGGTTTCTATGTTTTCAACAGGTGAAGAACCATATATGGGTTTTTGTTAATTGCTTGATTGAAAACCCATCATTTGATTCCCAGACAAAGGAAAACATGACATTGCAGCCTAAAAGTTTTGGGTCCAAGTGCCAGCTATCTGAGAAATTTTTTAAAGCAGTAAGTAAAGCTTTTTTTTGTTGGTTTTTTTTCCTCTATGAAGCAGGAATTGACACACTGGACCAAGTGTATGTATATTCTGTAGCCGAAGATCAGTTATAGTTCATTGCGGTACTCCAGTGACATTTGCATACTCTGGAAGTGGGATGAAGGAAGTTCTGTTCGTTCTCTGGTCTTAATAATGGATGCAATGATTGTGTTTTGACTGTTGCCCTGTATTTAAAAGTGAGCTTCACCTGATCAACTTGTTTGTTGGAGATTCTGATATTTACATTGGTGAAATGAATTTGACTCTTAAAACCCTAAACATAGTCCTTGACCAATGTTTTTTGTGTTAAAATATTTTTCTGAAGTTGAGAATGTTGTCTACCTTACTCTTGGTATCAGTCCTATTCTATTTCACTGGAGTGAAAAGAGAGGGAGAGGATGTGTCACATTTACTTGTTCTTCCAGTAATTAAGGAAATGCAGAATGGTGCCTTAGTAGTATTCAAGGTGATCATTATTATCAGGCAACAAGTTTAAAAATTTTTTTGTAGATAGGCTAAGAAGTGCTGTTCTAAATGAATGTATTTGTAGAAATACATCAGAGAGATTTTTCCTCCACTACATTTTCATACAATGAAGGAAAAGTAGAATTCTGTTAGCCAGAACTCTTTATAGTAACTCCTGTTTAATGCCAGTAGCCTAAAATGAGGCTCTAGTAGTGAGGAGAACAGTGCCACTGCTAATACTCCTGGCATCAAAACTTTACTGATTGTATAGTGTTTTATTCTTCTAATTCTGTGTTATGGGTGACATTCCTATAGAATTTAGAGGAAAAAAAATATCAGTCTTGTATAACGAAATCTAAAGAATGAATACATGTTGTATTACCATCAGCAGGTTTCATTTATAGTGTTTCTAATATTCCCAGAAGTAAACATTGATTTTCAGATGTGTTAAATGTGCAGCACAATCTCAACAATGAATGCTGTATTATGGGGGATAATTATAAGCCAAAGCTCACAGTATTTTGCTCCATCTGTGTTTTCTTTTGATGTGAAACAAAACCTAAAGCAGTTTTAGTTTAGAAAATATACTACATGCTATTTTTGCTGCAGATGTGTTTCTGAAATTGGTATCAGATTCTCAAGTGGTTGGTAGAAAGCTCATTCTCAAATAGTTTTGATTGTCTTTCAGCCATTTTCAGTCATTTCCAAAGAAACTTTAAATGGTCATAAATATCCCATAAAGCTGCGTTTTTTGTCAAAATCCAGGAAACAAGTGCTTAGTACTTAAAATGTCTCAGCACATCAACTACACAACATAAGACAACCTCTTGTTAGGTCTCAGACCTGCTTTGCTCTTTCTATCAGTTATATAAGTAGTGGAAAAGGAAGCTCTTTTTGTGTTGTGTTTTAGTTGTATTTGCATAAAGTGCTGAATAGTAAGGTGTGTGTTAATTCCTTGACCTTTCATATGTGAAATTTTTAAAATTTAGAGGACTTTAGAAACAGTGTTAATGATTTAAAACTGAGATGTAAGAATCTGCTATCTGAAGTTTTATTTTTCTCATCCACAATTCTGATTTGTTGCTTGTAGGCCTCTAACTGTGGTATCATAGAGAGCATTTTGAATTGGGTCAAATTTAAGGCACAAACTCAGCTGAACAAAAAATGTTCATCAGTGAAACACAGTAAAATCAAGGGCATTCCGAAACTGGATGATGCTAATGATGCTGGTAAGAGCACTTATTTTTAAATTCTTTAATGTTTCATAAATTTTTCACAGACATTATAATTTGAAACCTGACTTATATTTCTCACCCTTATGTGTTTTTCAATAAAAGTCTTTCTAGCTTTCTAAACTTTATAAAACTAGAATTCAAACATGATGGTGAGCTTGGTAGCAGGAATGCTGTCCTCTTTAGGGGTAGAGAATTAACAGCACTGAACAAAAGTGGCAGTCTAGGTTGGTATTGGAAGAGTGTGTATCTTCTAATTGTGGTTTCCTGCTAAATAGTGTTACCAATATTCTATTTTGGAGGTGACTGATCTTCTTGACCTTTCTAATGTAGAAAGATCAGAATCTTTCTAGGGTCAGAAGCTATAGGAAGTAAATCACGTAGTGTGCAGACCTGAGGGAATGGTTCAAGAGACTTTTTTCATTAGACTTGAAATGCCATTAGGTTCCTGTCTGGAAATATAGGGCAAACTGGCAATCTCTGCTGGCTTGCTTCCTTAGCACAGATAGGGATCAGGATCAGCTGTCTGTCTTTGTGCCAGTAGCAATGGGATGGGAGTTCTTCATGAATGATTTGAGGGGCACACATGGCTAAAGAGCTCAAAATGTTGCCGGTCTGTGTTAATATTAGTTGGGTTTTAATACATCCTCACGTTAAGCAAAGGTAGAGAAATTGGAATTAAGTAGGTGGGTGGGCTGAGTGAGTAAAAGCATGTAAGACTGATAAAGAGGCTTGGTTTTGGTTGGGTTTTTTGTTTGGTTTGTTTGTTTGGTTTTTTTTGTGCTTCAGCATTCAAGCCAAAGATGACTTGGTTCTAATTTTCCTCCCTTTCTTTTTGGTTCCTTGATTATTAGTTTTTTTAATTGTGTTTTCTTCAGTATTTAATTACTTTTTCATTTATTGAGATGTCATATTTTGCCTCAAAAGTTGATAATCGCATCTACTCTAGTATTTTGCCTGTAGAATTTTCACTCCTTACTCAGATATATGTTCCTGGTATTTTTCTTGCCAAAAAGATTGTGTACTTGGAGAAATCATATGTTTTCATGGATATCAAGCCTAGTGCTCCTAACTCATATAATGAATGATTTTGGACAAACAGTCTTCATAGTTTTTTTTAGCTCTGCTTTGGAGACCAGGCTTCAAAATCACTTCTTATTCATTTTTTTTGACTGGATGTGAGGGGAAGCTAACAGGGGAGCTAATAAAATATTCTATTGTTTTTCATCCTGAAACTTCCTCTACTAAGAAGGCATGTAGGGATTCATTTGGGCTGAGCACTGGTGCCCAGAGCTTCACATGGCTTGAATGCCTGTTACACAGATATTTCTCTGATGCCTAATTATTCTTTCATGTTGAGGGAACTCTGCATCTCCTGAGGAGGCTTAGCCAGGTATTGGCTTATTGAATATGTGGAAGATACTGGATTTCTGACACTGAAGGGGCATTGCACATTCAGGGTGGACACACTGGAAGTGCAGCAGGGAGAGAACAGTCTCTGGCCACAGACCTCTCTGACTTTAGTTATTCCTGTGGTTTTTAGATTTTATCTTTACTTCAAGAGTGAATTTGTAGCTGAGGTCCAGCATCCACAGGTTTCTTGTGTGCCAGGTAACCCTAAGTGTTTTAATCATTGCCAGTGAATGCTTAAGAATAGCAGAGAGGTGTATCTGCAGAGTGATGGACTTGCTGCAGGTTTCCTTCCTCCCTCTGTAAAGAAAGGGTCCTATACCTGGTCATTCTTGCTTTCTTGTGATCTTGAACAGCTGTACACAGTTCCATGGCTTGTTGGAGGAGAAGAAATAGAAATCAAAGCAAAAATTAAGAATATAGGATTGTAAGGGAGCAGCTAGATTAGTAAATCAGGTGAAGCATAAAAGCATTTTTTGAACCTGTCAGTTCACATAGTTTTGTCTTTGAGTTCTTTAGAGCTGTGCTCAGGAAAATACCTGGCATGTTGTATTTCCGTGAAATTAATTGCTGCTTATTGCATCCATTCCGGAAGAAAGTGAACCTGGATGACATTCAGATGAGTTTTCTGCAGTTCACTTATGAAAAATACTAGCTCTCATATATTCTAAAACAGCAGACTGGTATTTTTCTAGGTATTTGGGGTCGACCTTGCTGGTAGGTAGTCACTGATAGTGTGAATAACTGCCTTAGATTATATTAAGCCACACGTCTTGATTCGGAAGACCAGGGATGCTGAATGTAAGTTCTGTGTAATAGGAAGTATGGGGTGGTTTTTACCTGCCAGGTAAAGGCAAATTACAGCACCCATTTTAAATGCCAGTATATTCAAAACTACCTTATTAGCAGTAGGTGAGACTCGACCAGCTTGAAGTTTTTTTGGAGTCTTTCCTACCCTGGGCCTCGATAAAATAGCAAAACTACGTAATGAGCATTTGCGCTGTTGCAAGGGGGTGGGTTCCTTTTTTCAGCCTGCTTTGTTTGCAATAGGCAGAACATAAATGTCATTCCAGTTTTGAGCACACTGGTGACACAGGCACCGAAACGCTGCGTGTCTTGTAGCATCAAAATTACGCGGTTAGTAAAGATTTATTTTTCTGTTTGAGAAATTTGTGAGGTATAGTAAGTGCGAATATTCTCATCGTTTGAGCTTTTCTGACAAGTTTTTTGTACAGTTGTCTGGCTTTAGCTGATAGACAATAAAAAAGGAAACCCACAAAAATGTAAGTTAACAAATTACTTTTTAAAATACACTGTGAGGAAAGGGAAAATGCAGAATGAGAAATAACTCTTGTATGTAACTCAGACATGCATAATGTATGTGTGTAAGAAATTTGCAGCTAGCAAAATGGAATGGTAAAGGTAGAGAAACAATCTGTCTTGTTTTGTGCAGACATGTGGGAACCATTATATAAGATGTGCCACCATTACGTCCCATTTTGCCTATTTTGCTCCTTGTCCATAGCAATCCATAGTGTACTGCTAAGGGCAGAGATACTCATTGTTGTGCAATTTTAGTGGTATGGAAGGCCATCCCTAAGAAGAGAAATTCAGCCTACTTAAATTAACTGATGATAGGAAATTAACTGTAGAGTAGGAAGAATTCAATTGTATTTCTTTTATTCGAGTTACGCTTTCTGTTTTTTTGCCTTCCCTCTACTTCTTCCTGGCCTGCAGGTGGCAAACATTCCTTGGACTGCACGTTGATATTAACAGAAGGAGACTCAGCCAAATCTTTAGCTGTCTCTGGCCTGGGTGTTATTGGTAGAGACAGATACGGAGTCTTCCCACTCAGGGGCAAAATTCTCAATGTTCGAGAAGCTTCTCACAAACAGGTGTGTAGTTGTGTCCTTTCCTTTTTGCAGACAAATGGATGTCCTCCTGTTTATTCTTGTTTTCTAGATTTACATCTTCATATTTTAATTTTTAATTTTTTCATGGAAGTTTTGTGACTGAAATGTCGTAAAGGACCAGCTATTTTGAAGCCTGGGATAGGCCTGTAAATATTAACTGGAGTAGTGCAGTACTGGGATGATAAAGTTCATTTCTTCACAAGTGGAAGGAAATCTTGCTATGACTCATATTCACGTTTCACATGAGTGCTTAAAGCCCCTAAAACTTTGTATTCTCTCCATTGCCATGTGAATTCGTGGACTCACAGCATGAGTCAGCAGCCAGCAGCATTACCCCATCACATTACTCCTGCTGCCATCCATAATTTGTCTGTAAGAAGAGGTATGCTGCAGATGCCCGTAAAAACAGTGGAAAAAGAAGGCAGATTTGTGAGATGACTTTTTGTTACACATGCAGTTTTCTCCCAGGTGTCCCCATCCAAAGTGCTCCGGCCATAGAGAAGAAAGAGAGTGGTGCAGTCTCGAGAATTTGCGTGTACAGAAGAATTCATTACAAGTGCAAAGGCTCCAAGGGGTGGGAATAAAAAGCTTATGAAGTTGAGGTCAGGGTGCATTGAAGAAGTATCTGTAAAGCAAGATTGGGATGTTTCTGAATCTCTGCTTTTTACATTGGCTGCAAAAATAACTTTTTTGTACAGATTATGGAAAATGCAGAAATCAACAACATCATCAAAATCGTTGGATTACAATACAAGAAAAGCTATGAAGATCCAGAATCTCTGAAAAGTTTGAGATATGGAAAAATTATGATCATGACAGATCAGGTAAGTCTGAAATTCACAGGTTTTAATCTACAGAGTGTCTTACAATGTGTTTTGCTGCAATTTCGTAGGTTATGAGGTTTCTTTAAGGGATTAATTTATCTATGTTGCTCTAAATGCACAACTGAACTTTGCTGCACGAAATAGCAAGAAGCCAAAGTAATAATAAAAACATGCTATTGATAATTCAAAAATATGTTGAAATTAAGGACAAAAGTAGTCAGTAGATGAGAGGTGATATTGCTAGCAAGGCAGGTAGAGACAAGAATGTAGGCAATTATTTTTGGATAATCTCTTGATTGAACTATCAAGCATCTTGCCACCAGTGAGAACAGTGGCCAGATTTGGCTTTTTTCCACAAAAATTCGACTCTGTGGTATCTGGGAGAGCTGCCTGGCTCTCAGCAAAAACATGCCACAGGCAGAGAAACTTCTGAACAGCAACCATGCACTCAGCTTGAAAGAGCTCAGGGACAGTGACATTCACAGGTGGTTATTTCATACCCAGGTCCAGTTTGGAATCCGAATTAAAACCAACTGTTCCTTTCTGTGCTTTCTGACATCAGACATTGTGTTGATGTATTCAGGCCAGTGAGTGGGGTTTTTGGTGGTTTGGGGAATCTGATATTTTATAAGATTGCCTCATGTTTTCATGTTCTGATTCAGGATCAGGATGGATCTCACATAAAGGGCTTGTTGATCAATTTTATTCATCACAATTGGCCATCACTGTTGAAACATGGTTTTCTTGAGGAATTCATCACCCCTATTGTGAAGGTATGGGTTCTGTTATTGAGATTTTATGGATTACTTACAGCACAACAGAAATGTTGATTTTGTTTGTTTGTTTTTTCAAAGGCAAGCAAAAATAAGCAAGAACTTTCATTCTATAGTATTCCTGAATTTGATGAGTGGAAAAAGCATATGGAGAATCATAAAGCATGGAAGATAAAATACTACAAAGGTTTGTTTAAAAACAGATATGTGAACCCTAGGAATAAATAATAATAAATGGGTGGTATGAATTTTTATTTATAGCTGTTTTCATGGTAGTATCTTACATAATGATTTTATAATATTCCCAGGAAAATAAAAGGGGTAAAATAATAAAACTTAAATTCTGAATATTGAGTAACTAATTAATTTTATTGTACAGGATTGGGTACCAGCACTGCTAAAGAAGCAAAAGAATATTTTGCTGACATGGAAAGACACCGGATCTTGTTTCGATATGCTGGGCCTGAGGATGATGCTGCCATTACACTGGTAAGAACTCACAAAAGTGCTTCAAATATGATAGGTTTTAGTTCTCATTGTGTGCTGAAAATGGCACATGAGGAAGTCCTGACAGGGCTTGTTTTGGTTTTGATTTTTTTGAGTACCTGAAAAAAAATCTTTGGGTAGAGAAAGAGTCTTCTAGAAAATGTTTTAAATTTTGGAAAAAGCTTAATCCATACCACAAAATGAGCTTTACCTTCTGCTTTTAGCTTTGATAATTTTGTGTGATGTGAATATCAAGAAATGTTACAGTCAGAATTGCTTTTAAAGACAGAACATACAAAAAAGTACTCTGAGTAAGGCAATAGAGCCTAAACTAATTATGTTTCACATCTACTTAGGGGTCTGTATTTTTGCTTCTGAGCAAATAAGATCAGATAAATACTGTTTATTCTTTGAAGATCTATCAGTGTGTCATATATGTAGTCATGCATGTGCTGTACATATTTGAATTTGAAGTTTTGTAAATAGTAGTGTGCAGGAAAATACTTGTGTTTCAAAGAAAGCTTGTGGAAGAACAAAGTGTGAAGTGTCTGGAATGAAGCTGTTTTCTCAAGAAATATTTCAACTTTTATCTACTTTAATTTGCTATTTAATTGTAGGTGACATTAGTGAGAAAAAAGGGTAGGAGAGAAAAAAAAAAGGAAAATGGAAAAATACCCGTCTTAGACAAAACAACTTTTTTCTTATACTGTGGATACAGTAAAATGTGTGGTTTTACTAACAGAATCCTGATCTCTATTTCTGCAAAGAGACCTCCATACACAGGCTGGTATATGAGGCCATGTAACCAATTATGTCTGATCCTCACTGTTATCTAAAACAATATTCTGTCAGTCTGGAAGGAAGCTGTTCACCTCTGTTACACCTCAGCAGCTACCAGCTAGTGATGGAGCTGCGTACAGAAGCTTCACTTGCACTTCCACCTGCATTTCCTCTGCTGGCCACTGCAATCCCAGCCCCACTCTGGGTGGTGTGTGATTATGGGCCCTGCCAGACCTCATGATAGCTGAAATCTAGGAAAGCAAAAATTATTTCACAAAGCAAATTCTTCAGCATTCTGAAGATCTCTTTTGCTAGTAAATGAAGTATTAGAATAGCAGTTTTAAGTGGAGAAACAACAAAAAAAAAATCTCCTTCTTATTCTATTCAGGAATAAATATTTGAGAACAGCTCTTAATTCTGTTAATTCTATTTTTATTCTATATGAATAAAATGAAATTTTATTCTATCTTTATTCCATGAAATAATTTTTATGCTGATCCAGCTCTTGGTCATTTGTCACTTCAGTGGTCTAGAAAAGGTATAGATAAACTGAAATGAGCCGGAAGAAAATTGTAAGAATTTAGTCATGTTTTTCACAAAAGCCTAATCTTAAATTTACAGATGTCTGGCATTGTGAATTGTCAAGCTTTGTTCACAAAGGAAGTCAGTCTGATGCAAAACAGGGTGATATGGCCTAGTCCTTTTCTCAGAAACCAAGTTACATTTAATATTTATTGTGCAGCATCATGTCTCCAAGGAATTGAAGCTACTCATTGAGCTCTTTTGGAGTGCTCCAGTCAGAGTCCTTTGAAAAGACGTTGCTGATGGCTGTGTTCTTATGCAGGAGAGTGGTTGAAATCAGGACATAATGAAGTTTCTACATGTTACTCCCTGAGAAGAAAAGGCAATACTTCAGCAACTCAAAGAATTTCCCCAAAGTAGTCAAAATCTTGCTTAAACCACATACTCAGTTTTTACGTATTTTTCTCTTTTTTGGAGAAGAAACTCACTGGAGGGGAACTCTGTTTCAGTACCACCACAAAGTCAGAACATTCCTGTGTGTCCTTTTGTAATGATAAGTGGTTGCTGGCAAGTGATGCCTTGTCATCATGAAGGCTGAGGCTGTCAGTCAGCTGGCCCAAACTCTGGCTTAGGCTTTTTGTGCTGTGTCAATTTTGCCAGGTTGTCAATTTTTGTAAGAGGAGTAGGGATGGCCGGTCAGGAACAGCTACAAGTTATTAACAGAGCAAAGAGGGCATGGAGGGGACAAGAGTGGGGTATTTTTTCTAATACCTTCAGTTGATTTTATTGATGAGAGCTGGTTATAGCTCAGTCTAAATGATGAACCCAACTTTAAAACTCTGTGGGGAAAGACCTTCAAACCTGTATGTCAAAGCACAACTCTGATGTGAAGAGGAGAAGAACAACGATAAGATTTGTCTAAATGTGTGCAGATTTCAGGGAAGCAATATAAATTTAAATTGCAAACAGTGAGAGATCTGCCATTTTGAAAAACCTTGTGCAAAAATGTCTGAAAAGTCAGGTACTGGTACTGCTCCTTAAATGTAAACGTTAGTTATATGGATTAGCTTGTCCAAATAAGCCTTATTGAATACTTGATCGGAAAGTGCAAGATACTTAAAATTCTGACTAAAGTAACATACATTTGCACAAGCATTTATACGCTGATTCTTTAGTGTACTTGGAATCTTTCCAGGCCTTCAGTAAGAAGAAGATTGATGACCGAAAAGAATGGTTAACAAATTTCATGGAAGACAGGCGGCAGCGTCGACTACACGGCCTTCCCGAGGTGAGTCCTAAATGATAGCAATAAATCTGCCAGGTGAGATTTAAATGTAATGTAGTTTTCGTATTGAATGAATAATGTATGTGGTTTTTTTCAGCAATTTTTATATGGTACAGCAACAAAACATTTGACTTACAATGATTTCATTAACAAGGAGTTGATCCTTTTCTCAAATTCAGACAACGAGAGATCTATCCCTTCCCTTGTTGATGGTAAGCTGATAATTCATTACGATTTGTTGGAATATTCCTGTTTATTGGTGTTTTTTAGAGCTGTGATTTGTATTGGAATCAATGCATTCAAGTAGAGAATATAAGAACTTCCATGTATGTGTTTGTTATCATTTCATATCAATGATGTCCTGGGTTTATTAGGAAGAGAATTGCCAGGGGGTCAAGGGAGGTGATCCTGCCCCTCTACTCAGCCCTGGTGAGGCCACATCTGCTGTGTCCAGTTCTGGGCTCCTCAGTACAAGAAAGACATGGAGCTCCTGGAGCAGGTCCAGTGGAGGGTTATGAAGATAATTAAGGGACCGGAGTGTTTCTCTTATGAGGAAAGGCTGAGGGACCTGGGCCTGTTCAGTCTCAAGAGATGATTGAGAGGGGACCTCACCAATGTGTATAAGTATCTAAAGGGGAGGTGTCAAGAGGATGGAACCAGGATCTCCTCAGTGGTGCCAAACAGTAGCACAAGAGGCACTGGACAGGCACTGATGCACAGAAGTTTCACGTGAACATGAGAAAGAACTTTTTCAGTGTGCAGTGACCACACACTGGAACAAATTGCTCAGAGAGGGTGTGGAGTCTCCCTCACTGGAGATATTCGAGAGACTATATCCTGTGCAATGTGGTCTAGGGTGATCCTGCTTGGGGAGGTTGGACCAGATGTGACCTGCTGTGGTCTCTTCCAACCTGAACAATTCTGTGATTTATGTGCTAAGGAATTGCCATGTTTCTTC
Organism: Cnemophilus loriae; assembly: GCA_013397755.1. Classification (NCBI taxonomy): domain Eukaryota; kingdom Metazoa; phylum Chordata; class Aves; order Passeriformes; family Corvidae; genus Cnemophilus; species Cnemophilus loriae. The sequence continues at coordinate 2,619,370 of VZTF01002191.1, forward strand.
TGTGAGGAAGTTTAAGCTGTTACTGTGCAGGGTTTTTACTTAACCAGACCTATTCCCTAGGCCCTACAAGTGCTTTGTTTCTGCAAATCTCTTAAGTGCTTATAATAATTAACATTCAAGTCAGCAGCTGAATGCAGATGAAGATGCAAATATTTTCTCCCTTCAGTCTTGCACCACAGGCAGTGCTCTCGTGTTTACTGTCTTGTAATCTTGCTAGGCTCCTGTCGGTCAGGTTTAGTAACCCTCCTCCTTGCAATAGTATGAACATTAAAAGGAGCAGCTTACTTCTCTACAGCTTCATTTGTAAAACTGTCTGCAGACAGCGTGAGCAGGAACTTCTGCCCATGTCATTGTCCATGTGCACAAGCTTACTACGATCAGAAAAAAGACCTTGAGACTTAGGGGATGGGAGATGTGCATTTATATCCACTTTCCAGTGCATTTTATAGTGGAGCTGGTCAGGCTTCTTGACACTGCAGACCTATACTAAAATATTCATGCAGCAAGAGCTTATTGTGTTTTGGATGAGAGAGAGGGATAGTTCAGGGGGTAGGGGCAGTAGCTTCCCGGTAGGATGTATCCCCAGCTTTGATGCAGAATGAAACTGAGTTAGGTATGCAGATACACACCTAGGGAACCAAAGGATGTCAGTCTCTGTTTCAACTTCTCCAGACTTACTTCTCCCATAGCTGGGTACTTACAGAGCTGTGTTTCACGAGATCATTGCTCCTTACAACATACTGTACCCAGACTGCCTTCTCAGAAACAGCAGAATGATTTTGCTGAAACTTTAAATATTTAAGAATGAACTTGCAGTGGACTGTTTCTACAGAAATGTAAGAAAATAAGAAGGCAACATAGCTATTCATATATTTGTGTGTCTATGTGTATATGTAACATAATGTAGGTGTATATCTAATATTACAAATATAGTATATAATTTGTATGAGTGTTTCTGCCAGCTTTGGCTGTAATTCTGCATTCTGGGCATGGATGTGTGAATTTTTCTGCGGGTGTAGTACTCTAGCAATGGTTTTTGTCCTTTAGCATCATCAGGTGACATATGACAGGCTAGTCTGGTGGCAAATCTCAGAAAAAATAATTAAGAGGAAGGTCTTTTTGACTGTCTTTTCACAGCTGCTAGTTACAATTCTTACTACTTGGTGATTCTCCTGTGTGAAGGAAACCCATTCAGTCTGTTGTATTCCATAGATTTCTGGTAGAAAAACATGATGCAGACCCATTGTAAAAAAGTTTGGATATTACATATTTAAATGAAATGGAAATTAAAGTCAGTATCTTTTTTTTTTTCTTTTGTCTTCCTTCCAGCTTTTGCTCTTATGTTTGACCCACTGTAGTAATGGTAACACTTAACAATATTTTAGTGCATTTCAGAAATGTATGTGAATTAAAACACTGAATAGCTCAATAAGATAAATAATGATCTAGAACTGGTTGTCAAGTTCTAGATAACATGCAGGAAATATGATGCAATCCCTTCTGCACAGATGTTGTTCCTAAAGTGTGCCTAAGCAATGAAAATCAGAAGATCAGAGACTGGCTTCTTTCTTAAAACTTTAAAAGATCTAAAGAGGATAACATTTTTTTTGTTGTTGAATTTTAATGTGTATTTGAGAATTTAACACAAAAAGTAAAATTTCAGAGTGCTGTGAAATACATGTGAGCTACAGTTACAGCTGTCATTGCTGAATTCATGCTGATAACCTTAGAAAAAGGATTTTGCTGAGTAGAATGGAAAGAATTCTTGACTTGTGGAAGTTGTACGTTTAGGATCAAGGTGCAGTTTATTACAATGATGTATTGGATGCTGTATAATTGGCTGAAAAGGTTATGTTTCCACTTTTTTGGTAATTTTTTGAGTTTGGTAAAATATTTTTAATTACTTTAAAAAAAATTATATATTTATTATTTTGTTGATATTACAGTGTGAATTTGCTTCTATTTAATGTTTAGACTTCTTCTGAGAGGTTAGAAATGATAATAAGGCAAAACAAATTTATCACTTGAAAACATTTGCTTGTGTGTATGTTGAAAATGGGATGTTCTTCTTAATAGGTCTGAAACCAGGGCAACGCAAGGTTCTGTTCACTTGCTTTAAGAGAAATGATAAACGTGAAGTAAAGGTTGCTCAGCTGGCTGGTTCTGTGGCTGAAATGTCTGCTTATCACCATGGCGAGGTGAGTATGGAGGATGGTAAAGCTGTGAGAACTTTTAACCTACGTAAAATATTAGGTAAATAAAAAATACTAGGTATTAAAATTGCAAACTGTTGACTATAATTCTACTAATCACAGATGTACTTTTAAAGAAAGTGAACCAAACAGTATGTAGCTTGATAAGACAGCATATTTCCTTTCTTTCCAAGTGTTTGTGTGCAGTGGTATCCCAAATACGTTGCGAGTTGTGGCAAAATAGTAGATAACTAATTACCTAGGTTCTCAAATCTAGGAATATAGGAACTATGTACTAGGACAATTTTTGTCTGAAACAAGAAATACAGTATTTTAAGGGAAGAAGCAGAGATTCTGTTCTTCAAAAACTTTTTACAGTGTCGGAACAAAGATTATTGCTAGCTTCTGTTTTTTTAATATTTATTTGAAATATTAGCAAGAGTGGCCAAATTAACAGTCCATCCAGTCCTTCTCTTCTCCCTTTAGAAGCAATGGGTAGTGATTTGTGCATGCAAGTGTGGTCAGTTTGTGTACCTTTACTTCCCCCAGAGAAGTGCTTTAGAAAAAATTGAGGAGCTCAGGTGTTTTCATAAGCATAGAATATGTATTCCCAGCAGCCCTTGTAATAGGTTATAACAGTCCTTTCTCAGGGAGACTGCTTTTTAAAAAATTTAATTCAGGTTAGTCACACATTTTTGTGCCATTAAAAATAGCTTTTACTGGCTGATTAGGATAGACTGTCTCATAGTTATTACTATGAATATGTATTTTCTTGCAGCAAGCATTAATGATGACTATTGTCAACTTGGCTCAGAACTTTGTTGGAAGTAACAATGTGAATCTGCTACAACCTATTGGTCAGTTTGGCACCAGGCTTCATGGTGGAAAGGATGCTGCCAGCCCTCGCTACATTTTCACCATGTTAAGGTAAACTACTAATGTCGAGCTAAATGCATACTTTTAAATAGCCTTGTTACGAAACTCATCCTTTCACAACACTCCTTTTTTTGGGAGGAGTGGGGGAGAGAAATGGAGAAAGATTGAAATATTTTGATAGAAGCTCATATTTTGCTTTGAGTCTCTTAAGTGTGGTTTTGAACATCCGTAGCATTTTGCTACTCCTACAGTTAAGCAAGGAAATTTTGCAACTATTTGGATGCTGTGTTGCTTTATTACTGGTGGCCCCAGTGTCACACTGAGCTGTGTGCTTTGAAATCTTCAAAGAACGATATTTTGTAGATGGTAAATGTCAGCAGTTGCTGGTGTACCAGGTACATGTGTTACTGTGAAGAAAGCAAACATCATCTGTTATGAACACACTCTTCCATTGGGAAGAACTTGGTTATCTCAGGAGATGTGTACGTTGGATTTTCAGCTTCAGAATGGCAAAGAGAAAGGAAGACATGAGAAAAGTCTGCAAGCAGATCATATCTGGGCACAAGGACTGCTAAAGCAAAATATTCTTTACTTACTGGACTTGAGGTTAAATGGTTTTCCTTTTTTTCTTTTTAAAGCCCTTTAGCAAGGCTACTTTTTCCATCAGTGGACGACAACTTGCTTAAATTCCTGTACGATGACAACCAGCGTGTAGAGCCTGAGTGGTATATTCCCATCATTCCCATGGTCTTAGTAAATGGAGCTGAAGGAATTGGTACCGGATGGGCGTGCAAACTTCCAAACTATGATACCAGGGAGATTGTAAACAATGTCAGACGAATGCTGGATGGCCTAGATCCCCACCCAATGGTAAAAATAATAGTGTATATTGGTATTTTATATGTGTGTACTTACAAAATTAATTCCTATCTCTCTAGAACTTCTTGGTTATTGGAACGTCTGAGTTGGTTTGTCCCAGTAATTTTATGTAGAAGCTTTACTTGACTGTTGGGATGAGGCTGGGGAAGTTCACCTTGAATCAAAAACATTGGGTTTTTTGCAATTATTTTAGAGGACTTTTTGTTCAGTCTGCTGACTGTTACGAGTCTTACAGGGTAGTTGTGGCATGGCAGTAGAGTAAAAAGTTGTATCACTCTTTCTTTTTGAAGGTACTACTTAAGTATCTTCAGCCAAAGTTAGCATTTCCTTTCTCTTGTCTGAATTGTTCTCTCTTTTATATATCTGTAGGCAGAGGAGAAGATATTGCTGCTGTTCAAGAAAAGCGGCATCTTCTGAACTGCATTTGGCTTCTGTTTATTCAAAATTTTAGAAGTCCCAGAAGTGGTGTGAAAAAAATTGGGCAGGAAGAATACCTGTGTGAACCCATAATATCTGTGACCAAGAGATGAAATGCAGTTGATGTAACCTTAATTTTACAACTGATGAATATTGCGGCTTGGCTGTGTTTACCAAGTCACAGAAGCAGAAACATCTTTCCTTCTCTACCTAGATCACAGTTCACTGAGTGTACAATATCAATTTTCGTGACATAGTGGCTTTCCTTTTTCAAATTCTTGGGAACAATGAGATTTTTTTTTTTTTTAATTAATGCAATCCATTGCCCTTCCTTTAGGACTCCTAGGCCTTCTGTGTAGTCTCACAGTCAATTGAAGCTCTCTGTGGTTGAAAGAGGCAGTTCTGCCTCCATCTAGCTCCTTTCTGTGTGCTGGTATGTGTTTGTGTCCTCATGGTAAGCTGGATAAGGAAATCAATCCTGTTAAAAAAAAATTCCTCAGCCTGTTTAACCTGGATGGGTTCCACTATCTTTGCCAAACAGCACAAAAATGAAAAAATGGTTAGGGGAGGTAGCACCCCTTCTGTAAAGTTATTGTGAGACTGGGGTGTTTATCTGCTTTCTGTCATGCCTTATTTGTGCTTAGAATTTTCTTTAAAGAAGAGAAAGAAAAAACCAAACAAAAGAATCAAAACAAAACCCCACCACCTCACTGGGTTCAGCTGCATCTTCTTAAGAATTTTTCTACTCTGTGGACAGTAGGATAATTGGTCCTGTCACTTGCATGTGTGTATTCTGGGTTTTTTTCTGTAGTATTTTTCCTATGACTTCAGATTTTCACAGGCATGAGAGGTTTGTTGATGGGTTAGTGCAATATACAGTGATAACTCTACGGAGTATGGAAAAGAAATATTTTTCTGACATTTTATTATAACGATTGTTGCCACTTTGCTGGTTTTTCCAATTTCAGCTCCCAAACTACAAAAACTTCAAAGGAACCATTCAGGAACTTGGTCAAAATCAGTATGTAGTGAGTGGTGAAATATTTGTGGTGGACAGGAACACAGTAGAAATTACAGAGCTTCCTGTAAGGACATGGACCCAGGTACGTAATAGTGAAATACATTTTAATATAAACAAAAACCAGTGAAGAATTCCTCATTAAATTATTTAATCCTACATCTGCATGAATTTCTAACACAATTTCTGATTATAGATACACAGAAGGGAACATGGTTTCATTCTCCTGTGTGCTTTTGTAGAAGATGGTTTTCTATTTGTGCCACCAGCTGTCCATACTACAAAGAATACCTCCTTCTCCTGCTGAATTCATAGTTAAACCACTTTACAGTAGCCTTTTCTGTCCTGCTTAGATGCCTCTTACATTTGTGCTCCTCTTGGCCTGCATTTTGCAGGTTATACTGGTTCTGTAAGTTATAGCTGGTATCAGATGAAATGCACAGAGCTTTTGAAGTTTGTGTTGTTCAGTTAGTTTGCAGTTTTAAGGCATTTCAAGCGTTTCTGTTTTTTGCTGCCCTATTTTTAACAGGTGTACAAAGAACAGGTTCTAGAACCTATGTTGAATGGGACTGAAAAAACTCCAGCATTAATTTCTGACTACAAGGAATACCACACTGATACAACTGTGAAATTTGTTGTGAAGATGACAGAAGAAAAGCTTGCACAGGCAGAAGCTGCTGGATTGCACAAAGTCTTTAAGCTTCAAACAAGTCTTACTTGTAATTCTATGGTAACTTTTTCATGTTTGGCTATCAGAATCCCTACTGCTTCTTGTTGTAAACTCAAATGTTTTTGTAGTATGCTTTGGTTCTTGGTATTGAACAGTGCATTGTGTATTTGAAATAGTTTGAATAGCAGAAAACTGTAATGATGACCAATATTAAGTCAATATCAATGAGCAAATCCATTTTAGTCCTGATGAGTCTTTCAAATAAGACAGGCCTGGGATGGTTGCCTTCCTGTAATTGAAAATTTCCTGTGCAGCTAACCAAAAGTAGTTAATGTAAAGTAGATCATACAAATAACTTTCTGCCATATTATAATTAGATTTGAGTTTTAAACTTGAGACAAGTTACGTTTTCAAAATTGCACTCTCTGCAGGACTGTTACTCCTCTAACAGGAGTTAAATGATCCAGTGTTTCCACCAGCATAAATCTAATTTCAGTGGTAAGGTATAGCAAACGCTGTTCTTAAGCTGCTGAAGACATAATAGTGCTGTAAATTACTAAGAACATGAATAAATGTAGATGTCTGTCTATTCTGAGAGGGATTTGAATGTAAGTTAATTTCTGCCAGAAGATTTCCAAACATCCTGTCTTTACAGATACTGAAAAAACAGTTCTATTTCTTGTATGGCAGATGCTACTTTCAGATATTACCACAAAACACAAATATCAGTATTGTTGCTATTGTTGTGTACATCAAAAGCTATGTGAAAATAGGTTAAAAATAAATTAAAGACTGTAGAATTGGAAGAGGAAACAGGCCTTGCTCAACTAATTTTGTAGATTGTACTTGAAAAGCAAATCTACCAAATCAGGGTGATGGTATTTCTCACATGTTTAAACAACTGTAGGAACTACTGTGAGAATCTGTTGTCAGTTTTACATTTCACAGATTACAAAATGTTTTGCAGCTGAATCCTGCATTTTCTGCCTGCTGAAATAAATAATAAATCATTAGGGCTGCTTTCTGTACCTGTGTAGGAATTAATCTGCCCTTAAAAAGCGTAAGCCCCTTAAAAAGTTATGCAAGCTGGCCATTGTCCCCCAGCTCCCAAGTAGCTATTTGGGATAGATGAATTACCATCTAGAGGGGTTTATTTCTCTCAGTTGGCTGTGGAGGGCACTGAGGGTGACTAGTTCACCTATAAATGTCTAAACTGGAGATGTCAGAAGCCAGGCAGGATTGATTCCACCTATCAAGTAAAAATGATTTCTTACTTAGTGCTTGAACTTGAAGGATGGTCATTTTCACAGCTGAAAAGTGACAGATTTCACAGCTGAATTGAAGGATTATTAAGGATTATTAAGCTTTTCAACTGTTATATTAAATAGTTGTGAATCATTAGTTGCTACTGAACTTGCGATTTAATATGTAGATAAAATTAGTCATTCAAGTGAACTCAGGCATATTTCTCTATATAGCTGTCTTTTTGTTTGATTGTGCTACCATAAATCTCATCTTAAATCTACTTTTTAATAAAAATAAAATCTATCCATCTGTGTGCTCTGTAGCTCCCACAGTGAGCTTTGAGTTCACACTCCTCAAAATACCACTTTTTGAACGGTGCTTTCATATGTGCAATAGAACACTTACACAAAGGCTAACAAAGTTTGAGTTATGCAGCCTCTCTCAAAGACTATCATGTATTTTCTAGGTGCTGTTTGATCACATGGGGTGCTTAAAGAAGTACGAAACTGTGCAGGACATCCTGAAGGAGTTCTTTGATCTGCGGTTACATTATTACAGCTTGCGCAAGGAGTGGCTCGTGGGAATGCTGGGTGCAGAGTCCACCAAGCTGAACAACCAAGCTCGTTTCATCCTGGAGAAGATACAAGGGAAAATTACCATTGGTGAGTAAATAGAAGTTGGAATTGTTAACAGTGGGGGAAGATCTGGAAATTATTTAAGTATAGTAGAAAATACTTGCATGCAAGGTATTTATTTTCATGATGCTTATTTTCCTTCTGTTTTTTTCTCCTCCTCTGTGTTTGTGTGTGTCTTGTAGAGAACAGATCAAAGAGAGATTTGATTCAGATGTTGGTTCAGAGAGGTTATGAATCTGATCCAGTAAAAGCCTGGAAAGAAGCACAGGAAAAGGTAATAATCTAGAAATAGTTGATATTGTTACTGTTATAAATGATATTACTTGTTTTCTAGTAGTCTAACTTAGTTTGTAACACACACATAGCACTTTAAAAACATTATTCATTACTTCTTATTGGCCTCCATTTAAAATAAATGAACATCAAACTTACACAAAAATATAGTCATGTAATATTGTTGTTGTATATGGATAATTCTTAGAAGAAAACTAGATACTACAAGTCTGAAAAATGAGATTGCAAAGGATTGAATTTCCTAATGTACCCAAATCAAAACTGGCAACTTGATTTCTGACTGGCTGATACAGAAAGTGCTGCATCAGTTACCCCACGCATACAACTATTTACTAAATGCAATTACTTCTATATAACTTTTTGTTTTTCTGTAAAGAAGCATGGATATTATAAAGCGATGACTTTTAAATTCATTTTAGTAAATTTGACCATGACCTAGACCTATATTTATTGCTGCTTTTTTAAAAACCAAGCAGTTTTTATTGTTCTGAAAGAGAGATGTGATGAGTTTAATTTCAAAGTTACATCCCCATTACTATGGGCAGATGGAACTACTTTGAAAAGCAACTTCGAATTTCTGCCAGCCACCCCTTTTCCGTGTCTTTGCCACTGCTTTAGCTATTTGTTTTCATTTCACATTTGTTTTGTATTTTTAATACTGTATTTTAACTCTATGGAGTGATTTCTATTTTATAGCAAGACTGTTGTTTAGAGAAATTTTGATCTACTTTCAAACCTCAGTTTGTACATTTGGGGCTTTGATACCAGCTCTTTTCCAAAGGACTGTGCTCATTTTGTAAAGGAACAGATATCCACGAATATCCAAAGGGCAAAGGTCTCAGCCCTGTGAGACAGGTGGGATAGCCCCAATATCTGCAGCCAGCAGCATACAAGGCTCTAGCACAGGTTCAATTTGTTTTCTTAAATCAAATGATTGAATAATCCAGCTCTAGAAGGTCACAGGAACACGGCCTTTTGGAAAGGTCCAGAAAATGTTCAGGTTATTGAATCTGTGAGGGCACACCCTGCTACTCTGTGCTGGTGCTTTGGAGCAGTGTTACAGTTCATGCACAGAGCTAAGATCACTAATACTTGTAACTGTGAATGTTTCACCTTAGGCAGCAGAAGAGGAGGACTCTCAGAATGCAAATGATGATGCTTCCTCTGCCTCTGGTGCAACCTCTGGCCCTGACTTCAACTACATCTTGAACATGTCCCTGTGGTCACTCACAAAAGAGAAGGTGGAAGAGTTGATTAAACAGAGAGATTCCAAGGTTGGTGCACCATGGAAGGCTTGTTCCACAATGACACAGTCATTGCTGATGTGCCTGTTGGGAATGTTCAGTCAGGCATTTGCTTTAGTTGTAACTTGCATTCTCTATACTACTTTCATGTTTTAGGAGAGAGAACTAAATGATCTTAAAAGGAAATCTCCTTCAGACCTCTGGAAAGAAGATCTAGCGGCCTTTGTTGAAGAGCTTGAAGTATGCTTTACTTTACATATATTTCTAAAACATGAAATTCACATTAATTTAATTGAAAGCACTAATAGAAGTTATTAAAATTTAAGAAAAATAATTTAAAAATACTACATTTTGAATCAAAAGCATATATATTTCATATTATAATGGTAACTGGGAAACCAATATTGGATATTTGTGTTCCTGGTAGTGTTTCTCAGGGATTGTCTCTTGCATCTATCCAGTTTAATGCTTTTTCCAAGTCAGTGATGTTAAAAGAAAAATAACCAGGAGAAAGTTAGTTTTCAGATGACACAAAAACCTGGGAGTAGTAACTGATAACGATAATAATTACAGCAGTTCTACATGATCTAATTTTTTGTGAGGCAATACGTATTACCAAATTCAAAGCTGTACATTCAGGAATGAAGCGTGTAGACCATAACTACTGTATGAGGGGCTCTTAGTTTGCCTCATCAGTAATTCTGGAAAAAGATGAAGTCCCATTGGTGAATAACCTGCTGGACCTCAGTTTTCCATGTTGTCTGTAAAGGGCTGATGCAGTCTTTCGAAATGACACACTTCAAAACTAAATGCTTAAGTTAAATGCTGAAATAATGGAAATTTACAGCAGTACCAGACAGACACATGCTTGCAAAATAGAAACTTGACAGAAGATTTTTTAGTCCAACAGTGTCCAAAAGTTTGTATTTATCCTTGAATAAAAGTGTAGTTTTTAACTCTACAGGGTAATGAATTTACCAAGATTAAGTGGTCAGTGTTCCAGAACGGAAAAGTGTGTTCCAATTCAAGTGAGAATTTAAGGGGAGACTTATGCTCCATGTAAAAAGGAGCTGAATCTTAAATAATCATCACGTTCCACTGTCCTCATTAAAAAACGTTGTATTTCCCCGCTCCTGCCTCCCCTTGTTTGTTAGAAAGTAGAAGCACAGGAAAGAGAAGATGTCCTGGCTGGCATGGTTGGCAAACCAATAAAGGGCAAAGTTGGTAAACCCAAGATGAAGAAACTCCAGCTGGAAGAGACCATGCCATCACCATTTGGCAGAAGAATAGTTCCACAGATTACATCTGCCATGAAAGCTGATGCCAGCAGGAAATTGCTGAAAAAGAAAAAGGTAAACCAAAATGACTACTACAGTTAAGTTATTTATTATTTAACTGGTGTATTTTTCTGCTCTGGTGGCATAAATCCAAATCACCAGATTGTCATTGGTGCTGTGTTTGTACTGTTTTGCTGACCTAATGCATAAGAAATTTGTACTGGATTTCTTTTACATTTGCAAGCCTCTTGTGTGTGCTTATTGTTCAGGTGTTTCTATTGAGATAACTTCTTTCCAAGACTATTCAACAAATGTCAATATACTAGTCTACGTTCACTTATTGTCATTTACAAAACTATTCCAGTTCAATCTTGAAATGTAAAGGTGTAATTTATTTTATTTTGTAATTTTAGGGTGAAACTGATACTCTAGCAATAAAAATGGAATTTGATGAAGAGTTTGGTGGTGTGCCAGCTGAAGGTGGTGGGGATGACTCACTGAATGCATCAGCTGCAGCAGCTAAAACCCCTAAACCTAAGAGAGAGAAGAAGGAGCCTGGTAAGACTCTTGCACAGCCATAGTTAACCTTAGCTGTGTACTTACCAGGCATGAAATGCATTTTTAACACAGTGTGAGAAGGGAAATACAGCACAATAATCACTATTTCATCTGGTTTTCTTCCCTAAAATGAAATATTTGAAAATACTCTGCTGAAATTTCTTTGTGTAAGCTACTTTCCTGGGAGTGGTGGATCTTACATTTTCTACATTTGAATTTTTGGGGAGGGGTCTAAATTCTTGAATTTGTGTATAGAAAAATAGATTATTTTTACATAATGAGGCTAACTCTTTGCAAACGGAAATGTCTAGTTTGTGTGCTCTCTGACACTGAAGGACAGGGCACTCAACTTCAGCCCCTCAGTCTGAGTAATGGTATAGATTGTAGAACTTGATTAAATAAATGTATTTTCCTATTGACATATTCAGTCCTTCTGACTTTCAGAAAGTTATGGGTGCTATGGCTTGGCAGACGACCAGCGTTCACTTTCCCATTTCCTCTGCTAGTGGGAATTTATTATTGCTGTTTGAGAAATACATAGTAACAGGGAGGCAGCAACAAAAAAAGAAAGCTAGAGACAGAAGAGAAGGTTTAAGTAGAAGGGGGTTTATTTTTTCAAAAAGAGGAAGAAAACGTGGTTGTGCAAATAATTATTCTGAGATAAGGTCTGGTTTTAATTATTCAGGGGATTATCCAACCTGAGTAGATTCACTAAATACAGTTATGAGTGACTTGTCTATGTGCAGCTCAAATCTCCCACAGCCACTGTTGAGCCAGAGCAAATTAGCCCAGCTTGCCCTGAGCTTGCCCTGAGCTTGCTCTGCAATTGACTGACCACATTTTTACCCATCTCCTGCAATAGGATATCCTCTGCTTCCCATGTTTGTTGTATTTTTCCGATAACTGTTTCTGATGAAGTTCCCTGAATAATGGAAAACTGCATGTTCTTTCCCTGGAAAACTCTAGCAACCTTTAAAGAGAAGTTTTACCTCCTTTAATGGCAAAGGAGATAAAACTTCAAATTAGAGACTTTATGTTCTTCAGTCATAAAACAAATTTCTTTGGCAGCAGCCAGTCAAGTTCTGTGTGAAATAATTTCGTGTTAAATCTTTCTTCGGGGAGGAGAAAGAAATTTACAACTTTTAAGGGAGAACATTTTAAGATTAAAATTTATGCTAAATTTATAAACAATTAGAAAATATGAAAATACTTTTTAACCTGACTGTAGTAAATGCTTTTTTTTTTGGCAGGTCCCAGGGTAAGAAGGACACCATCATCTACAAAATCCAGTGCAAAAAAAGTGAAGAAACGAAACCCATGGTCAGATGACGAATCCAAGTCTGAAAGTGATTTAGAAGAAAATGAGCCCGTGATTATTCCAAGAGACTCTCTGCTTAGGAGAGCTGCAGGTACCCAAGATTTTGTGAATTGTTTATTGTGACTGAAAGTTCCAACTACAAACCCACATTTTCCTTTGACCACAGCCTTCCTTTAGGACTTTATTTCCTACAGATAGCTTGCATTACATTTTTCTTCATTGTGTGAAGAATACTCTTAATGTCATGATCAAGAATTTAAGGGTTGATATGAAAGGTTTTGTAACTTAGACCAGAAATCTTTTCCCCTATTCTAAACACTAGAATAGAAATTACTCACAAAACTAATGAATTATACAAGAAATAGACAAGATAATATTATTACAAACAAAAAAATTGCTCTAATACAATTATACTGCCAAATAAGGCCTAAAAGGCAAGTAAAAAATCATAAAAAAGATTCTGAACACTCCATGAAAACCAAGGCTGAAAGTTTGGAAAATGTATAAGTATTTGATGGTTAAAAACTCCCCACAGAGTTTCTGGAAAATTAGGAAGAATGTTCAAATGGTGGAGTCAAGAAAACTTCAATTGGAAATGAAGGATTCTCATTCCTTAGAAGTACTGATGCACAATGTCTCCATAATATCCTTAGCTGAAGGGGTCAGAGCAAGCCACAAGAGGTGTTGGATGTTGGCTAACATCTAAATTATTCTTTTTTCTTTCCGGCCCTTTGTTCTTCCAGGCCGAAACAAATTTATTAATCCACCACTCTTTTGTCTTGTGTACTCTGAGGCAGGGATTGTTCACTGACTTCCACTTTGATTTGTATATGTGTCTGTATTATACAACATAAACAGCTCTCCTAAAATGTGTACCTGTGTGATCTTCTCAGCTGAGAGGCCCAAGTACACTTTTGACTTCTCAGAAGAAGAAGATGATGCCGATGATGATGATGATGCCAACAATAACAACGATTTGGATGAGCTCAAAGTAAAAGCTTCTCCAGTTACAAATGACAGAGAGGATGAGTTTGTTCCCTCAGACAGTTTAGAAAAAGATGAGTATGACTTCTCCCCAGCCAAATCAAAGCCATCTCCAGAGTAAGTACTGTAACTCAGCAGGATTTCTTTATTAATCATTTTTTCAATGCAGAAGTGTCTGAACACAACTGAGAAACATCAGCCTGTTATTACTCTACATGTACCATGAAAAATAAAATGTGTAGAAATTCAAGTGCATCTTATCTCAGCCTTGCAACTGACCTATGCAGGGGTGACTCATGATTTAAAAAAATAATATAATAATATACAAAAATAGTTATGATACACTGTCTGTAATAGCATCTGTTAAAATACTTTTTTAAAGATCCTCTGTTTTCTGCCTTGTGCCAGTCTGGTATAGAGAATTATTGAAAAAAATATGATTCTGTTAATTTTAAATGCCTGAAGTTCTTGACTGGATGTCAGTTTTAGGGGTTTGACTGCTGCAAGCAGATACAAAAATGCTAGAAATGTTAAAACAGGATTTAAATCTTACATGGCTATTATGATGTCCACGTACTTCAGTGTGTGCTTACTGTAACTCATATAACTCCACTTTTTTTCACTTGTAAGTAGAAAAACATCTCAAGCCAAGAAAAATCAAGATTTTGGGAACATCTTCTCTTTTCCATCTTACTCTCAGAAGATGGATGATGGTGAGCTTGTTTTCAGAGTTTCATTTAATTTTTATAGCAACTATTAATGGGATGTGTTGGGGAGTGGTACACACAAACTTCACACAGTAGTTACAGGAGAAGGATGTCCACATTTATAAAGGGGAAAAGTGAAGGAAGTTCTGATCTCTAGAGGAACAAAGCTTGTATCATAGCTAAGGAAGTCACAGTGCATCCATAGCTGTAGCATCACAAACACTTACTTGAGATTAATTTTGACTGTAATTAATATTGATGTAGTTAATATATGCTATGAATGAATCTTATTCTAAATTTACTCTGTGACTGCAGATACAACAAAATTGGACAGTGATGATGAGGATTCTGCTCCTGTTTTCTCATCATCTTTTGCCCCAAAACAAACTGAGAAAATTCCAAGTAAAACAGTAGCTGCTAAAAAAGGTATGTATAGAATTGGCCTGGAAGCCAATCCGTTTATTTAAAAGCCATCTTCTTCACCTTTGCATTGTCTCTTCAGTCTTCAAAGTGGGAACTGCTTTCATTTATTTTGAACTCTATGAAATTCAGCAATAGGGTGTGAACCTTCTCCAGCTCCTCAATAATATTAATTTGTTTCTTTCTACTGGCTACTTTGTAGCATCGAAACTTAATACCTGCCATGTCCGGAGGCGGTGTTCAGCCTTCAATTAGTTTAACTAATGGGAGGTTTTTAGCTTCAGGGGGTAAGTAAAGCGGAGCATGACACCAGGAGGTGTGGAATATCCCTTGGGTCAGTGGGAGGCAGCTGTGCAGACTTCCCCCTCACAACTCCTTGTGCACGCCCAGCCCCTCGCTGGTGTGATGGTGTGAGAAGCAGAAAAAGCCTTGACTCTGTGTCAGCAGCAACAAAATATCCCTGTACTGTCAACATTGTCTCCAGCCCAAATACAAAACACAGTCTCATACCACCCACAATGAAGAAAATTAAGTGTGTCCCAGCGAAAAGCAGCATAGAAGGCTATCACTTTTTCCTCTTGAAACAGAGGATGAGAGTCTGTCCTCAGACTTCAGAGATATAAATTCTTTCAATTGTTAGTCAGCTTTTAGAACTGGCATCTTGCTGCATTTTATCCCCGTGATACCGTGGCCTTTGTTTTTTAAAACTTCTTTTGACTGACTTGCAGCGGAACTTAATATATTAATTCTTTGGTTAAAAAAGGTACCTCAAGGAGATTGACAAGAAAGCAGCCAGTTACAATAGTTAACTTACTCTCTTAGAAATGAGAAAAACAAAATCTTGTTTTCTGTATTAGGGACCAGTGAACTGCAGCATCTTTTCATCCTTCCCCCCACTGCCTCCCTATTTCTAATCTATTTCTTGATGCATTATGTCTAATCTAATTTGTTAACAGTTCAAATCAGTGAATGCCTGAATACTTCTCAAACACTTCCAGTTGTTGGTAGAGTTCTGTAGTACAGTAAATAAAGATTGTTTACAGAAATAGCTGATTTCTAACAAAGTAGTCTTTAATATTAAACTTCTGTACTGCAGCAAATGCAAAAGAGAACTCTCTATGCAGGAGCCAGGCATGGATGCAATTTAACATTCAGTCTTTCTCCCTCTCTGTTTTTTGAGGGTCTGGATGTGGTGAGTTTTCATTAGCCTAACTTGAAACCTTAAAATACAGCTGTGATCTGTTTCTGAGTTTCTGATTAACCTGCACACACACAAAATAGGTATAAACAGGCTCTCTTTCAAGCAAGAGTTAAATTTTTGCCTTCAGAGTAGCCTTAGGGGCACTCTCCTTCTCAGTGCATGGCAACATGACAGGTTGCTTTCACCAGTTTTCATCTCTTCTCTTCTTTTCTGCCCAGATCAGACATGGCCACACTTTCATGATGACAACTGGACAGTCCAGTGATAACCCAGCAGATTTAGTTCATTGGTCATCTGGTACTCTTTTCATAATCTCTTTGATTCTAAGTCCATCTTCATGGACTTGGCAGCAGCCTCCTCAGAACCCATTTTCTGGTAATGTAATATTCCATCCACTCACCCTCATGCTGGGAGTGCTTATTGTCTGTGGCTGAAACGATTGTTCCAGAGTCGTTTGATTTTCTGTGACTTCAGACTCCGACCAATTTGGGATGAATTCTCTTGACCTCTGCTGTTCACTTCAGAGGACCAAGAGACAGCTGGACTTTTCCATGACTATTTGAGCTGTCTGTGGTTTTAGGGCTTTATAGTAAAGCCTAAGGGAAATCTGAAAAGCAGCCTTACTCTTGATGAGAAGCACCTGCTCACCTTGAACAGCCCAGCTGCTGAGATTCTAGCAGTGAGATGTACTCTTTGCATCACCTGTAGGACTGAGACCATACCTGGACTGCCTGCCGAAAACTTGGGCTTCTTGAGGGCCTTTGTACATTGATTGTGCTGCAGACCCTCTTTCCTGTCATGGTACCTAGTGGAGAGCTTGGCTGAGCTGATTTGCTGCCAAGAGATCCTTCACACTTGTGCAGCCATTAGGGGTGTAATTTAAGGCAGCAGATGAGAATCCCCCTGTATTTAGTGCAGAGGGAAGTCAGTGTTCTGGACACTATTCCTTTAGCTACCAAGTAACAACTAAGAGGTTTGCTGTGCCTTGGACTTGGTGTTCTGCATGCAGACTTCACAGGAATTAACCAGTGATATCAAGCTCTGTTTCAAGGGCAGAACTAATCCAGTGTTGGTGGCAGCGTGTTGTACCTCTCCTTCTGCAGTTCAAGGCATCATAACCAGTGTGGAGACACTCTCTTGTTCTCCAAACAAATTCCCCTTGTGAGCCCATAAATGCAATTTAGGTTCTCACAAGCATCCACGTTCTTGGTATCTGGAGTGTTTGTACATGTGTCCATTTGAGGCATTTGTGGCTGATAGAGGGTAGGTCAGGTGTGTATCTGAGGTCTCTGCAAGACTCACTCATCTGTAGGCCTATAGAACACAAGATCTGATGATCTTGAGGGTCTTTCCTGACCTAAATGGTTCCATGATTCTATCCCTTGACACCCACTGTGTGAACATTCCGATGACCACCTTTTAAAGACAGCCAGATTAGTTGTGTAGCACTGATTGAAACTCTCTAGGAGATGCAGAATGCTCCCTTCCTCTCCTTTCTGCATTTTCTGAAGTTCCTTTTCACTGCGATTGACAGAAAGCAATGTCACAGAGACAGAGGCACTGCCTCCCAAACTCCTGCAGTAATCCTGGGGAAAGCTGTCCCGCAGTCATACCATGCTGAAGGCAAAAATGTCACAAGCAGCTGTATTTGTGAACGCTGCAATGTATCCAGACACGTTCAAAGTATCCAACCTCGAGGACTTCTGTTGCTGCTTTAGCTACTAGTAACCTATTTTGTAGTCAGAAAGATGAAACAGTATTCAGCCAAGGACACTGGGATTTACTGGGCGCATCGATCCTTCTCAGAGCATGACACAGGAAACCTCCTGTTTATTCCACACAGTTCTAGCATAAAAGCTGAAGTATGTTTTCCCCAAGTGCAGAAATCACTCATCTTGTTTTAATGTCTGCCATTTGTGCTCGTGTCTAATACAACTTAATATGTCCAAACAATATAAGAATTTAACATGTTTACTATCTCTTAACTTCCAACAGCAAAACTAGATGCGCCCCCCAAGCCTAAAAGAGCTCCCAAGGCCAAGAAGGTGGAAACTGTAAACTCTGATTCAGATTCAGAATTTGGCATTCCAAAGAAGACGGCACCACCCAAAGGTAGGAGTCACACCTGGGCTCTCTGGAGCACAGGGCTCACAATTATTGTACGAAACACACCGAGTTAGGAGTACATGGATCACTGGTAGGTTACTCATCCTCTCCCGTGACAAATACAGTGTACTGACTTCTTGGTAATGTGTGAACTTCTTATCTGACCTTCACTGTTGGGAATGCATTTAATAGCTGCACCCCCCCCACACACCCTCTTCCATTCTACTAGATACTACTTATTTTCTTTGATCTCAATTTCCAAGCCAGTAAAATTCTGGTAGTAATTGTAGTAAGTAGCAATTTCTGAGTTTTTAAACCCATTTTTTAGTATCCCAGTTCTCTGAGTCCTCCCAACACAGCACAGCAAGCAGTGTAATTGGAGGAGTCTGTAAAGGATATGCCAGTGTTGATGGTTGAGGTTAACAGTAAATTTACTCAATAGTAAAGGTGAATTAATACTATGTAATCAGTGCAGAAGGTGACCAAGGACTTGTAGTTCTTCAGCAGTGTAGAAGTTACCTGATCTCATGAAGTTTGTCTCTGTCTTGAACTGACAGCTTGAGCTGTCAGGGTGAATGGTGACTGTGGAAGAAACAGAAAAGATTTAAAACTGAGAAAATAAGAAATTCTGTATTATACTGCTGTTGTGAAGAAGCTTGAGTAGTAAACTTGGTTTGAACTTAACATGTAGACATACTAAAGTAAGTTGACTAGGGGGGTTTTTCACTTTGATGAAGTCTGGAGTTTATTAAAAAAGACAAACCAAAACAAAGTTAACTCATAATCTCTCACCTAGGAAAAGGCAGAGGGGCAAAGAAAAGGAAAGCATCTGGTTCAGAAAATGAAGGTGACTACAACCCTGGGAAGAAAACACCCAAGTCCACACCAAGCAAGGTCAGTTCCATTTATGCTCTCTTCTCCTTGTAAAAAGAACCTCATGGATTATTTTACATAAAAGTAAAGTTCTTATTATAAGTTGCTAATATGGTAATGGGGGCTGAGATGTCATTAGCAATCGGATGCTAGAGAGGTTTTTTTCAGTTCTGAATATTAAAATGGAAAATGTACAAAGCATCACAACTGATTTGTCTTTTCTTTTCTAAAGAAATCCAAGAAAGCCGCTTTTGACCAGGATTCTGATGTGGAAATCTTCCAGTCAGGCTTTGCCTCCGAAACTGCCCCAAAGCCACGGACAGGCCGGGCTAGAAAAGAAGTGAAATATTTTGCAGAGTCTGATGAAGATGATGATTTTGATATGTTTAATTAAGTGCCCAAAGAGCACAAAAATGTTTTCCAACAAGTATCTTGTGTTGTCCTTTTGTCCCCTCTGTCGCAAACTTTTGTACATTTGACTTATTTTATGTGATAATGTAATTGATGGTTTTTATTATTGTGTGTAGGCATTTTAACATTTTGTTCTTACACCTACAGTTTTATGCTCTTTTTTACTCATTGAAATGTCATGTATTTGTCTGACTGGCTTGTAGAGATGTTCTAGACAGCTGTGCTAAAGCACATTTTAATTGTCATGGTTGCAAACAGCAAACCTGCTTTTTGAAATGAAGTTTAAACATTAAAAAATGGAAAACTACCGTGTGTGTGTGTGGAAAATTTGGGCTAGAGGGACTACTGCTACACAATTTTTAAAATAAATATATTTTATTCTTTGCCAGGAGACTCCATGGAAAAAGGTAAACAGTATATGAACATAGAAAGCATTGTTAAACAATCTCAATGTACAAACAGAGCCAGTGAAAGTACATCACAGACTTGCTAGAATATATAAAAAAAAAAAATTTCCACTAGTGCTTTAAATGAAACCTAAGAAACTGACACTTTAAATCTGTTAACCATTCTACCACAGTTTTCACTCTGCTTCATGGTGATTTAACAAGGCCAAGAAGGCAGATTCTCTCCTTGTGTTTCTGGAAGTCCTAGCTGTACTTCCCTAGCACCTGGAAGGCTAGAAAACCCAGCTGATTCCTGGCAGTTGATTCTTAAGGAAATACCCTGGACTCAGCGATTCAAAAGCTGTAAGTGAGTCTGCTGGTTATCATCCCATGAAGTTTCCCTAATGGCTTGTGAACAAGTAAACAAAAACATGGTAACACTGGAAAGTGTTTCTGCCTTGGAGGCTATAGCATTGCTGTCGAAATGGAGCAGGTAATTGTGGAGCTAGGTCACCAGCCAGCTAAGAAACCACTTCTTTAAACTTTAAAGTGACATTAACAGTGGAACAAATGACATCTGAATAACTGATCTGGCAGTTAATGCTGATACCGATACCTCTTCTGCTGGGGCAGTGACGTTTTGTATACTTTTTACAAGGAAGGAGATGCAAACTGAGGGCAGCAAGGACAAGTTTTCATATTTCAACTAAATCAGACGGTCCTTTCAACTTCCTTCTCTGGATGTGTACAGTAGTCCATGTCCTGTGGTTGGTGTCTTGATCGTTTTAGGTAAGAGAGACAAAAGGAAAGCACCAAACATCCAGTATGGAGAGTACAGCCATACATTTGTATGTACAAAGTCATCAGAAATGCAACCAGAATTTGAAGACTGAGATCTGTCTTGTCACCATGCAATATTGAGTGTTCAGAGAAGAAAACAGAAGCTTAACTATTTTTTTTTTTTGCATGAAATGGCTGATTTAGAGTTTCAAAAGTTTGCATTTTCTAGTTTTAAGAGTTTAAACAGCAAGGAGTAAATATCGATACATATGAAAATTTCTTGGTCCTTGTTGAGTTTATCTATATATATATACACATATATAGATATATATTAAGTCCAGAAACCTAAGCAGCAGTAAAAATGTTTTTCTTGCTTTTCATCCCTGTACATAAGGTATTAGGAATGTCTGAAGTAGCTGGAAAATGTCTTATTCCACCATAGGGGATTGACTGACACTGCTGTTATCCACTGAACTAGGTGAGATACTGGGACTGTGTTCTGCAGTATTTCCATTTGAGGTTGGTGTCAGTGGTTCATGTCCTTCAGAGTTCTCCAACATTTCCTGAATAAGAGGTGGCATGGATCCAGGAATTTCCATTTTCAATGTAATGACACGTTCTGCACCTTTAAAAAGAAAACACAAAGTCCCTCCCATGAGCATGATCCATACAATTTCCTTTCAGTTAGCATTACAGTAGTAATTTCAGGGTGTATTTTGTTAATAGATTCGGTGTCTCCTTCTATACTTGTTGCATACAAAGATGTGTGAGTGAACTGCTTCATGCAGTTCAAGAAAAAGGAGTAGGTGAGTGCTCCTTAAATTAATTCAAACCTACGACATAGCAACTGATAGTTCAATACAGGTAAATTGGATGAGCTGCCTATTTTCAAAGAAGGACACAAAATGGCATTAAATTATACTGAAAAATTAAATTAGGCTGTGATCATGTAGATGTCTCTATAAACTGGAACAACATTTAGTCTTTATTCTGTACTGGGTCTGCAAAGAATGACAAAAATTCTGTCTATGTTAAATAGGTGCGGTGAATCCTGCAAGAGAACTGCAGTGATCTAAGTCAACATGTTTCCTTCCCATACAGAAAACTGTGAAATAAGACGCAGAATTTAATTACTTTATAAAAGAACACATTCAGGCAAAAGGGGGGAAGCTGCCATTTTCTGGGGGGAAGCTGCCTATCCATGCTGCTGCAGTGGACATGCTGGAGAGAGCACTGGTCACTCCAGATTGGAAAGGAGCATTTAAGTGTTTATGCCTTACATGAGGAGCATCAAAAAAATCATCTACAAAGGCAATGATTAACTTTCCAAGTGAATGCTGATTTTAAAGTCTCTTAAATAACTGTAATGGGAAAGATATTAATGCAGAATGATGCTGAGAGTTTCTCTGAAAACCAACTATTGTCAGAGCTGTGCTGATGAACTGAATCTGGCCATGTTAAACATCTGCTTTCTGCTGTTATGTCTGGTGCACTAAAGTGTTTGTGTGGTCATTCAGTGCAGAGCCAGAGAAATTTTTCCAGTTTTGCAAGCTTCCAATTTAATGGGGGGATAAGAGAACTCAGAAGATGAGAAGAAGTCAGAACTGTCTAGCTTCAGTCCCACAAACACTTCACCCTTTAGTTACAATACCTCTAATGCCAAAGGAGGCACTCTCAGTGTTTCAGATTCACGCTTTCTTTGGTGATTGCTTTCAGGGATCAGGTACCATCCAAAGTCATTATCGTCTAATGTACATCTTTTCAAATGAAACTCAAGACATCCCCACCCCTCCAGGACATCACCATCCTTTGGTATGATTTAGTTCTACTATGAAACATTAATGATATAATTAAAGTTAAATACTTATGCCAGAATGAAAAGAAGCCTTTCTTGTGAATTGAATATAAAGAGATAGGATTGAATATAAAGAGACAGGAGTTGTGTTCTTGAGGAGCGGGAAGGCTCTGGTAAAGAAGCAAGGAGGTGGAAATGGATTTCCCAAAAGTACTAACAGTGGAACAAAAGGGCTCCCCTAAACGCTTTTATAGCTCAATACTGCTCTAAGTTTATTTTGTAGATTCAGTTGGATGGAGCTTGTTTTACTTGAGGGTAAACTGCAAGCTTTAGATAACCTGGTAAGTGGTTCCTTTTTAGGATACTTTTGCTTCCAGCTTTGGTGTTTCCCTTCCAAGTTACTTCTTTTGGTTCTAATAAATCCAATTAAATTGCTCACTTCTTTTTATACACATAGCTATAACTTGATCTTTTACCTTGGATTTATATTGTTTAAAGAGGAGCAGTTAAGGTTTAAATTTAAAACAAGTGTATTTAGTGGAGTGAATTAACTACTGGGGTTTTTCCCCCTGAGTCTTCCCCCAAACCACATCAAATGAAATTGGTAATCTTCTCGAAAGCACAAATCCAACCTACACAGGCTCATGTGCCCGCTTATCTATCAGGGGTAGCAAAATTTGTTGCTGAGTAAGCAGAGTAAGAAGGTGAAACTGCATCAGGCACCCTAAGAATAAGAATTGTTGCACTTTAGACTCTCTATTTTCAGACTGGTACATTGGAGAACCTGTTCTGATGAAACGAAAGCATTCAGCTACACCTGTGCTTTAGAGAATGTGTGTGACAGTGCTTACACTGAATATTGCACAGGATCAATCCAGCACATACAGGACTGCATCAAATGTTAAAACAAAACTGATCCATGTTTAGGCATGGTTAGTTTGGATTATGGGGGCTGAATCTCCAAAACGCTGGATCAAATCAGTTCTAAATCTTCAATACCTCAGACCACAGTTCAGGGGAATTTTGGTTGCACAATTGTTTTGTAACCAGTCTCTAACCAGACTGTTTTTCAAAAGCCACTGGTGATACAAAGTACATGCTGATCTGAACCCCCTTGTAAACATTAACAAAGGTTTTATCTTGTGCTAAAATGACTAACAAAGACTTCATGCTAATGATTTGCTAAGCCACTTGCACCTACAACATCTTTTTCACTGTCAGTCGCATGGAGAATGGAGCATCCTGTATGTTTACAGCAAAACCAGTTTCAAGGCAGGAATTACATAAAGAAACTGGGAAGAGAAAGTCACCAAGGACCTTTCTTAGATGTGTTAAAAAAATAACAACCCAGGTGTCTAGGCCAATTCCTCTGAAATGCAACACTGCCACTCCTGCTGAGTTATTGGGAGACACTATACCTTTTGCACTGATGCTACGAAGATCCGTGATTTTCATTAAGATCTTTGGGAACATGTGAGGCTTGTTGGGTCGTCTCTTTCGGATATAAATTTTCAGTGCTTCAAGCAAGGGTTCCTGAAGCTTATCCACTTTCATTGGTTCTTCAAGGTCCTGGCGATCTGTAGAAAAGTATCATATCACTCATATGATTTTAAATATTTATTTCTTAAAAATAAACTCCAAATCACAGAAGCTCTTCCATGTTCTTGATTAGAACTCCATGAATTTTGTTCTCTGCTAAACAACCCACACTCTGTAGTGAGCGTTCCATAGGAAGAGGATAAACCATGGCTTTCTGAAACTTGGATTAATTTTTTTCCTTGGTAACTGAAAAGGTTTGTCATTTGGGTGGTCAAGAATTACCAGTTTGCTCTTGTACCTCCCCCTCCAAGGGGAAAACACCTTTCTGCGAACGATACTTTTGAATTAATTTTGTATGTGTCACTGATAAGCTACGCAGTTACACATAGAGATTACAGCTATTTTTTGTTACCAACACTACAGTACAGTGAGTTACCACCAGGAATCAGCAGATGGCAGTGCTGGCTTTAGTGACAACAAATGCCACTCCTCTACACCAGGACACACCAGTCACATATTGATGACATCTAGGAGCCCATCAATGCTTTTAATGGGTTGGGGTTAGACACACATAAAATCGGAATGATTTTGTACTTAAGGGCCACTGCCAACAAAGACTGACTCTTGTGTTTCAAACACTCACTAGTAGCACCCAGTTTGTGTTTCAACAAAATGGCCCAGCTAAACAAGGTGTGTTTCTATTGCTAATCCAGATTTTGCCAAGGAGGAGGGAGACCAAGTAATTAAACCAACAGAAATTTACAGGTGATCTCGGAAATTATCTGAGACTTCACTTTTTTTATTTTAAGCCTATGATTTTAATTGACAATCCCCCTTTCAAGCTCCCTTCAGCCCCAGTTTGAAAGTATAACACATTTTTTTGCTAAAGAAAGTTATCACCAATGGCTTCCATGTGACTAAAACCAATGCAGATGCACACAATTATATTTATGAGTAAAAGCTGTGTAATTGGGCATCTTGCTGTAAGAAAGCTCATTCATGCAGGTACCCATACACTGCTTAGCAAAAATGCTGCAGGACCTGATCTCCAGAGGTCCCTTCCAACTCAAACCATTCCGTGAGGTATCTCCATGCCCTCTGTCAGGCAAACAATAGGACTGGTTGCTTGGCAGAATGATTCCAGTAATTTTTTCCAAATTATCAGTAATAAAACCAGTAACTAGTACCAGTGGAAAACCAACCTTCAGCATTAAGTAGCTTATATGATACATATAATAATGTTACAAGTATATATATAAAAAATATGTTTAAGTAAAGGAAAGCAAAACAAGTAGAACATAAATGAAGACATTATCAGGTCTGTCCTTTTGAAGTGCATCAGAGCTCACACTGTACGATACCTCCACAGATTAGGCAGATGGCACTAAGGAGACCTGTTTCTGTATCATCCATTTCCAAAGGCAGGAGCTGGTTGGCAAATGTGAACACGAGATCAGTCAGCGGGCCAAATCCGGCGTTGTGCATCTGAGTTCGGTTTAGGGTAAGGCCATCTGAAAAGGTCATGGTGTCTTGTTCCGGTGTGTATCTTGTGCAAATTCTAAGGATCTGTGGAAAAAAAAGAAAAATGGAATCTGAAGAATTTAATCCATGAGAGGTTTGTTGCAGTTTCTCGGTGTGGCGAATGACTCCGTGGAACTTCAGTACTTGGCCACGTCAGAACAATCTGAAAACAAACTCCAGTTTGTGCAGTTCTAGTAGCACAAAAACTCTCAGGTACAACATAAATATACTCTACTGACTGTGTATTTCTTGTAACACAAACCTAAGAACAGAAATTTCCCCCTAGTTATGAAATAATCAAAACTTTGGAGTAACTCTCACCACTCAGGTCACCAACATGACAGTGATATCCACAAAAACAGGTCTTTAATTAGTCTGCCACCCGCATCTCACTATAAAATGTGATTGATCTGATCCAACAAGATCCTGAAAGCATCTCACCTCTTTGAACAAAGGCATATCTCATTGATTTTGGGGATCACGTTTGCACAGCAGCACTTCCCTGGGTTGTGTCTTTGACAAGGACGATGTTGGTCTGCAGTACCTTGTGGGAGTGAGTGTGGACAGCTGTGAGCTGCCAAAGAGGCAGAATTTTGGGGTGCCTTCCCCTCTTCTGTGAGAGCAGACAGGCAAACGCTGCTATGGGGACAAAGCCCTCCATCTCCCCAGCAGCTGCAGGTATGGTCTCCTTGGAGCACTGCTTGCCTTGTCAGCCTGGGAGTTCGCACCCCGAGGAATACCAAACTTTGCACCTCCAAATGGCAGCGCACACGACTGCTGGCAGTCTGGCCAGCGGTCTGAGGAGTTGGCCCAGCTTTTCTTCTTTTATGGTGGTTGTTACTTCTGTGTGCTGTAACACCAAACCTCCTCACCAGCCTGTTGGCTTCCAGCCTTCCTGCAGGCTCTGGCGCTTCCCCCTGCGGAGCCCCAGCGGTGGCAGACCCTGCCCGCCCAGTGCGAAGCTGCTGACAGCATCGCTCATTCCTGCGCACGCCCAGGCAGTGCTGGCTTTGGCAAGTTCGCTTGTACACCAACAGCCACCCAGTGCTGACCCCAGATGAAAGAGCCTCCGAGGGGAGGATGGGGATTCACACCTCTAACTGGACACGGAGAAATGCAAAACACATGAATAAAACACCGAGGATGCTCTACATTTTGTTAGTACATGCCTCTGGGGTAAGGGCAGCGTCAAGAGCGCTGTCACAGCGGAGGTGGCAGCACGGCCACAGAGAGGGAGTGTGTGCGTGAATGCTTCTGCCTCTCGGAGCACACCCAGGATGTGTCCCATGACAGACTCTTTGTGGCACAGTATCATTTGTACAGCTGCAATTAATGAACACGGCCATAAGGACCACATAAAAGAGACGTCCATCATGTTGACTTATTCCTGTTATATATATCAATGCTTAATGTTTAAAATAATCAGAGGTGGGAGAGGGCTTATCCCTAAACTAAACTGAACTAAAACCCTGCCGAAGTCAGGCTGATTAGCTGAGCTAAGACTACAGCTGTGTTTTTTCAGGGCTTGACTGTATTTGTTTCCCATACTACTTGGTTTTAAAGATACAACAAAAAAGATTTACATGAATATAAGAGAGCACTGGGAGAATTTAATTACTCCTATAGCTGCCGAGGCTCTGAGTCAGAGGCCCCAGCACATGGCAGCTGACCAGTCTGGGTTTGGTTCTACCACTTCCATCTTTGCCTGACAACACTGCTCCAAATAAGCAGGGAGGAGAACGAGGAGAACACGGTCTGTAAGACACCTACAGAGAAGCTTTCATTTCTCCTCTTCAGTTCCTTTGTAAGAGGCTTAATAGGGTGTATTTCTGCAGATGGATCTT
Source organism: Cnemophilus loriae (assembly GCA_013397755.1). Classification (NCBI taxonomy): domain Eukaryota; kingdom Metazoa; phylum Chordata; class Aves; order Passeriformes; family Corvidae; genus Cnemophilus; species Cnemophilus loriae. The sequence continues at coordinate 2,646,560 of VZTF01002191.1, forward strand.
CAACTATTTTCTATCTCAGCAATAATCTTATCTCACATTCTGGGTATACACTGAAGCACTGAAACGTTGTGTGGTTGTACAGGCATGTTTCATGTTGTTCCCTTACCCCTGAATTAAAGTTCTTGAAATTACTTAAATCAATGACCAAGAGAGGCACAAATAAAAATACGCAGCACACAAATTCTTCAGTGACCACAAATTCCCCACAAATATCTGTCATCTTAAAAGGCTGCTAGTTGCTAGGTTTTATGTAGTAGCCAATGTGCTGCTCAGGATCATTAGAAAAAATTAACGTCATAAAGCACAGCACCCTGTCAGTAAGAGGCAGCATCTTCACCACATTCGGAACTGCCAGTAACCACTGGCCATGCTCTCCCCTGAAGTTCACTGTGGGCTGCTCTTTTAAATCATTAAAAGATTGTATAGAAAGGAGAAGAAACATGGAGAATATCTGGTGTTCAGGAAAACAAAGGTTTGAAAGATGCATATTTATTGTGGCACCCAAGAGCTGCTTGGTTTCCTTCTCTAATGGTACGCAAGAGGAACTGGAGTGCAGCTCTTCCCGCCTGAGGCCTGCGCAGACAGAAGCTACCTTCCAGTTAGGGTGCATGGCTGGAGAAGATCAGGTATCCAGCTTCGGGAGGAACAAGGCTCTGTACCTTTTACCTAGTACTGCTTTTCCCTTAGCTCAGCTGGGGAGGAAGGCAGCCCCTTTGATCCCAGTGCTATTTCAATTGGTAAGCCTCAGCAAGGAAAGTTCCTCCCTCCACAGCCTCAGGACTCCCCAACAAATTAGCAGAGCAGGATTGGGAGCTTAATTGGGCAGTGCTGTGGTGTTTTCCCCAGGCTGCCTGCAGCTTCCCCGGCAGCTGCCCAAGCAGGGCTGGCAGATATGGATCCCCTAGATCCTCCCTCAGAGGGTAGGTCTGGACACCGTCTGCTGCAGAGATCCCTCCCCACCCAGAGGCACTGGGGTGCCCTGGAGTGATCATCCCCAACAACCCAGAGGCTGAACACATACCTGCCACCATACACCAGGCTGCTGGCTCCCTCGCAGCAAAGCTCCCCGTGCTTGTTCCCTGGTGCCACAAGCCCCACCATGTTTGGGGGTGCATGCCAGGAGTGCTCAGCAAAGACACCCCCAGGGCTAATGCAGAGGAAGAACTTCCAAGCTGGATTCTCATTGGAAACAAATTTGGGGTGAAGTTACTCAGCCTCAAGCCAGCCCTTACGCGCATGCACAGAAACGGACCTGCAGGGGCCCCGCAAAATTTATAATTAAAACATAAAGTCGTGTAGGATTTAGCTACTTCCAGGCTTAGGCAGCAAGTAGGACAGGTTTTTGTTAAAGGCAGCCTTCAGGCCTTCGTACCCCAAATGCTGCACCAGCCGTCAACTGGAGGAGACTGCAGCGGCTCCGCTGGGCACTGGCACAGCTGAAGATCAACTATGTGTTTTCAGCAATGCACTTTGCTTGACTGCAGCAATCAGGTCTCAGGTTTCCTCTGCATTCCTTTGACATTATCCCACAACACACTGTTACTGAACTCCATGATAGATCATTTGAAATGGTGTTTTTATATTTTTTTTTTAATTTCTGTCCTTCATCAAGATCTGTGAAACGCCATGGATATTGCTGATCGCTGCTAAACCATTCTTGGGCAAACTTCCAGTGTCAAAGTGAAGCTGATTTCAAGCTCATATTCACTGAAGAACATATGGGAAACATCAGCACTTCAAAATAAGAAATCACGGTATCTTTCTCCATTTTAAACTGAACTCCTAATGTCCTCAACGTTGTTTAGATTTTGCAACCAAGCCAAGTATTTTAGTTGTCACTCTGCTCTTAAATGCCACTTGCAGCCATAAATACAGTTTCTCCTCATTATTAAAGGGCCCTTTGTTTTAAGGAATATTTATATTTTAAAGCATTAGGGATTCTTATGAGCCCATCATAAAGTGCAAAGCAAAAACCCTACCAAGAGGCACAAAACCAAAGTCAGCCAGAAAGTTGCATTTATGACACTGTTGCTATCACAGAATTGTTACTCATTTTAAACAGATTAGGTAGGGCAAGCCAGGCCAATTTTTAAAGAAATCCTGTTGTTAGACACTAGCTACCTCAGCTGGCTGGGACAGTTCCCCGAGAGAAGAAACCCAGGCAGGTGACTCTGAAGCGATGATGCCCCACGGCACTGCTAAACCCCGTCAGCACGGGTTGTTCCACACACACAAATTCCCTCCTGGCATTAACGCACAGGGGTTTACAACAGAAAGCAAAAATTACATCATTAAGGATTAGCATTCAAGGACTTCTCAGGTTTTTATCCATTGGATTTAAGACAGACTGGACTCCGGATTCTTCCCACATTTGTCTTACCAGAGCTCAGCGAGGCTGGGGATGCTTGGCTGTTGCTGGGCCAGTGTACCAGCAGACAGCAGCACTCACTTTTACACAGGTTATTGAGTGAATTTTAGTAATATTTATCCCTAAAACTTTCGGCACCGGACAAGATATAAATTCCATGATCCTCAGCTGGCACCTCGAGCTGCCTCAGGAAGCTTTATGTTATTTCCCTTCCAGAGTTAGTGTTTGTTTGTATATAAAACAGTTCTTTGGCCCATACCCATCAGAGTTTACTGGGCTCCTGGCACCATTTCCTTTGTCAGTCTGCTTAAGAGGGGCTTAAGCATCCACAGCCACAGGAACCAATGGAGCAGAGACATTGGCAGGGTCTATAAATGCTTAAGACTTCCCACGGCTGGTGCTGACGGGCAGGCGGGCAGTGAAGCCGGGGTCCTGCTGGCAGGGAAGCCTGGCCACCCTACCTGGGAGCCCCACGCTGCTCCTCCCGCGTGCTGCAGCTCTGGGAACAGGTCCAGGGCATGGCAGAGCAGCAGGATCATGAGGGCACACTGCTGAGGCTCACAGCCCTGCTCAGCAGAGCTCACACTGCAGCCACTGGGTGCTCAGTGCAGCAGGAGGGGCGACAGCGCCCGCTCCGCATCGCAAGGCACAACAAAGTGAAACGTTCGAAACACTCACAACTAGGACAATTGGCTTGTTGGGGGCAAGGGCGGGGGGGGAATATGTGCTATTAAAACTGCTCCAGTACTGATGNGTTTGGGTGGGGAGGGGGGGGGGGGGGGGTGGAATATGCACTATTAAAACTGCTCCAGTACTGATGTTCAGCTTAAATAAAGATAGAGAGCGGCACCGCAATTCCGATTATGTGCAGGTGATGTGGGTTTAATGGATACAGCATTTCACAGCGCGCACACTATGCGTTACTGTGTCATGGTAATTATCCCATTTTCTTTTTAAGCAGCACATAAAATAGTCACATAAAGTTTATGTAAATGTCACACACGAAAGTTAGGACTATTTGCCACGCCGTATCTGTTCCTGGTTTTGGAAAAGCCTCAGCTCCTCCCAGCTGCAGGCTCCTATGGCGCTCGCTATATGCTCACTATGCTCACTCGGATGTGTCACCTTCTCTGGCTTTGTGAAAAATAAGAAAGAGAATAAGCAGGTGATCAGGAATGACAGGCCTCAATAAAGTTTAAAACTAGAGCTTGAAGGCTGCCAATGGCCACAAAGTAAAAGTGGTGAATTGTATTAAAAAATCAACCTTTTCTATCCATTAATTAGTTGAAATAAAGTCACCATTTACCACTTGCTTCATTCTCTTTTTCTTACCTGGCAACTAGGCTTTTATTTAATCACTTTGATCAAAGTGCCTTTATCGAGGCACTTCAGATAAAACCCCTACCAAAAAGGCTCCCCTCAATTTTTGAGCTGGTGCTGGCAACGGCAGCACCGAGCAGAGCTGCTGCGGGGACCCTGTGCAACAGAGGCTGTGCATGTTCCCAGGGCAAGCTCCCACTGCCCACCCCAACAAAGAGCACCAGGAGCTCGCGGGATTACAGAATTAGGGTATTTGTTTTCCAGCAGTTATGGAGCCAGGGCATGGCACAAACAAACAGGGTGGCAGCTTAAGGGCTGAAGTTTTGGGGGTAAAGAGTTTGGATGTGCAGATTCTTGCCCTATCCTGGCTCCTCCCCACCTTTTTTTGTGTAGTTTCTGTATTAACTATTTGTTATGGGTTACAGCAGCACAGCACAAAGCAGTTCCCATCCCCTACTGCTGGCAGAACACACTCGAGGCAACGCCGCAGTTTTTTGATCACCATCTGCCTCCCGTGTAAGGGGAACGTAACAGAATCTCATCAGGACAGAGCCGGTGATGACAGGCGTGCAATTGGTAACGAATGGCCCTGCCCCACAGAGGGACACTCTCAGTAACAATGAGATGGCTGAGTCTGAATGAGTGCCTGGATTAAGGGAACAACAAGAGGTGACTCTCAAGCACGGCAGGGCAACCTCAACCTTCCCTTTTTCTATAGGCCAAAGAATGATACCCCTTCCCCTCTCCTACCCCTCTTCCTCCTTCATCAATGTCCTCTTGATGCGATTCTTCCAAACAGCTTTTGACAAAACAAGAGGAAAAGGTCACAGCAGTTAACGTCCTCCTCAACATGATCCTGTTTGAAGCAATGCACTTTTAGAAATTCTAAGATTAATTACTTCAACTTCAACTTTCCTAGTTTAAACTCCTGTGTCATGGCAAAAAATATATCTACAGTAGCCATCCTACAATGCACTTCTAAGACTGGCCATGCTTGGCTCAATCAGGACCTGACGGTTTGTGCTCAGAATGAAACATTTAAATTATGTTTACACTGAACATACCGTTTTACTGCAAGTTATTGCTACAACCAATAGTACGAAGCATATTTGCCACTAAAAGCCTGAAGACCTCTAAGGTCTTGATAGAGAAATGCTGAGATCCCAGAGGGCTCTTCTGAAGGTCAGCATGACAGAAACAACCAGAGACAAAGGGAGGGAAGACAGCTTGCCTTGACATAGCGGCAAGGCAAGGTCTGGAGAAAAACTCCCAGCCCACCTGCACAGTTCCCTCCTGCAGGTCATACGTTTGCCTATTTAAAATTAAATTACATTTAGCTAAAATCTGTACCGAGTCCATTACATCGGCCACTTCCACAGATACCTGCAGCACTGGAGAAAGCAGAGGGATGTGAGTGCCAGAGGCTTGCACCTCACAGGCTCCAGGCACATCAGCTTCCCCTCTAAAACCTGAAAAACACTAACCCTGAAGACTTGTGTCTTGTTCCTTAAATTCCCTCATGACCACAGGTACAGCACATTCCTAAACCATTATACAGTGGATTGTCTCTCTAGGTAACCTTTATGCAGAGGATTATGTCTTGGAGGGAGGAGGAAGGATGAAGGAGGAAGCAAGGAGAAACAGGTCTCTCTTCAGTGTTAACAGTAAAGAAAATTTCCCAAAATTACACAATACCAAATGCCACAATACCAAAATGTGCCCTTTTTACTGAAACCTACAAAGTGTAAGGACTTATTTTGAAAAGCATGCTCATCCCCCAAAACACACCTCAGTAGGTGTGCTGGAGTCATCTTCTGACCACACCAGACTACCCAGTAAGTTCAATTTTAAAACAATAAGGTCAGGGCCATATTTCACCCCCCTCTTCCTGTCAATTACAGTAAAAAAAAGAATAGAAAACGCATTAGTAGGAGAACAATGATGTTAAAAATACATACCAGTATATCCAGGCAGGCTGCTTTGAGTAGAGTTATTTGGTCTGCAATGGTCAAACTTGTAAAGCCTGGCAATCGCTTTGCAAATTCCACTATTTTAATAATGCACTTCGTTGCAAGTTCACTGAATTTGTCCCAAAGCCCAAGGTCCAGTCGAACCCGATGATCTGCGCTGGAGTTCTGGAAAGACAGACAGAAGGCACCATAAATCAACAACGCCCCTTTCAGTAAACGGTTTTCAAAAGAAGGAAACAACAACCATGTTTTCCTTCCAGAAGTACTTTCTATTAACATTCCAGGCATTTTCTGCAGCTTGCTCTTGGGATGATGCTGGTTTTAAACTTGGATTAATCGCCTGAAAATTCCTTGGATATTTCTCTGTTACTTATGATTGCAGAGGCCATCTGTACAAGGAATACAAATGAACTTAAACATTTCCAAATGCCACCCTCATTATTCTTCCTTGCCATTATATAATAAGTGCATTGAGAAAGACAATTTACAGTTGTACCCCAGAAAATATAAATGAACAGTGGAACAAGAATATTGGGTCCTCATCTGGAAAAAGCAGCACAATATTTGGAACATAGTTTCACATACTTAAGGTCTTAGAAAATTAGTTCTGCTTAATTTCTCTGCTCTGTGGCTCTGCCACAGCTTTCTGAAGCTACAGTCTCCCATGATTTACAGAGCATTTATTTACATGATGTTAAGGAAAACCCCATATGCTTTGATGAATGCTACGTGTTCATTTGATGGTGCAACCAACATACACCCCACTGCTGGAAGTGTAACAAGGACATTCCGGTAGCATCTTTCAGAGACTGTTCCCAGTATATTCACCTATCTCAATCAAAATGTCCATCATTTTCTAGAGTGCATAGGAAACTCGTGTTAAGTTTTTGATCAAACTCACATTTTCATACATTTGGAACAACCACTTAACCCTTGAAAAAGATGAACATGTCAGCCAAGAACCCTATGACTCAGAATCTGCTGTGACTCAGTTGACGCCAGCCCACCAACACTGGCTGTCACGAGGAGACCTGGCGAGTCCATTCCAACCCACCCAGGATTCCCATAGAGTGTCAAGAAACAGGTAATGACAGAGCTCTGAAATACCCAAAGCTCCTCTCCTCCTGCCCTGGCATGCAGTGTATTGCCAGCATTTGATCCGATGCTATTTAGGACGCAGCCAGTGTGATGGCGTCCCCCAGTCCCCTATTTCATAAGCCACTAAGTTTAGTGTGCATTGCAGCTGCCTTCAGCATCTGGGTGATCTCCACTGCAGGAGGAATTTTACCTATAAAAACATGCTCAGGCAGTGGCTTTCTCCCCAGCTGCAGAGGAAGCCCCTGTGATCAGCTGCCTCAGTCTTAGCTGGTTGAAGTTAAAATGTTAAATTAACTTTAAAATTAAAGTTAAATGAGCAGAGTCTCAACCTAAAAGTCTAACAGACATGGCAGATTAAATAGCCATCAAAAAGCATTCAAATTATACAGATCACACCTCCTTGGAGGAAACATTTCCAGTGAGCCTGCCACCACCACTGCTGATGGTGAGGACGTCCACCTCCTTGAAAACCAGTGAAGCCATTATCTTGTCAGCTTTCTTTGGTTCATGGGAAAGACACAGGGCTGGAAGAGGTTGGTGAGGGAATGCGGAATGAGCTCAGCTTGGCTGTGACGCTCTGGACCCCATCCCAGTGCTGCCTTCACAAGACACCACCACCACCATCAGTCACAAAGGGTAAAGTGCTGACAGGTCCCCAGGGTGCCACCAGCCTGAAATTCACCCTCACTTGGAATGGCGTGGAAATTTGAGCCAGGAATATTTACATTAGGCCCTAATTGCAAAAAATAAACGCTAACCGTGTTGAGCAGCCTGAAGGGGTGTACGTGCTCCTTCCTGCTACCCCTCTCTTTAGGGGATATTTAATTAATTTCATCATTTCTATTTGAATTTTTATTCTGGGAACTTCCTCTATTTTGTTTTGGTTTTTTTTTTTTAATGACAGAAGAAAGATAGAAGAAAATGTCTTTATAATGCTAAACCTAAAGAATTGCCTTCAAAATGGTCCAAAACTAATGGGTTAACAGTCATTGTAATGCCCTTTGAAACATTTCTTTCGGCTACTGGAGTATGCATCCTTCAGATTTATTTTATTTCATCCTCAAGGACCTTGGTGAAATACAGTACATTGGAGGAAAAATAAGATCAAGATGTGCAGTCATTCAGGCTGTAATTAAATTTAATAGGCAGTTTATCCAGTTCATAGAAAGATGGCATAGCAGAGAGCTACACAAAGCAGAGCCTAAAGCAGGAAATCATTTTACAATAGGGTATCCATCTGGAAAAAAAGACGTTGCATGAAACCAGCAAGTGTGAACGAAATCTTCATCAGTATCATATGAGGTTACTTTATCATGCTGCAGTGCCAGCAACGGGAAGTTTGACGTGTCTTCTATTAGGAGTAATGCACGGCCGTCGTAACAAATGTAAATCTAACTCTCTATTATGCAAACTGAAGAGAAGGGGCAGTTAATAAAATACAAAATAACCAGGTGTTTTATTATGCCAGGTGCCAGATCCCTCACTGTTGGAGCTAACGTGGTTTACACATTACCTTTGAGATGCTACAAATGGAAAGGGTTTTAATGTTCTATCTGTTAACGAATGTTGACAGACAAATGTCACAGGAAAAAGAGCTGGATTTTTAGCAGCATTTCTCAGTATCTAAAAACCAAAACTGACTCAATATCAATGTATAAGTTGAACAATAAAATATGGGGTTAAAACAATGCACAATAGAAACAAAAACTCTGATTAAATTTGCCTGGAGATCTCCTCTATCCATGCTGAGAAAAAGATGCAGACGCTATGACTTTTCCTGAGTATTTTACTGAAGCAGGTTTTTGGGTGTCTTTTTCAGGAGCAGTCTCACATGTTTTTCAGGCCTATGCACCAGTGCACATATGGTGGAACAATACTGTAATACACCCTAGTGGCATCTTTATCAGTGGAAAAGCCCAACCTTGCTATGAAATCCAATTAAACAGCCATTTTTGCCACATAAATTGATCCCATTTTTTCCATCATTTTTGTTTTTTCATTGCAGGCTGCTCTGTCTCCACATTAACAATACGGGATGAGGTACTCGTAGAAACATACACAGCAGCAGAATCCCTACCGTCTTTAAAATCCACTTTACAAAGGAAACAAGGCTCACAGGGGCACTCTGCCCTAATCAGGAACACTCGTGATGCCTCTTTAGTAAAAGCAGCAAGGCACTCCAGCTCCGGCGAGTTCACTGAGGACCATGGCACATGTCCCCGCTCAGTCCCAGTATCAAGAGATACACACACACACACATATATATAAATATTCCTCTGCAATGGCACAGAACAATAGCTGTGTAACTTCTAAGCCCAGCACTTACAAAGAACAAAATGGTGCCAAGATGTGGAACCTCCTCACTTCCAGCCAGCCAAGAGCAACCCAGGAGAATCTGCAGCAAGGGTCTGCAGAGCCAAAACTGTTTTCTGTTTTATCCTCCCTTTATCACAAGGCTGGATGTAACACAGCTGTAGACTTACAAATAATACCACTCTCAAGGGACAAGCAGTATAGTTACACTCAATTATACTATAAAGCATGACATCTCCAGAGAAATTACTCAGGCACTCTCTCTTACCTGGATGACAGTAATAAAACAGATCTGTTTATGATGGACTTTTGGAATCCATTACATTTAAACAGCTTGCTGATTCTCATCATTGGTAGAACTGTACTTGTCACTGCCCACCAAATGCAACTGTTAAGTCAAATGACCCAGGGAATTTAATACAAGTGCTATTCTCCCAGTATTTTAAGTAGACTTCTATTAACTATGCAAAGTATGCGGCCACTTTTTCTTTTTAAAGAGCAGATGGATATAAAAAAACATAATTGAAAATGCTTCTCCAAAACTGTTTTTAACAGGTAAAAACATGCAAAGGTGTGTGGGGGGAGGAAAACCACTATGTAACCTTTCCCCCTGGGAAATGCAGGCTGCAGTGCTCAAGAGTGAGAGGAGCCAGATACACAAGCCAAATGCCTGAACAGATTTATTTTTTTACTATATCTCTGTAAGGTTTTTTTACTTTACACTCTTATACTTAAAATTCTTTGCACTTTTTAGCAACAAACTAAATCTTCTTTTAAAACAGTGAACGATCACGTAACCGAAGGCACTCAGGGGCTGCTCTTGCAGAACAGTTTCTTCCATCCACTATCCCTGTCAGTACACAAGTGCAAGGCCCACAAAATTCAAGGAAATCCACATTGGTTAAAAACACTTCTCACCTCTCACTTAGAGAATTAAATTAAAAACTCTAAGGTTATAAAAGCAATCTGTGTGCTCCGCAGTGTGAGCATGCCATGCTTCATAACTGACAGCACGCAGAACCAGGCATAAAAGCAGGACTGGGGGCAATCTTCCACCTGTACTAGATTGTTACTATCAAGAAAAGCAGAATGGCATAAGCTTCTAGCTCCCTTTGGACTCAGCACTTAGAAAAAGGGCTGTGTGCTCCTTTGTTTTTTGATTTCTGGTCTCCACTTCAAGTGTCTCAGATTGTTGCTGGAGCCCTGCTGTTTGATCAGCAGCTGGTGGTGGTGTCCAGGCACTGGAGCTGTGCTCCTGTGACCAGCGCATACAGCTTCCACATCCCAGATCCTCCTGGATTCCTCAGTGCTGCATAAAGGCTTCTCCCCTGCCCCTGGGCTGACAGGTGGCCAGAGGGGAAGATGACCCTTACTCCAGCTCCAGCGCTGCTCTGTCCATCCCACGTAAGCTCTTAACACTGAAGTCCTACATACAACGCTGGAGTGGCTGCCAGAACTTACCTACATGAGAGATTTAAAGCATTGCTGCTATTAGTTCTGACAACGCATTTGAAGGAAGCTGCATCACTCTCAAAGATTCAAGGTAAGGCAAAAGAATCTCTTTCAGTATAATTTTGTTATTGCAATTTGTACCACGACAAAGCAGGAGGGAGCTCAGCCCCGTGCAGCAGTCCACTGCTTTGGACTTCCAACAGAATAATGCTAAAAACAAGAAATCTCCTGCCCCTACCTGTCCCATCAGGCTTGAGATATGAATGACCAATATCCTCAGAAAGAGTGTGGTCAAATCATGGCTACTTGTGTTCCATAGACAGACCAGATTCATCTGTTATTTACTGAGATCCGGGTGCTCTCAATAAGAGCTCTGAAATTCCAACAGGGACACAAACTCGCCACGGGGTTCAGACGGAATCTAAGGACGAAGGCATCAGCAGTGTGCTATGCAACAAGACCCTCTCCAATTTCATCCACTTGTATCATTTCAAGAGCTAAAAGATTAATCAGCATCCAATACCTAATGCAAGTGTAGAGGTACCCAGGTTTATCTTTCAGCTCTCCAGGATCTTCGGCAATTACCAGGATGCAGTACCATCCCACCAGCTGCAGTGCACTCTGCTAACTCTGAGGTAACGTGGAAGTACGTACTAACGTGTTCCTGCTGGGAAGGACCAGAGAAGCACAGGCTCCTTCTCCAGTTTACACAGGGCTCAGAACTAAATTAGAAAAGTGTTTGTGAAAACACTTTCAGCAACACGAAAAATGTGCCTTTTTCTAACATCACACCATATGTGCTTGCTTTTCTTGCTCTTAAATACCAAGTCTTACACTTAGACCTCAGTTTTGAGCCTTGTACTTTGTTTTGTAAATAGATTAACATGCCATAAAAGAGCACACTGATCGCTAAAACAGTGAATATTGATTTGCCTACATCACTCTGAGAAATTTAATGTTTTTTTCAATAGCAGAAAATTTACTCAAAACAGAGAGCAATCCAGCGATAGAAGTATTTCACCTGGCCTCTGGGGATCAATCCCAGATCTTCAGCTGGGGCTGGAGGGCAAGGACCATGGAGGCAGCTGTCTCTTGGCTCCAGCCATGTCACTCCTAAACTCCTGCTCTCAGCAATGAGAGCACATGCTTGACTACCTCAGGATGTTTTGCGTGTCCCTCTGAAAGCGCCAGTGCTGCTCCAACCAACAGCAAGCCCAGACCCAGCAAAGCCATTCCTCTACTGATAAGGCTCTAAACATTACCTAACGGTTATTTTTTATTATCTCTTTTATTATTGGATTTACAAACTTGACATTGAATTTCCTTGAATCAATTAATATCACTGAGTTTCCCTGTACATAGCAACATATATATGTATAGAAGAAAAATGATTTCCCTGACTCATCTCTGGAGAAATTCCCATAGCACTGAGCTTCTTGATGGGAGGGCTGATTTTTCATTTCTAAAAGCAGCAGAAGTTTTTGCTGCTATGTGATATTTTGGTAGACTGGGAAAGGATGTGAAATTTTTGGGGTTGTCATGTGCAGAGCCAGGAGCTGCACTCAGTGATCCTTGTGGGTCCCTTCCAACTCAGGATATTCTATGATTCTAGGAATAAACTGCAAATGAGCATTTTGGAAACTGTTTTACTTAAACATTTCATATTTTCCTTGACCTTGGTAGCTTTGGGACTATCACCAGTAATCCAGCAGCATTTAAGAACTCCATACACCTGCAAAGTTGTAATCCGCTGACGCACGAGCAGAGATCACGTCTTTGGAAGCCAACAAATTTCTAATGAATGATGGAATGTAACTGACTCATGGTCTCGGAGCTGGTCGTTTGGCTGGATTAATCCTCCAGGAGTCTCTCGCCATACCGCTAAGGAGCGCTCACATCTAAGTGCAATTTCTCTCCCCAGCAGGCAGTGTTTGCACGCTCTCCTCTGTTTTTTCCTGGCTAAGGAGGTGCAAAGAGTGCATCTACTGCTCCATCTATTTAAAATGTCCAGAGCCTCCAAAACTCACATCATCCAGGCATATCCAGAATGCTATGTGTCTCAAACCATACTCACCGTAGTGTATTTTCCCAGCTGGCAGAGTGAGGGGAAGGTTTCCTGGTGAGCTTTTCGGATCTTCTCAGTGAGATCGTCTAACTCTGCTGTCATTTCATAGTTTTCTGTGGACTCCTGCTTTGAAGGTTCCTTCTTCTTTTTGTTCCTATCATTTCTGACAGCTGTATAAAAAACAGAGATACAGATCACATGGGGTTATTCAGATCAACCTATGTTGCTTTTGCTGCTCTATTTCAAACCACTGTAAAATGCTGTTATTTTAAACATACATTATTTTAGGTGAATATAAAAATGTTATATGCACAGAGAACACTAATTCCAGCTTACTTATTTAAAAAGAATTTAAGAACTAAAAGCAGTGAGCAGTGACAAAACCAAACTTCCATAGGAGTTTGTTGTGGGTGTGCCATCACACTCCCATAGTATCTGCCTCCCAGGAAAGTCTACTGCAACTTCATATGCACAGCGTCTTAGTAACTCTGTGAGGTGGGATTTTTTCACTGTAGCACTACAGCTGTGCATGGTGGATGGTGAAGTCCTCTGCAGTGACGCAGTCCCTATTTTACTGGATGTGAACAACACTGAAAAAAAGACAGCAACTGTCTTTCTTCTTAAGTACCTCAGCATGGAAGACAACAAAGCCCCATACTAATACAAACTCCACCAAACAAAAGTTATTTAAAAGGAAAGTTAAATGTGAAAACAGTAAACGAAAGAAGATGAAACACGTTAAACTCGAGTTCTGAAGATCAAAGGAGAAACACAAACACTTGAAAGAGTAAAAATGGCAGTGAAGCTATCTAAAGTTGCTTGCCATCTGCTTCTGCACTCAGATCAGCCTTCTACCTTCCCCCAGCCGTGGGGGATTACTGGAAATATGCATTGTGCGCACTCATGCTGTAATTGATTTCCCACATATTTGTGTTTTGTAATAAAATATGACAGCTGCTCCATCACCATGCTGCTCTTTGTTCTTTTAATGAAAATAGCTTAATTTTACAAAATGTGCCCAGGAGATAAGTCCATGTCCACAGTATTGCCAGTAATTGTGAATTTTATCAACAGTCTTGCTGTTAGCTAAAGCGAACGTCTTAAGTGTAACCAGATGCATAAGGCTTTACAACAAAGCCAAGCAAAATCAATCCCTCTCCCCAAAGACTCCATGTCAATATTAAACACCCCAAAGACTAAATCTTACTGGATAAATAAAATCAATCCTAACATTGTTAGTATTCAAAACCTCAAGATATTTAAAACAAGGCCCTAAACTCGGAGGGTGTGGCTGGTGGGTTTGGCACATGTGAGCATGGCCAGGGATTTTGGACAGCCAAAGATCTGCTGATTCCTATTCGTTCTGTCCTGCCCCAGAAAGTGCATCTATCATTGCGATAGGGAGGGAAGCACAGAGCCACCTCCGTGCCAGCTCTTTTTCCCTGTAGGTTCCCCAGGCCCATCTCCACATCTTCTGTGGTCACTTCCTACATGCCAGTGAACCACAAATAATCACAAAGAGCAGAAAAAATAGTGGGCTGGGAAAGCATAAGAGTCAGGGGCATGTACAGAAATAACATATAGTATGTAACAGAGAGCAAGGAGTAGAGGTGTGGGGAATATTGTTTCTCCTTCACAAGGCCATTAGGCACATAGTCCATGCAATGTATGGCTCTGGTTTTCTCACTAAACGTCTGACTTTGCAACTGAGAGAACTCTGATGCAAATAATTCACATTTTAAGCATGAACTTGACTTAACTGTGTGACAGATCCGCACTAAAGTCAGTCATGTGCTTGGCTGGATCAGGGCTGGGATACTGAGCACCCCACTGGATTAAAGCCTAACCTTGAACACCATCAGTTTTGGTGTTTGGAGAACACAGACCCAAACGAGTCCAAGAGTGGACCAAAAAGGTTATTCCTTGCAAAGGTACAATGCTGCCAGTGTAGTCAGGTTTAGGGAGATGGACTGGTTCCCTCCCTGCTTCCTTTTACAAGTTTTCCCTTCAAGCAAATGCTCTGATTTGTTTGCTGGACCCCAGGGCAGAGCACAAGTACGACGTTTTGCACTGAAAAAACATCCAGGACCCAGAGGTACGTCTTGAGTGCTGCAAACTGCCACTTCACTTCAGAAACAAATCCTAATCACTGCTGTACTTGGGAGATAAAAGAGTTCCCTAGAAAATTCTGTAAACTCCTACACAACCGCAAAGAGCAATAAACCTTCGTCACAAAGCCCCACTTCCTTATAGCTCTACAAGCTGATTGACAAATTTGCCAAGCAGGCAGCCTCAGCAACCACTCCCCTCAACAGCTTTGAACTCCTCGTGGAAGACGAACGCATTATTTAGGCCGGGCTTCGAAGCAGGTACCAAGGGCTCCCAGAGCCCAGGAGATAACTCCGGCAGGAACCCTGCCATGCTCCTTTGCTACCCCAGCACTGCTCCTTCTGCAGCTGTACCTGAAGTCCCTCTCCCTCCAAAGGCCACCAGAGGGATAGCTGCTGATTAGTCCTCATCACCAAATTGGCCCAGCTTTGTCCTCTTTCTTTTTTGGTGCAAATCACAGGGTAGAAAGGAGAGAAGTAACACATCCTGAAAACTAAGAACAGTTTTTGTTCATTAACTTTCTTTTATGTTTCTGATAGCTTTTATAATAATGATAAAAACAGAGTAATATATATCTTCTTGCTTTATTCATTAAGGCTGCATCAGACATGTCAGTGTTTCTATATTCTCTGTAAGATAATGGATTAAAGTGCTGACGTATAACACCCAAGCTCCAAAAATATAAAGCATTTCAGTAACACTGAACTATTGGGCAGATTTAACTACAGCTATAATTCAACATGCAAAAAAAAAAAAGAGAGAGAAAGAGCTTAAGACAATACGATGTTTAAAAGAGTTAAATAAAAACATATAAACACACACACGCACATTTACGCAGTAAATTTAAAAACCATCACTGCTCTGGGAACAGGAATTGTCACACCGCATGTGGGAAGAAGGGTTTTGGATTACAGCTTATGCTTATATTACATAAATCACACCTTTTGGTATCTTGATCTTTACATGCATATGATCACATCAATCTCTGATGCAATTCCACTGCCTTTTAATGATGATACACCAGTGATGAATCTGTGTCACAGTTAATGCTGCCGTAGAAAACTCAGGTTATGAATTTCATTACTCGTGCACTAAATTCTGACTTGATGGCTGCATTAATCAGGAGCTTCCAACAGGGGACAGTATGGAAGCTCTCTTGCCCCATGAGAACTCCTGGAAGTTAAAAAACCTTAAAGAAAAATAAATAAGGTGGTGGTGTGGGGAAAGAGAATGAAAAAAGTTGTATCTTGATACGTGAGGAAGCCAGGTCTTGGCACGTCTCAGAAGGCTGAGCGACACACGCCCGCACCTGTGCACGTCTGCTCCAATCCATCTTCCTGTGACAGCTTCCCTGTCCCCTTGACACACACGCCAGGACTTGCACTTCCACACCCAGAAACCTCCAGGCAGCCACAGCAGGGTTCGCAAGCTGGCAAAGGCACTTTCTGTTGCCTTAAGCACCAGGCCCTGCCTTCAAATGTTCAGCCTCCTCCCTGATGGTAGATGGGCAGAACATCACCTCTTGTCCTGTTCAGTCTGTTCTCTTCACCCCAGGTTTGCCATTGCTTTTTCCTTAGCCTCAGATACACTTTCCCCCTTCAGCTCGAAGCAATGGACAGGGCACAGAAGTTGCATGAAGGTCAGATGTATCTTTCAAGGAAAGCAGGGTCTTCTGTAGATGGAACTAAGTATAGGGAAGACACAAACAGCTTCCTTGGAGAACCCCAGTGCTCTCATTTAGTAACCATGCAGCAATTCCCCTGCCTGAGTGGGGTCATTTCAAGCATGTCCTAATGCAGGGAATCGTCCAGTCTTAAAAGCGAGCCCCTCAGGTCCACCAAACTTAGCCACTGCTTGGCCTAAGAATAGTCTGGGATCCAGCTCATGAGATTTAGACAGTTTCTAGGCAATCAGGTAAAATCATGGAACAGTGACTATTTCTACATCCGTTTGCCAAAGGTGGCACAAACGTGTCCAAAGGAGAACTTGCCACTCGCAGTGCAATTTTTCTTATTACTTGCACAACATGTGCTTCCCCAGATATCCAGAAGACAGCTCCTTTCACGTATTATAATGATTAATCAGCTATAAATCCATGATTTGAAATGCTATCACTGCAATTCTGCCTCTTGGAGATCCTTGTGACCTTTGAAGAGCTCTGTGTACTAGCTAGCTGGTTTTGTTCCTGTAGCAACAACTACTAGTGCTTCCAGTCAGTTTGCATTCCTGTAAAACCACACTTCTCTTGTCCCCAAATATTTTGGAAGTTACTCGTTAAGCTAACAAACCTCAAAAGCACCATAAAGCACACAGAGCAAGTCAGTAATTGCACAGCACTGGGCACAAGGTTGGTTTGTAAAAAGACTCCTTTTGTTTGTAAAACCCAATGAGAAGAGAAGTGGGAGGTGAACTGAGGTAGGAAAGCTGCAGACCTGCCAGTTCTCCCTTCTGGGCAGAGGCTCGCTGTCCTGCCTGTCCTCTTGCTTCTTGGGAAGCCACCTGTCCCTGTCTGAACACCAGGCAGCCTGGGCAGGCCGATGGTGCCACACGCGGCCATGGGGCCGATGCTCAGCACTGCAGCTGGAAAATCCAGGAGCACCAAGCCGTTTGTTAGGGTGGAAACCCACAAACCTTGCACAGCTCCTCCACACTCTTGCCTCTCCAACTCCAGAGGCAGCTGCTAAAAAAATTCTGATTCTGGCAGAAGATAGCAGCTGTGGACAATTTCAGTCAAATATGCAAAACCTACTGCCAATGCCAAGTTTGCTCCATCAGGTTAAATGCCCAACATATACCACACATTACTCTTCAACAAACTGTGCCAATGGTACGGAGTGGCAGTCCATAAGGTTGTCTTTCCCAACAGTCGCCTTGGAAAATCTCAAACCAAGGGAGACTTAGCAACCCTGCTGCTGCCGCCGCAGCTGCTGAACTAGGCTCTTTGACCCCATGGTCAAAAGCAGCACCCAACTGCACACCCCAGGCAGCTTCCAGGCCCAGGAACTGGTGGAAGAAAGCACAGAGATGAGAGAACTCAAGGAGGTTGAGTTTCCCATCTCCTGCACAAGTAAAGGAACGCAATAATCATCTCAAAAGCAGCAAAATCATGCTTGACAAACTGAGAAGCCATCAATTCAGGACGGTGGGACTCCTGTTCACGTTAACAGTGGTGCAATTGCAAGCCAAACATATTAAAATACGCAGAACACCAGGTAGTTAAAAATAGATTGGTTTCCTAGGTTGTGATTTCCAGATGAAATAATGTTTTCTTTTAGGCAAAACAGCTCAGTCTTAAAAAAAGCCAGGAAACTATTTTAAAACAAATTTCCATGCCAAAACTTGTCTTTGACATACGGAGAACGATTGGAGACAAAGCCCATTTCAAACACAAACCTCTCATTTCTAATGGACAAAGCCAATAACAAGTACACAGTTGTGTAAGGGGCTTACAAAACCAAAACACATTGAAACCCGCATATTTTGTAGCTGATTCTGAGAAATCAACCATGTCAGCTGTTAGATAACAATCGCCAGAAGAAAACATCTCAAATTAAGTGAGATAGTATCTCTCTACAGACACATATCAAAATTAACAGGGAGCACAGAGAAACAACCATGGAAGACATTTCATAAGCACCTGGCACGCTATCATTTTTCCCCAGGCACAGAGCAAGCACATATATTACAGAATTCGAGCCCGCCCTGGGTTTCCTATTGAGAAATAACATTCAGCAATGGCAAACTCGCCCCAGCCAATGCGCCAGGAACCTCAGTTCAACCACAGGGGAACACACCACAGATGCAGAGGACATCATCCTGTCGCCTGCCTTCACGTACACTGGCCCTTTCAGCCACTCATGGTATTTTTTTTTTTTTTTTAGGAAGGTAAATTTGAACTCTGCCTTGCAGCTTTGTATTATTCATTACATAATTGCTATGTTTTATTAGAAATATGATCTATTATAACCTTGAATACGGTAACTTAAATGACATTGAAAATTAGATTATTCTGATTATTAGAGAAGTGAGAAAGGTACTAAACATTTGTAAGGCTGATAATCAATCAGTGTATCCATGTGAGTGCAATAAAAATCAATCAGGAGCTAGTGCGTTTAAATCTAATTTTTTAAGCATGACATTTTCTTCTGAGTTTCTTTTTTAAATGTCACCCTCTTCTACAACAGTGATTGATTCTATCCCCAGGGATAGTTAACTCCAACTGTTTTATTCATTGCACTGAGCTCTTGTATCCACAGTATTTCCTAAATATCAAATTAATGACAACAGTAATATTTTCATCAAAATGTGAAATTCAGAAATAGGCATTCATGGAATCAAAACAGTAAGAAGCGTGGCAGTACATTTAAATTGCTTCAAATACCAGGGACCTTTTAACTAGCAAGCAGTGTACTTTATTTAACACAGAAAATGGTGGAATTTTGTGTCCCTCCCGTTCTCTTTTTCCTCCCATAAAAGACACGGCCAAGGATTTGCTTGTTTAAAACATAATTCATTTAGAAATGTTTCAGTAGCAAACAATGAATCACTGGCTATAGGGAGTCTGTGAGTAATTACCTATGCCTTCAAAATAACCTTATTAGGCTATTGTAAGTATAGGGGAGACCTTTGATACCTATAGCCTAAGGGCCTCTATTTTTCCATTCATGCACAGGGGATTTATATGGTTATATCCTGACGAAAGCAACACATCTCCCATTTATGTGTGAGGATAACTGCGAGGTTCATATATCAAGAGCTGAGTTATAAGAACAGGTTTCATTATATGAATGAATGATACAAATTGATGCTCTACAGCTTTATTTAACTGGCCTGAAACTTCACCTGTGGTTTCAAGGATTCCCATCAGCCTGAACAATTTTATTTTTGACATGAAATTTGGCACCTGCTATTGTCACATCCCTGATATATTAGTAAGTGGAATGAGCAAAAAACTGAGTTTCTAGTCCTTTGGAAAAAAATAGTAACATCTGAAATCAGTTGTAAGACCAAAACTGAAAAGCCAATGCAAAACAACAGGCTGAGAAAAATATCCCTTGAAACTAGCTGAAAGGTATGCCTTTGGCATTCTTTTATCTATTTATTTTAAATTTTTATTTATTTTATTTCACTGTCTTTTTCTAAAAAATTATTGTTATTTTTCTCTTTTTTTTTTTTCTTATTTTAAGACATCCAGAAGCAAAACCAGCGGCTATCATACTTGGGACACCTAGAACTGCCAGTCCAAGACGCAAAACAACTGCAGAAGGAAAACAAATGGTTCTACAAGCACATTGGTCTTGAATGTTGCAGGACAGGACAAAAAACACCACAACAAACAAACAAAAAAACCCCCAAAAACCCAAACCCACCAAAATCCCATAAGCTGTTTCCAAGTGTATGAATATACCATTAACGCCTACCTTTATATTTACTATAGTATTTCGGGACTGGTTCAGGTTCTGCAGAACACGCCGAACAGAGTAACAACCACCCAAAGAATAAAAATCAGGACTCCAGAAATACAGATGGAACCCCCCCCACTCCCCGAACAGGTCCTAAGAACAAATGAGAAATGAAGTTGCAAAAACGGAAAGACAGTAAACTAGTGGGAAAAAAACGAGAAGGAAATGTGTTTTGCATCATGCGGGTGTGGGCAGGTAGAGGATGAGAGGACGAGGAGCAGCTGAGTCAGAGGCAGGACAGACAGGGCACAGCACCTATACCAGGGGCTGAACTGAAAGCAGACTCCTTGGTCTCCCTTACCATCTTCCTACATACTGCAGTCAAAGTAGGTGGAGAGATGGGATTATACATTAAATGATAAACTGTTTAAATAGCATTTGCCCTGTGATTTCCATTTTCAAAGTGCTTTAATATCATCAACTAATTGCCAGTGTGAAATAGGATAATCCACACGCTCTAAGCAGCTGATGCTTAAAGAGCTATTGAAGGTTGTTAGCATTAACAATTGCAGGCAGAATAAATCACTAATATTTCCCAAGAAGACCACCAACATATATGCAATGGAAATAGCCTAGCCATACTCATTGACTCGGGCAAAATTCACTCACTGGTATGTTTCCATCTTTACTTCACATAGGCATCACTTCAAGTTACTTAACACAGCCAGAAATTCCCATATGTGAGATGGAGTATCTCCACATGCAGGTCTTGCAATGTCCCTGCGCATCTTGTGCAGCTGTTAAACTAAATTACACGTGTGTCATTCCCTCCTCACTCTGGTCACGCCCCATCTCTCTCAGTATTCCGCATGAAATCAGTCGCTTCCTTACTCTCAACATAAAACCTACAAATTTTTTTAAGATCTACCATGCCACTTGCAACAGGTTTGCAAGTAATCGCATCACTCAGTAGGTATTGCCAGCCTTTCCCTTCCCTGCTCAATGCAAGAACGGGAAGGAGCTTTGGGAATCAATTACTCCATCTGGGGAGGTTTCCTAAATTTACAGGGCTTCTGCAGGTAACCCACTGTGAAGTGCCACGCCGTGGCAGAATCCCCATGAAACTAAAACCCTCAGGGAAGCAAAGTGTTGTGCTTACTGTCTATTGTTTCGGCTGCCAAGATCCCAGTGGATTTGCTAGTAACTTCTGTGGCATCTAGATAAAATTCTGCACGCAGCTGGTTAAACCAAAATACTCTGGGGAAATGGAGGGCAGCTCTTCTGGAATTGCAGTGTCTTAACACATTAGCTAAAAATACACAAGACCACAAACACAAAGTGATTATTCCTTCTCTTCCTTACAGCTGAAGTGACCAAATGTATACGCAGCAGTTGAAAATCTCTTCTAAATACTCAGCCTGAAAATAAATTTTTATTAGGCTATAGTGCATTTCTTTTACCATAGGCTGGGTGAAGAAAAAATCCCTAAATTTCAAACTCTGAACTTTCAGTCAGAAATTACTGAGAGGCCATTAAATCTGTCTCATCTGATTTCAGCTGTTGAGGTGCCCTTTCAAGCTACCTTCTCAAAGCAACTGCCCTTTTGAGCTACAGTCTTGAAGCCTGGTACACTAACTCTTTATGGATAACCAATTACATGTAAAAATATCCTGAATCTGACCTTTTTCTCCAGGGTCATCAAAAGGTAAATCAGTCTACTTATCTGCAGATATTACAATAATTTCTCTTAGGAGACAGTCATGGTAGTACGAAGCCTTGCAACTGAGAGATGCTGGGGTTATCCAAAGTCCTCATTTCAATTTGCTGGGCATTATCCAGGACCACCAATGGCCAAGGAAGTGCACGGCTGTAAGCTAAGACCAGACACTGCACACTACCCCTGCCCACTGCCTGCCTGTAGCACTTCACACTTCAACCTGCTGCAGCTATTTTATTTCTTATCCTAACACACACTGAGGAAAAGAACATGACTTGCTTTTTACTTAACTGGCAGGCTACCTACCATGACAAATTGCAAACTCTTTCCTGACAATGTCATTAGCAGACTCCTTCCACAAAATAACGTTCCATAATAAGCACATTCATTCAATGTAATGAATGAGTCCGAGCTACAGGACAAATTCTGATCGTGCATGATAAAACTGACTTTATGGCACAGCAAAAGGAAAGGCTACAAAAAAAAGGAGGTGAGCTGGAAGACCCCTTCCCTTTGCTTGGACACGGACACTCAGGACTCAGGGCAATGGCTCCCCAGAAGAAAGAGCAGAAGTTCAGGAGATAGTGTTCAGGAGACTGCATTTTTCCATTCTATTATGGGTGGTTTCACACAGTGAACACAGTCTGGCTTGCCCCAAACAGGGTTCACTCCTACATTATTTACCAGAATTAAAAATAACAGCCCCAACTTATCCCCACTGCTGTTTTTGTCTTGCAGTGGTGCTACTCCACCGATCGCAGCAGAGTCCTATTAGTGTAAAACTACAGTAGCGTAGTGGGAGATCAGGTCTAATATCTGTATCTGCAGATGGATAACACCGCATTCATACCTAAGTTTCATTTCTTTGTTTTGCCCCCAAGGCTGAATTTCACATTTGTACCTCCTGGTGGCTTGTGCAATTGTGTAAAGGTGCATCTAGCGAGAGAGCTGCCAACTGACAACACGTCTGAAGAGGCTTTGCGTGCGCGGGTGCTTCATCAGGCACAGGGAATACATTGCCTCCCGCAACCATAAACTGAGCTCATGAAGGCGCAGGAACAGTTGTTCCCGGCATGTTTTAAGAAAGGGAGCTGCAGTCTTGAATCACAGCGCTTGCCTGCGTTACAGCCTCGGCAGCTTGCAGCCCTGGCCTCCCACTAGGCCAGGGACAATAAAAGCAAAGAAATAGCTCAGAATCTATTTACCTATTCCTCCGAAGCGAATGTGGAAAACACGCCATTATGAACACACACACACTCCTTCCTAAATGCAAACGCTTGTTCAGACTCCTACTACTAAAACAAAATAAAACAGAATTGTGATTGGGAGGTTATTTCCATCTCTCAAGGTGCCAGGATTGGCACCCGAAGTGGATGGCAGAGAGGACAGAGCGTGCACCCCACAACCAGGCTCAGCCACCCTGCTCAGGCTTAACCTCCTGGCTGGCTGAAGCAGCAGGAGAAGGGAAGAACAGTATCATTTAGCCAGGCTGACCTAGAAGCACTGCTAGATCAGCCAGAAAAAAATTGCCTGCTTAAGCCTCACACTGATGCACAGTCCAACACAGCTGGTGGGCACACATCTGCACTGGCCAGGGGGCTTGGACTGCAGGTGGGTTTTATTTTTTAAAGAACAGTGCCTGTTGTTAAAGCTGTTTTGCCACAAAAAAAAAAAAGCTTAATCAAACAGGAAAATAACATGCTCAAACAATACTGTTGCATCTCACTGCATTTTAGTGTGTTGTTTATATCCTCTCCTTTCCCAAAAGCTGAGCAGTTGGAATAAACAATCTGCAGATTTGCTGTTGGGGTGGGGCGTTTTTTTTTTTGAAAATTACATAGTCCTATTTTCACCAACTGTAAACTAGGGAGAAAGTAAGGAGTGAGGTCAGGGGACTTCTTTTTCTTTCCATCTCCGGATTTCAGGAAAGCCATGCCAAACCAGCCAGCAGGCTCCGGGAAAGCCCTGCTGAAGCTGGCTGCTGCCACAGGTAAACAAGTTTATTCACTTTCAGCTTTGGCATCTCACTGCCCACCCTGAAGCGCTACACCCGCCAGCTGAGGCACTTGAAAGGCTTTTGCCTCCCAGGCTTTTCTTCGGATCCCTTTCTGCCCATGCATGGTGTAACCTGGCTCCGAGTTACAGCCGAGCTTAACAAGCAGCAGCTGAAGTCCCAGCTCACTTCTGGGATCTCTGTGCTTGGGACAGCAGCAAGCTTTAATGCAACTCTTCAAAGCAAAAGGTGCCTCGGAGACAAAGGTTCTTGTTTTTGCCTTTAATAAATACTGCTCCATCCATAATTCACATGCAGAAATACTGCTTCTCGTCTATTAATGCAGGCTCTCCGGACATCTGTACTGCTTTATGTAGAGGCAAAAGCATCATGGCATTAAGGGGTCGAATTCCCTTAACACACCTGCAGCAACCTCAGCTGTTTCAGCACTCACGTTATGACATGAATCACTCCACAAGCCTGCACCTAATTATCAGACTGTCTATTTTGATATATTTTATCTTTTATGTACAATGCCAAAGAAGTTCTTTAAAATACATTCCAAATATTCTTTCTTTAAAAAAAAAAAGCTTTCTTGTCTGGGACTGAAGTTCTGAAATAGCAGGAGTAAGTGGACCAGATTATTTTAAAAAGAAAACGTGCTAGTAACTACAGGACTGGCCTAAAGAGCTTAATTCTGTCAGTCAGGGTCAAGCAGAATCAAATCCTGATTTCTCCATAAGATCTTTTAAATATCCCCAGTAAAGCCAGCATATAACCTTTTTACATTAAGTGCTTTCACAGCATACCAGACCAGTCTGATGTAGTGATCACACAAGAAGCAAAGCAGCTAGACACTTGTTTCCAGGAAACAGAAAGATACTAAGAAAAGCAGCCTCTTTATTTTTTATTTGAATTTATTTTTTATGTGAAATCAAAGTGATTACTGAGGGCTCTGCAACTTCCAGGGCAAGATTTAGTACACACAAGGGAATTCATTTTGAGAAGGCAAACAGGCAGCAGGTCAACACAGAGTTAACTCAATAAAATAATAATTTCTACTTGGATAAACTGACCTAGTTTTCCCAGACTTCTCCATGAAAACAAAGGATGCAACTTGGACATGAGATGACGTCTGAAAGGGAAGCCAAGGGCTGGGCAAGGAGACTGAATTCAACACACAGCTGGTCCTTAACTAAATGAGGGTGGTGGTCCCTAGTTGGCACTAGAAGTGACTACCCAGCAAGGATCATCTGGCATTACAGGTGGCTGCTACCCCCATCTTATCTCATTGATGCCGATGACAAATCTTTCATGTCCGTCACCAGTGTGGCATCAGGCCCTGAACTCATTGTACACAGGTTGATTGCCTGCTTCCAGCTAGGATGGTCTTCTCCAAGACTGTGGCAAGTGCAAGATGAAAGATGCACTAACAGAAGGGTTTCTATGAGGTCCTCAGGGTATTGTTCTAGGGCTACAGCACCCATGGGAAGCATGGGCTAAAAACTCAAGATTTCCAAAAGGTTTATTCAGTTCCTAAAAGAGCCGATGAACATCCACCTGCCCACCCAGCTGCAAGACTGCCCCAGAGCACCAGGCTGCACAGCAGACACAGTGCAGCCAAGTCCCCCAGGGCCTGGGATGCACAACATGGAGGACAGGAACAGACAAGGCTCCTTCCCGGCCTGCCTTGTAACTCATCCCGAGATTTTGCAAATCTGAACACAAGAGACAACTCTTCATTTTGGGATTCAACCCAATGTTATTTTCAGCAAAGCTTTGTTGTGCTGGAACACCTCCAACCGGCTCAAGTTAAACAATTTGCCCAGAGAAAATGTTCAATGAAGGGGAAACATAAAAGTATGCACAGAAAGAGGCCTGAGTCCCCCTCTTTTCTAATCCATCACACAGCATTAGGGATTAAATACTCATTAAAAATATATATAATAAACTGTTAAGACAGGGTATCTAGTGATTCCTCTTAATTGCCTCATTTTTCCCACACCCTGGTTTCCAGGCAATATTTTTAAATATTCCTCCTCATTATCCCTTTACCAGACAGTTACCTCCCTGCCTCACTCCCCCACCCAAGAAAGAAGACCCCAGACCTCATGGGTTTATACTGCATACCCTATGAGGGGCAGCTGATATGTTTGTACAGTTTAAGTATGTTCACACCTTACAATGCCTGAATTCTAGTAGGAAAAATGTTCCTAATAAACATGTGAAATAGCTGTAGCTGACTTAGAAAACAACAGGAAAAGTTGCCAAGAAAAGGCTTTGACTCTCTTTTGAGGACAAACAGGATTTAAGCCTTCTTCAGAATTAAAGGAATAAAATATTTATTCTTATTCTCCTCTGGCCCTGTTTACTTTTCCCTGTGTTATGAGAGAGGTTTGAACATAATACATCTTCTTTTTCTTAGCAACAACTATCTTCTTGCTTTTATTTGTTGTCTTTTTTATTATTTTCATTCCTTTTCCATTTAAAATTATTTTCTTGGTGTTCTGATTCAATAGCAGTGTTCNCAAATCACTGAAAGGGCAAATTAAACATCTTTCTTGTAAAAAAGTGCTGTCAAAAGGCTCTTATGAACTAACGGTCACTTGTTCCAGGGATCTGGATCACGCGGGTTTGATCCTGGAGCTACTCAATGGGATAACCAGATGGTGCAGCACAGTACAATGTGGACTACAAGACCAAACACATGCTGAGCTCTGGACTTCTTCACCAATCTTCACAAGACCCCTAATTGGAAACACAACAGCTCCCTGCCCAACAGAGGCAGACCGGTACTGTCAGAGAGCAACTCAAGCTTCCCTAAACCTAATGCTTCATCTTCCAGAACCAACAACTTCCCTGTATCAGAAAAAAACGCTCCTTGATTAGATTTCAGATGTGACGCTTTTCTGAGTGGCTTTTCCTGGTTGTGCCTCCACTAGAATCAAATACACCATGTCACAGGTCACCTAGAAGAAGTGCTATGGCAAGAAAAACACGGGAAAGATAGTCCTCGCATGAAGCAGCTCACACAGCTACGGTGCAGTGAGGGATGCTGAACACGTGAGGTGCAGCAGTTCACCACATAAGGATATTCACTTACTGCTGGTTTGTCCTCCTGGGCTGATGCCTCCTCTGATGGTGTCTCCAGCTTACAAAATGGCTAAAACCTGTGCCATCCCACTATCAGCCTTCTTGAGATATAGGAAAAACTCTCACGTATTAGCAAACGTCTTATACTTAATTTTTAAAACTATAAAAAATAGATCTTAATCTTTGCCACTGGAACATTCTCTAGAAGTACACAGTATGTAAAATTACTGCACTTCACAAGAGTATATGCAACTTGTGGATTCTTTGAAATGTAAAACTCCCCATAAACTCCAGGACTTCCTGGCAATTTCCATTTTTTCTGCCTCTCCTACATTGTATTAGTATTTCCATGATGCAAACTGTAATCAGCTAGTTGGGAGTTAAAAACAAGGAGAGATGGGAAGGGGCAAAGGATTTCCAGTGGCATCCATTGCACCAGGGCTGACTGACAGCAGGAAACCTGTTAATGATGGAAACAGGAGGAGACAGAGCAGGTGAAAACAGTGTCCCTGGATTGATCAGTGTGTCAAGGAATGATGTCCTCTCCCGCTCCTTCAACTGCGCAGTGATGTCTTCACCAAAACCACTTGCCAAGGGAATAGAACCCAGCTCTCAGCCAGGGACTTGGCACCCCTCAGCTCTCTGACAAATTGTGTGCCTGCTGCTGAAGGAGTCAGGTGGTCTGCAGCATTTCTAAAATGCTTTCCTTTATCATCCAGTATCATTCAATTTACTGTCTCTGCGAGGCTTTAATCCATCCTCACTGCTAAGTTTTCCTATTTAATTTAAGGCTTTTTTTTCCCAAGCTCTCAAGTTTTATGGTAAAGAGTTTCCCAGGTTCAAATACATCAAGTTCTGCCTCCAAGAAAATACTGACGGTGGAGCATCGACCTGCTTAACACGGGAAAAAACAAGCTAAAGTGCAAAATGCACAACACTATCTGCCAGTAATCCTTCTTCCCCCAAGTTTAAAGACAGCAAATGTTTAAAAATACAATGTGTTGAAAATGATACAAATGTAATACGCTTTGTAAGTCTGTTATTTTCAATGGTTTGTAAAGTCCTCCCTCAGAGGATTCGACTTAAATCATTCATTCACTTGAAGCTGATTGCTTTGTCCTGCAAAGGGGGAAGAACATGGATTTCTCAGATGTAACCCAATTTCCTAACAGAAACAAAACCAACCTGATGAAATTCAGTTACCAAAACAATCAATCATAGCCTAAGCAGAAGTGTAAATAAATTAAATTACAAAATGAACTCCTTCACCAAAGTCTAACTTTACGGAGAGTTTTAAAATTAACATTTCACTTGCTTCAAAGTTAGAAAAAAGAAAGAAAGAAAGAAAAGTAGGTCAGCATGTTTCCCCAGCATGTCTTTCTGACTCCATTAAAACTGTCTGTCAGATGACTAACCATGCCTGTAATCCAACTAAAAGCATGTTTGCTTTCTGTTGCACTTTTTGCCAGGGGAAAGAAAGAATTCCACTTAGCTTTAACTCTGAAATTCAGGTAAATGTCTCCAAAGTCAGACAATTTCCTCACATTTACTTACTAAATCTGTTTATATCAACAACAAGCAACTGGTTATGGATGCACGGCACTGAGAAATGATCCCACAGCTCATTAAATGCCGATGAGCCACAGGCACCGCCTGTAGGGCTTTAAGCTACAACTTGTAGAAGTCAGGTTTCAGAGCTGTTGTCTGATTGACAGACTTTTCATGAGACCTAGATTTAAACATTTAAGAGTTTTCAGAAACAGGCAAGCATGCAAACAAGTACTGGAGTAAAATAAAATGGTGCAAAACCATTTCTGTTCATTTTGGGCTAGAAGACATTAAAAATTCTAACGCCTTATGATCTTTCTTTTTCCTTTTATAGAATTGGCAGCTGAGTGTTATTTAAGTTTGGATAGAAAGGGTGTTATTTCTACTCCTTGTACACCATCTACTTTAAAAAATCCTTTACACTTTCCACACGAGTGCTGAAGAACTGGAGATTAACTGTTCCGATGTATTTTAAAATGAGCATGCGATACAAAGTCAAACTAAAAACAAATCGAGGCTATTTTTAGAGCGCAGTCCTAGGGCCAGCATCCCAGCAGGAGGAGCTGCAATGTGTCAGCCGGCTTATCGCAGGCACGGCAATGGAAAACTCCCTCTGCTCTAACAATTCATCCAGCGGATGAAAGCAAGCCGTGAGAGCCTGACAGCAGCGGAGGGAAATCCATGGCCTCATCTACTTATAGAGAGATCTTCCCAAACCGTCTTTGAGCGCTTACTGGTTTCCGAGCGCCTGCTTTCCATCTTCCACACCATCAGCACGGGAGCTGCTCTCTGCAGAGAGGCCAGCGTGAGCTTTGCTTCTTTGCCTCTTGCAGAGGCACCTACCCTGTGCAAGAACATCTCCAGTAAAGTGATCACCAGGAAAACAAAAGTTTGCAGAAATAAATCAGCAGAAAGACATACACATTCTCACATATGTTTCTTCCGAGGAGAAGGACCAAATAAGCCTCTCCTTTGATAGAGAGTCCTTCAGGAACATTCGGGTTGCTGCAGTTCATACTTCCCAGAACTCTTGGGAACAATTTACTGCATTTCTCATGAACCTTGGCTACTGTAGATAACATTTTCAGGTTGGCCTGACAACCAAATAAGCCATGTTTAGCTTCAAGGCCCAGAACACTGGCAATTTGCTCGTTCCCAGACTGATATTTATCTCATTGACATTTCTCCATCCTTTGGATTCAATATCCCAAACTAAAAAAAATCTAAAAAGAAGCATTCGAAAGGAGAAAAAAAGAAAAGAAGATACCAGAGAAACCACAAGGGCCAGTACAGAAAGCACAAGCCACATGGCACAATGGCAATTAGAAAATTAGGAAGAAAGATGCAACGATGCCCCGTGTCCCGAACGAAGGAAACGAGCCGAATGAGGAATACGAAGCAGTGAACTGAGTGCATAAAGGAAGAATGGAAGCTCTGAAACAAAGCTTTCGAGGTCATGGGATTGGGGTCTCAGCAGTTATGTCCGCATGACAAAGCAAATGTGGCCTCAGCATCATTCTTAGGAGTGCGGGGACTGGGTAGGGACCGGCTACCTCCAGATTTCCCATCTGCTCTTACAGCAGCGTTGCCCAGCACAGAACAAGGCAGACAGGATAACACAGGGTTTTCTTTGCCATGAAAGCAGCTGGGATGCTAAACTCAAGAAGAGGCAAAGGCGACCTGCAATGGCAACACAAATGCATAGAGCCAATGTCTTTACATGTACAATTTGGAATAATGCTATAAACCAAAATGGGGGATGAGAAATCACAGAAAAAGGCCAGGGAAAGAACAAGATCTATGCTGAGAAGTGATTTTGTAAGAGATATCTGCCCAAAATGCCTCTTACTGGGAAACTGGCGGAAGAAAGCATCTGATGATCCCTAAAACACCCTAAAGGTGTAAAATGAAAAATATGAAAAGTTAGACCTGTGTCAGTGCCAACTGTTCTCAAGGAAGAGCCCAATCTCCAGAGAAGGATCTCCGCAGAAGATGGCACATGGCAGGACTGCCACAGAAACCTGAGCTGCAAGCACCAACAGCCACACCACGGGCTCTGACAACATGTACTCCCTTAAAATAAGGATGGGTTCAACAAGGTCTGAGGACTTTGCTAGAGCACTGAACAGTAGCAAGCACTTCTCTGGAGTGTGCTGCAGGTCTAAGCAGAAATTAGATTGTGTGTGCACTACGCTTTTCCCCGGCTCTAGTTATCTCAAGTTTCACCTGTAATGAAAGAAAAGTTACTTGTACAAGGACTTTGTGCCACTCAGCTGAATATTTTCCACAGGACAAGACTGAGAGCCATTCAGAAAGTCCTTTCCTAAAGCACATCTCTTTTAGAGCATGGTCGGGTACTGCAGTACAAACGATTAGCCTAATAACTTTAGAAGTGTCACAAATTTAATGAAACACCTTGTTAAGCAAAAACGTAAGAAAGGCACACATTTACAGTCGTCGATGACTAGGATTGATGGATGCAGACAAAGGCTGCAGAGAGCACATGAGCCCTGGTAACTTCTGCCAGGATCTGTGTTGTCATAGAGACAGCAGAGAGCATTGAAAAGTTCACCACGGTAGCTATACCTTAGTGAATAAGTCTTAATGTAACTTCCAGCTGAGGACATGTAATCAATCTCTGTATGAGCTTATTGAAGGAATTCCCTTTACGCTTACTCAGTCCTCAAGAGCCCAAAATGAGGGAAAATACTTTAAAATATATATTTTACTGCTTTTAAAGACAAGCCAAGCACTTCTTTTGGACTGGGAGAGTAGGCATGGTAGCGGCAGGAAGATAACTGTTTCTTTTGAAAAAGAAATTATGTAAAACATTAAAAACTTGATAAAGATATTAAATTTAAAAAACCCCAAAACACCAACACCAACCAAAAGAAAAACCATGGAAATAGTAATTCTAGAGCAGCCTGGAAAGTTTGCCCACATGCAATAGTGTCTCCCACTTTCCCCAGAGGGAGGGAACCACTTTCCCTACAAAGGTGGCTGCAGCCCTGGCATCTCACCGCTGCTCTTCTCCTGTTGGGTTCAATCACCTCATCCCCTTTTACACTGCAAAATACAGGACTTTCCCTGTTCTCTCTTCCCTCTCCATGCCCTTCTCCTGGCATCTCCCTCTCCAGTGGCATTTGACCCCTGGTTTACCTTCCTCAGGGCAGCAGCACCCCATGACCTTTCTCGGGTCTCTGCTTCGGGCTCTGTCCCACCACTTGGGAGGTTTGGGACACTGCAGCCCACAACGAGCAGCACAGAAACAGTGCCAGGGGTTGTTTATTGGCCGAGGTCTTCAATTCTTAGCTTACACAATTATGGGGTTTCTATGCAAGGAAAGGGGGGAAAAAAATTTGCAGCACTAGCGTGTTGCAGTTTAAAGTTACAGCTATTTGCATAATGCCTGAAAGGCAAGGAATGGAAGAAAAAGAGAATCTTAGGATGCTATTCTTACTTTTCCCTAACATTTTAGGATATAAAGATCAGACTAATTACCAGACAGTCTTGAGTTGAGCAGGGTTCACTAATCACACTCTGCTTGAGGAATTAGGAGAGAATTTACTTAGCCGCATCATGGAAGGTGCCAATAAATTGTTCAGCTGGAGAGTTAACATAATAAAAAAAATCATTTTTTATGTTATTTTCTTTAGCAGTTTATTAATTTCTGCCTGAAATACTTTTCTGAAACACAACGAGCTGCAAATGAATTCATGGGCTATTAATCTGCTGTACATGGCACTGGAGGGAAAGCTCATTAGGTGAGTTGATGCAATTACTGCTATTACATAACCATCTTCACAGAACATAGAGTAAATTATGGATAATAACATTCAATCTAAGTTGCTCCTTTAAACATTAAAGCTGGCAAGTGAAACCTATGCAAAATCAGGGGTAAAGGCTAAAACACAGAAGAAGCAGACCCCAAAAGGAGAAAGGAAATGCAGATCTGCTTCTTTGAAGACAAAAAAAATCATGTGAAAAGCAAGAGATGTTTGTTTAACCATGGGAAACAATGCACAACAAGTAGAACCCAGTTCTCTACAAGAGAATTTTAATTGTATGTAGATCATTTTCAGCCACCCAGCATAACAAAGTTTGCATTATCTCTGGCAGAGTACAGGGTGACACTAGAGCACTGTGGTTTTTGTTGCAGGAAGACCTTTCTCCACTAGCTTTGCTCTCATCTTAAAAAAATCTCCCCATCAGTGATATTGAGAGTTTGGCATTAACTTTTAAAAGTTCCCAATTTGCCAGCCTGAAAAAAAGAAATGCAAGCTTTCCTATCTGATCAGCAACTGAAAAAAATCTTCAAAACAATCCATCCTTAAAAAAAAAATGAAAAATATGTCATCTCTATGGCTTGGGCATAGCTTCCCCACTATCTATATTGTCCAATTCTTAATTTAATTGGTATTTTCACAGTTTACATCTTTCTACTCTCCAAGCACTTACAATACAAGGTCTCCCAGCCCCTGTGAAAAGACATAATTTTCACCTCTCAAGATAAGA
Organism: Cnemophilus loriae; assembly: GCA_013397755.1. Lineage (NCBI taxonomy): Eukaryota > Metazoa > Chordata > Aves > Passeriformes > Corvidae > Cnemophilus > Cnemophilus loriae. The sequence continues at coordinate 2,679,523 of VZTF01002191.1, forward strand.
AAGAATAATCAGCTTGTAGGGTTTAGAGAGAGGACTTAGTCCCAGAACAGAATTCAGGGGTTTGTGATTTCCACTCTGATATTTAGCTCCTGCCTCTCGAGAAAGCAAGTTAACAGGCAAGGCAACTACTCTGGAATTTTTGAAAAAGCCCCCAGCCACTGTGTGGTATTTAGGCATCCAGTTAAAAATCTAGCCTGTAGCAAAGCAGAAACAATTCCTAAATCCAGTGCTTCCTGCTGGCTAAAAAGAATAAAATAACCCCAGTTCAGTTCTGACTAACATCTAAATAAAGATTTCATGCATTCTAATTAATTCACTTTAAAACTACATCAGTGGAATCTGCATGAACTTCTCAAATGCAACTATGCAGACTAGCCTTCCACTTCGCCACTCATTGTGGATGGAATCATGCTTCATTAAGGAGTCTGAAAAAAATTAAAGAGAAATAAAAAATACAAACATGACAGTTCCTCAAGCTGATATTTCCTGCTTGCCAATTTCAACCAGAATGAAAATAAGTAAATCCATTCATTCTATTGTTCAGTAGCAGAATGTAATCATATGTTCCAAGAAGCACGAACATTTAAATATTATAAGACTCAAGTCTGTGACAAAGAGTAACAGACATTTCTGTGCGAGTTAAAAAAAAACCCCAACAAATACAGAGCACAAAAACTGGATTCTCTCCTCTTCACGATAATTTCCTTGCATTCCCTCCCTTCCTCCTTCCCTCCCTCCAGAGAGGTTAATTGTAAGCAGATTTGCAAATCTGAACATTGCTTCAGTGCACTGAAGTAATCTGGAACAATTCTGTGCCTTTATAAACATAATTTTGCTCTGTTAGAACTCACTGCAGACAAGGTTTATGCCAGTATAAAGAGGGCTTCTCTGCATCACACCCTGGTACGTGGGCTGGGTTGTGTGTGACGGGACCCCAATGATCATCAAGTACAGTGACAGTCCCTGCACCCTGCACAGTTTATGAAAAAGGAGGGAAGTTGAAGAGCTGCTGGGCTAAGCTAGGCAGTCGTGGCAGAAGGGAGCACCATTTTCCTCCCCCTTATACCCTACAAAAAATCCAGTTTAGGTTCTCTTTACAAGCAGGCTTCACCTTACAAAGTGACTGTTGCAGCATCCCGCTTGAAAGAGTCCATTCTTGTCCGAGAGTTTTGCCCAGCTTCCTGCGTGCTCCCTTAATTGCAGGAGGCAGTGCCGTACACGTGACCCTTTGCCAGCTCCTGAGCACCAAGGTCCCGCATCCAGGCAACAGCGAGCTGCTTGCTGACACCTGGGGTCACGCCGAGGATGGGGCTTCAACAGCAGCGTAGAGATCACGTAATAGAAGGGCAAAGGTTAGTTTCCTAAGGCTCTCCATCACATAATGAGCCACTGTCAGCCTTAGTAGCCGTATCACTTTAGCAGCAGCAAAAAAAGAATCCTGTGTGATCACCGTTTGTCTCTACACGGTAATTGAAAAAACCGAACAGACTGGGGGGCTATGGAGGACAGAAGTCATTGGGAGTGGGGTCTAGAGCCTCAGCTGCACCTACACTCCCCTAAGCACCCCTACACGAGCTGCAGTGGGACAGCCATACAGCAATCCCCAAACCTGATGCAGTGCTGGTGGCTCCAGGCCCTGAACTGGCAGTTGCAGCTTAGGGGACAAAGCTCTGGAGTTTCTGAAGGAAGGGTATTTGATTAAAGACAGCAGGGCTTTGTTTCAAGCTATGTTTTGTCCTGTTGTAGGATGATAAGACAGCCATCACTAAGTCGTTTCCCCTCACACTCTTTGTCTTGCCTACCTGGAGCACAAACTTTTTGCAGCAGGGACTCCACAATTAAAGATGGTCCCTACACTAGTGGGATCCAGTTTCAGCGGGTCTTGCAGATATTATCACAAGGTAAATAGCTCCACTCCTGCCCTGGAGGTAGTGTAGTTATTGACCTCTCTTGATCAGATCTGGGGAGTAAAATACGGTGGAAGATAGCTTTTTTCCCCCTACACGAACAAAACAACCTAGAAAGAAATGCAAATTTGGTGCATTCCTTCATCATCTCACTTCATTCTCCGAAACAAGATAAAAGCATACAAGAAATGCTCAGTATCTCTTCTCTTTCAAACACCGTACCCCCATTCTTAAACTCCTACTTATCACACTGGCTATGCACCCAGTTCCCATCTCTCCTCTGATGTTTGTGAGGAATGCTCATTAAGCTCAAAGGGAGCTGCATATGCAGGTACTTTTGCATGCCCTTTAAAGGCAGAACAAATAAACACAGGACTGTAGCTTTTAAGCACAGATTACTCTGTATACTGAAAATCAGCATCTACTCCTCCTTAGCTCCTGGGAACAGACCTTGGGGTTCCTATTTGCAGGTGCCACCACGATTACTTTCCCCATTTGGGACTGCTTTGAGCATTGTAGGCTTGTTTCCCAGTGAGATTTCTCTGATACTTTTTCTGTCCTTTGTTCATGGCTTTCATGTTACAAGGTAACAGAACTGTAAGAAGACAAAAAAATAAAATGTGAATAATGCACTGGGGGAAAAAGAAAAACCTCTATCTGGTAAGAAAAACCTGAATGACAGATGTGCCTTTGTTTACATAAACTTCTAAAGAAATGGAGCTGAAACCTAGAGATATGTATGAAAGAAGGTCAGATAAGAAAATAGTTTCTCAAATCTCTTAAGAGATGAAAAGCTCCTGTTTATGAAGGGATAACACAGAATCACTTCAGACTTAGTTCTTAAACCCAGAAGACAAGACACACTGCATTCAAACTGATGACATTTAAAATAATTTCTCTGTTCCTTTGCAAATGCCTTCTACAGAAATGCAGCCAGAGGACATCCCTCACTTCTCTCCAGGATCCTATGTTCCCCCTCCAACCTGTTATCCCCCTTTTGGTGCCTGTAGTAGTTTGAGATAAAGGCAACTGCCAAAGGGCAATTTCACTCAGTTCACCCCAGGAAACAGGCAGAGCAAAACCTTAATTCCTGCTGGCAAAGCTCCAGCTACCCTATGGGAGAAAACAATCCATCACCTAAAAGGCAGTAAGTCTTTATAGTTTATCCAAAATAACTTTGGTTAACATGTTAGAAATACCGCTGATACTTCCAAAACCTACTCCAATGTGACGTTACAGCATTTAATAAGATTACTATTTCACGTCAGCAATAAAGTCCTTAGGAACAAAAGACCAACAAGCCCTTAGGTGAGAAAAGTGCTTTTTCTTCTCTTCCAAACTGCATCATACTGTTTTTAGCAAAGAAGAAAAGCTTCATGTTCACAGGTACATATGCAGTGAAATAGCTATCAATAAAATCCTCCTCATTCAATCTTACATCTTTGCATCTAGCCTACCTTCTCCTTTACTGCCATCATGGTCTCCACTCCAGCAGAAGAAAACTAGAAAACCCAACAGTGAAATAATGGAAAACCTAAGACTTTCTCCCCGGTAGCTTGAAACTTTCCAATAACCACAACTTCAGATTTCCATGAAAAGGAGCTGGAAACACAGCTCACTGGTCCTAAGGATGTATCTGGTTCTTTCTCTACTTCTCAATACTCTTTCTCTGAGAGGAAAGAGAGGGTGGAAGAGAGAAATGGGATGCAGTGAGGAGGGACAAATGTGACTTTAGGACCTCTTCAGATCCTCACCAAGTACAGAGAAGGGAACTACCGGGATGGCCCACACAATTCAGGGATGTAAAATGATGAAGATGAGAACGAGTTTAAATCACAGTTCAGACATAAGTGTCTCTTCATTGTCAATTTTTCTTTTCCTGTGGTCTTAAAATCTCTCCAAGAAACTCTTGTGAGTGAATTAAAGTTAAGAATTGGTGTTGGGCAATTTTCCTTCCTCTTTTATGCACACACTGCAAATTTCTGCAGTGTTTATTACTGGAATTGACCTAGTGACACCAGCAACATTGCTGATAGAGGTAAAAACCCTCAACAATCGAACAGATCACTACACCAAAGACTTTTTTGCTACTGGAATCAATCCAATCAAAAATGAGAAAGTTTCAGAAGCATTACCCCATGGGATTTGAGAAAGGCTTTTTTAGCTATATTTTCAGGCTTCATGGGGATATCAATAAACTGGAAAAAGATAATATCACATATTTCTACATAAATATTTTAAAATGTTAATTCAAAGAGCAAACCAGACATTTCTAGAAAAGAAGAGAGATGAAAATCCTTTGGGGTTTTGGTGTGCTTGGCAGCACTTTTGCATAGTCAGGTTTACTCACTTTGCGGGTTTAGAGAAGAGCATTTGCCAGCTCATTTCACCTTTCAGAGAGGGTCCAGGCAGTAAGAACATACAGCTTTTAGGCTGCAGAGTTAAGGACTCAGAAGTCTGTAAATACAGGTCTAAAGTTGTGTACCAAATTCGTACTCCTCTCCCTCCATATGAACGCAGATACTGGCTTCAATCACATAATTGCATAATAATTTTTTCCCTTAGGACTTTCACATATATGTGGGCTATGACAAATAATAAATTGTTTCTGAGACAACTTACATTCTTTGGACATTCCCACTTCAAAGCACTTCTGTAGTCTGCAGTACTGGCAGCGATTTCTGGTAACTTTATTGATAACACAGTTTTTATCTCTGTGACATGTGTAAACCATGTTCTTCTGGATACTCCTGCGGAAAAAGCCCTGGAATCAAGAAAAAAAGAAATCAAGTAGGCTTCTGAGCTTTCAATAAACCTTAGAGACAGGCAGAAATGTTGCTTTTAAATGACAAAATAAATTCAAAGTTATGGCTGGAGTATGGCATCTTTAAAGACTCAGTCTTACTATAATTTAGTACTGTTTCTTGTAACATAAGACTCATCTCTTAAATAAAAACTAATTCTCTAATGCAACCTAAGGCCAAAATAAACAAAGCTAGAACTAGTAAGAGCATTCAGGAAATTAAGTCCTAGATTTTACAAAAAAGCTCAACTAAAAATGGTTTGAGCTTATGAATGTAAGTAATGAGTTGGGTAAACAACAGCCTTCCTAACAGATCCACTTGCAAGTTGGACACTCATCCAATAACAAGGAGACTCTCTCAGCCTGAAGGTCCCATCTATTTTTGTTACTGCAAAGATTCTCCAGTTGGAAGGCTGCATCTCAAAACAGAAATAATTTGAAACCCAGGTCTCTTAACTGCTGAAACTCCTACAGCAATTAATGAGGCTTCTGCAGGTGGAAGAGTTCCAGTATCAGGTTATTAAGTTGTGAACTTGTAAAAGTTGCCAATTACAGCACTTTTTTTCTTACTCAGATACAGCTGTGAAAATAATCAAGTAATTACAATGATCTTGAACAGAAATTAAAGAAACCTAGAGGTCTGGTTTGTACTTAAGGAACACCATTTGACTGAACTCCTCCTTGGACAAGTGAACAAGAGAAAAATAGCCATAAATGGTAAGGGTTAGGTGGCACAGAAAAAAGGCAAAACTCAAGTTAATTTCTTTATCAGCACTAAACCCCAAGCTTTAGATAATATCATAAAATAATGAAGAAAAAAAAGAGGATTACTTTAAGCATTTTAGAGCTCAACCCACAGATATTCAGCGAAAGTACTTCTGCAACAGACATTTGGAAATTTGACAGCACTATTTAACCTTCTCACTCAGATTTTGAAAATCGTTTCAGCAAGCACCAGGGTCAAATTTCAGTCAACATTGCAGCATTATGGAAGAATAGTTAGCAATTTAATATTTGTTGGAGGGCTTGAGAGGTTAAAACTCTTCAACCAGCCACATGTTTACACCCTACAGGGAAGCTGTAAACTTGATGCCGCAGACGATAGCTGTGTGCCCACAATGCCTTTGTCTACAGATGCAATCATGGTAAGCTATAAAATTGGCTCTCCTCGAAGCGCTCACCGAGATACGTGAGCAGCTCAAAAGACAAAACCCCCACCGTTCAGAAATTGTGAGACTTTCTGGCTATATGATCAGGGAGTGGTAGGGCAGGCAGTAAGGGCTGGTCATAAATTCCTTGCACAACCAATGTGCTATAGATGCTAATGTTATGAAAATACCTCAGATTCACTCAGAACTGAAAAATGCCTCCTTAATCACGTAACCCCTGGCAAAAGCTTTCTGCAGCTCTTGCACAGGCAAGCCTCATCCTGAGGTTAGCTCCTCTGATTCAGGAGATATTTAATACTACCATCAAAGAGGTAAATAAAAACTCTCCACATCTTTTCCTTAAGCTAGAAGAATTTAAAGCTATTTGTTTGCATAATTAAAACCTTTCAAGTTATCAATAAACACTGTTCTTTTATATTCTACACTTCTGATCATTAACACTGCTTGAATTGCTGCAATGGCAAGTATGGCAAACATGGCAAGCGTATCTACATTCGTTTACTTGCCCAAAAGAAAATTTATGGCAATATTCACTCCTCTCTTGTTTTGATATTCCCCTAACTGTGATGCCTGGCTCTGGTGTAATTGCTGATGTGGCTAACAACAACAGTGAGGCATCTACGGCATCTATTTTGGTTTAATTCAACAGGCAGAAAGTGTGAGCTGTGCTGGTTCTAGGGTCTCTCTACAGCTTATTTGGTCACCACTTTCTAGCTGGAAAGATGCAGGGCAAGCCAAGACTGGTAACTTTTATGGAAGCCACACCAGCCTAATCCAGTGCTGCTGCAGGTGATTTAACATCCACAGCCACCAATGGCATTACTCTCCTACCACCAGCCTGACAGGGCAAGAAACAAAATGGCCCAAATGAACAAGTCACCCAATATTGGGAAAAGAAGAAACAGCCTTCTCCAAATGCATCTGTACTTTACCAAAATATAACAGGTAGCTAATGGCACCCACTGATTGATCGGTTGTTCTGATATATAGCTGCAGGTTGTGCGTCCTTACAAGCCAGGGTTTAATTACAGCCCGTCAGGAAGGAAAGCAGAGGAGACTGCCTCAGCCCTTACCAGACAAAGTTGACCACAGAGCCCAACTGAAAAATGTGATCCATCTGCAGACAGCAAGTATAAAGCATTCATGAAGTCATTACTAATAAAAAAGGCTTCAGAAGAACAAATTTGGAAAAGGCAGATCTCCAGGTTGAAATGAAGACAGTTTCCTCATCAGCCTAACCTCCCCAGGCAATGTCCTCCACAGACTGAAAGATATAGAGGAGGATACTAATTGTGGAAGCTTTGACTGCTGTTTTACAAATTACTTTTCAACACCTGTATTTGATTTTCTTCCTGGAGTTACTCATGGAACATAAACAAAAATGAACTTGTTTACACAAAATATTCAGGTGAAAAAAAGGTGTCATGTAGTCCTGGCCAAAACTAAGGACACAGTTCTCAACAGTGTATTAGTGCCCACTCACAAGTATTCTTCCCCAAGACAGCATTGGGATACCATTCCTTGTAAGATTTGTGGCAAACTCCTTTTAAAAGCTCAGCAATACGTCATCAAAAAGACTTAATTTTTAAATGTTCCTCTGGACAGGCACTAAGATTATAACTATCTTTGAACACAAAGCCCAAACCAAGCCATCCTAGCAGGAGGGACAGGAGTTCAGGCACTGGCGGGTGAGGAGCATCATTTGCTGGGCACTGGGGCTCAGTGTCCCCACCCGCCTCCAGAAGCCTGGTGCTGTGCAGCCACAAGTTATGGGTGCCACTGCAAGCAAGGTCATGCTCAGAGACATTTCCTGAATCTGGGCTGAAAAAACAGAGTGTCCTGTCTTACTCTCTGCAGGGGTTTGGACCCAGACTGCAGCTCTGCAGTGAAAGAAAACCATGCAGGACACGGGGATGGCAGAGCAGGTGGTTGTTGCCCAGTTAAACAGAAAAGCACATTTAAATCCTTTCAAGGCTGGGTTCCAAATAGCACAGGTATAATAACACTGGCCTTTTCACTAAAAATACTGAAGTTAGAAGCAAGCCCAAGTTTTCCTCCAAATGCTTTTTGTTAAATGACTCCCATCTGATCTCACAACCCCAACAGTTTCTTCAAAAACCAAGAAAATCTAAATGTGACCCAACCTTAAGAAGTTGTCAGAAACTTCAGAGACTGAAAACCACCACTGCTTATAAATGAATCAACTTCTAGTGCCTATTGGCTCTTGGTAAGCAATACTATAGTACCTACTATAATACAGTCACCTTGAATTAATCTTTTTGGCTGAATATTTACATGAGCCATTTTTTAAGCAAATATTTTAGCATCGCGTCCAAATTAACACCCTGTGATGAGAGATGAGACACTCCAGTGCCAAAAACAATCACAAATGATTCTTTCTTTGTAATTTAAAATGCGTTATGAATATTAAAAAAATCCCACTCTGTGAGACATGAAGCATTACTTCATACATAATTGTTTTTGATAGCACCTACAAAGTACTTGAATTTAAAGTAGAGGAAGATACTGAAGGCCAATCAGGAACAGCGATTTACCCCGATATTCCTTTTATCCGCAACTTTTGAAAGGAACATGGATCTTGTGTTTTTATTTCAGAGGAGACAAAGCTTTGTGGAAATAACACTTTTGAATTAATTCTGTTTTTCTGAGCTGCTTTTATCAGCATCCTTTACACAGAACATTTTGGACAAACATTTCAATTTTTAATCTCATCTTTTCTGTGTATCATGCCACGCTCCTCCCAGGCCCACCAATCTTGTTATCTTAATGGATGACAGATAGAGTATCACTCTGACCATGCCACATTAGGCATCCTCATTTACCGAGTGCAAGGAAAAAATGCTGAGTATAAATTATTCAGAAATCTATTGTATCAGCGTGTGTTCCCTGAGCATCCACCAGTGGCAGAGCAGACAGATTATTTTTCACTTTTAATTGTGTTGATATCTTATCTGCCACACTGAGAGCAGAGAGTGATATGTGAAACCATATGTATCAAGCAGCAAACAAACCTGGCTTCCTAGGTCTATTGCATAGAAGTAAATAATCTATTTAGTCAATCCAACCTCAACACAACGCCGAAGAAACCGTTCCAGTCACCACTTACTTTTGTAGCAGTTGCCTGTGAATGAGTCAAACTTTGAGAGCTCAGAAAAGAACAGAGTGCTCACCGAGAATATTAACTATTTCAGTAATATTTTGAATGCCATTATGGCACTGGCTATCTGAATATAAAGGACCTCATTAAGGATGAGCCCTCTAGCTAAGGTTAAGTGTTTGAACTTATGAAGTCTTATGGATCTGTAAGCATGAACTGCTACCCTTACATATTTGATAGGGAATCTATACAACTCCCTCTCCTTCACTGTCCAGTTGATTTTGGCAAGGCAGATGATTAAGAGCTCAAGTTACGCACATGCATGAAGAGACGGATCATTTGATCACAACGATGTCTTAAAAATATTTTGCCAGCACAGGGCATGCCAAGTCTTATTTGCAGGCATAGTGGGCTCACAAGCTGAAAACTTGCACTGCAAGCCAGGGACAGGGTAATCAGCAGAGAAGGGCTATTGCAAGCTCAATCTGTTTGAACAGCCTGCTCGGTTCATCTGGTTCAGCTTTGATTACCCCCAAAAACAGGCAGCCAGCTATGACTCTTGCAGATTTAAAGGCTATTCTTTGGTAAATTTGCAAAATAAGCTTCTGAGTGAAGCATATTGCTACTTTATCGTAAAAGAAACAAAGGAGTAGGAAGGACTTTTCTATGGTACAGTTTATCAGTCATTTATAAACTCTGACTGAGCTCTAAGAGGAAAGATAAACACCAGTAACAACTGAAAAGAAAATCCAGGCCACCACACACTTGAAACCTCTGCCCTTAGCTTTATTCTGAAATAGGGGCTGGGCAAATACGTGCACTTTTTACGAAAGAAATGTTTGTGATGCATGGCCTCTTTTCAATCTCTCTATTTTAATCATTTAAGTTATCCTCTACCCCTGCTAACCCTGTAAAATGGAGTTAGAGAAGGTAAAGCCCCCATTCCTGCTCTCTCTGGAGTACCAACAGACATTTAAGGTATCTCTCAGTGATGGGATCTGCACAAAACTGCTTTGTTCTGTGACCAGGGAATTGCCCAGGTACCTTCATGAACTAAATGTAGTTTGCAGCATTTTTATTAACTTGTGGCAGCAGTCAGGGAACAAAAAACCCCTTCCTCACCAAATCCTGGTAGGATCAACAGCCAAGCTAGGGCAAAGACACACCATTTTCAGTTGTTAACCAGGAATATTTGCTCTGGGAGGCCTCAGCAACGTGCAAACCCACAACTGGAGTTGCATAGAAAGGCTTACAAAAGACCTACAACCCAGCATATGCTGTTCAGTGATACCATATGGACAAAACACACTGCAAAATGGCTGCAGCCAGAGCAGGAGACCCCACAAGTAATGAAAGCTACCAAAGCAGCTATCTAAAAGGAAGCGCAAATGAGCTTATTCCCAGTTGCACTGCACTTTTCCAGGATGTCTGCACTGTCTATCACACTTTGGAAGTCACGGCTTGCAGAATAAACAAATTAATTGTCTGACATAGTGGCTGGAAACCACCGCTGGCACAAAATGGAAGCAGCTACAACAATAAGTAAAGGAAGGCTCGCTGCCAGAAAGCAGAGAAATTGTGCTGATGATGTATGTCGAGGCAGGACAGGCAGATCTTTGCAAAAACAAACGAATAAACACTGTTAAATTTCAATAGCTGGTAGAGAGCACCTAGAGATGCCAGCCAGCCGGTGGTGGAAGAGCTCAGCACCAGCCCACCCTGGGGAGGGCTCTGCCTTTGTCTGTCATTGCTGGTATTTCCAGCTTGCCATCCACACTTCTGCTTATCTAGCCATTTATCCTGCAGATGAAGAGCAGCCCTAAGATTCCAGGGCCAAAGAAACCTAAATTTGCTCTTGAAACCAGTGTGGCAGCCATTTTCATTCTTTTTAAAAGGCAGAACTCGCAATAAAAATAAGCAGCTGTTATCCCACATCTTCCATATGGAAATACAGACCTGTGGATCTAAGAGCAACCCACTATGGGGAAAAAGGACTATTATCTTTTCATTGTTGTTACACAAATGGAAAAGTTTGAAGTATCTCAGGATTTTCTCATTTCTTAAAAAGAGAAAAGCGCCCATAGGACATGGACGAGCAGATGAGGAACATGTCACTCCTCTCTAAGCTACCACAGTGGGGATACTCATCTGCAACTACAAAAAATTCGCCAGCAAAGACAGGGCAGGCCATGTTTGATAAATCCTAATACTTTCTAAGGTGAAAAAGGTCATATGGGCTTCACAAGGCCAAAAAAAAATTCTGATGACAGAGCTTGAAGAAAATTGTTCATGGGGCTGTAATGCCAATTAGCCATTAGCCACTGGCGAGGCTGGAAAGAAACACCATTTTTTATTGTGCCCACGACAAAACATCTTCTGATTCCACAAACCTTGGTTTAATGTTAAAAACATGCCCCAAACCATCAAAACATTGACTACTTTTTTTTTCCTGGGGAGTTTGAAACACTTTTGCCGGCCAGCTGGCAGAGAGGCAGCTACCAACAAAACAGGGGAGGTGTCTTCCATCAGCTGCAAATCTGCAATAACTGGATTCTTCCAGTGAGGGTACCACGGCATCCCTAGGACTACACACATATTTTTCCACAATTTCGATTTTCACTGAACTCCTGACCTTTTTAGCAAACATGTCAAAGTCTCCAGACAGAACAGTCATCACCTTGAAACAATATGTGAGGAGAAAGAACGGCTGAGATTTTCTGCTTCTCCACTTCAGTGATTTAAACGGAGAGGAAGGCGCTGGTATGCGCTTCCATCTGCTTTTTTCAAATTAAGAAAAAAAAAGGAGATGGAATGTATATAATTAAAAAGTTACAGTTAACTTCCTTTCAGTCATGTCTGTAGGATGATTTTTGGCCTGCTATGAAACTCCAGATGGGAGGAGTAATGAATATAATTTAATACAAATAACAGGAGATCAAAGAAGCACTTTTCTGAGTTATTTCACACAGTTTAATGGAGAACTCAAGAATGAATTATTGCATTTTGCTGTTGTTTTATATTTTTGTTTATGCAAATCAATTCCCTTTAACCTAATTTGTGAAGGATCAGACCTATAACCCAATAAAACCATAAAATGTCACTAGGATGGCTGTACAACTGGCTAGCACTTATCCAAAAGGCTGTATGTTGCTAACTGCTCATCGTTTTTTTCCTCTCTTCCCCTCCAGTGCCTCAGGATTTATACCACCAATTAAGACAATAATGAGTGCCCCAGGTTGACCTCCCAGGAGCAAGAATTAATTAAGCGCAGTATTTCTTCGTAAAGAATGACACTTTTCCAAACCATTTATGTAGCTGCCCTCCTGCATGGAAGCACAGTATCACAGAAGACTTTTCAAACTGTTATCCCTCAATTGTATGACTGGTTTTGGTTTACGCTCATAATTCGTGTCTTTGTTTTTATCCACTGGGTTTTCGGATGGCTGGAGCGGGGGGACCATCTTCCGTGGACAATGTCACAATTTTACTAGGATGCACATGGGGGGTTTTTTTGCAGAGAGCTACAGTGTAAAGACACTAAACAACAGCTACCCTAACAAAGTAGTGGACCTCCTAGTAAAAACAAACAAAAAATCTCCACCAAACTATGCCCATGCAGTGACATGCAGATTCCTGCAGCAGGCAGGACATGTTAGCTATGCAATTACCATGCTGCAATTACTTGTAGCAGTCTCTCAAATTAACCTCACAATTTAGCCGCTTGGCAGAGATGGAAACATGTGAAGAGGAAAAGGCAAGCTCAAACACAAACCTACATTGGAGAAAGAAGGTGTGTGCGTGCTCCAAGGAAATTCTCCACACAGGCAGGCTTTGTGTCCTCCTCCTTTTCCCCTCCCAGCCTTCCCACGAAGGCTTGCAGAGTTCCCGCACATATTTGGCAGCGCAGTTATTTATCAGAAGAGGCACAGGGACTTTATTTAATTGTCAGCCAATACAAAAATCCCTGCATTTCTGCACCATCTGAAATTTATAGCGGCACTAGTTTCTTTCCCGCTATCAGCAACCAAATGTTTACAGCTCAGCTGAAATAATAATGCAAACTATGCCACAAATATTTATATATGCCTGCAAGCTGGCTGAGGCGCAATTCCCCTCGCGCTAGCAGAGAGATCCGCACAGTTTGCGTGCACAGCCAGCTGTTCCCTGCTCCCGCCCCAGCTAACCTGGATGGAGCCAATGCAGCAGCCCAGCCTGAGCCTGGCTGGCTGGGTGGGTGCCTGTGGATGCTGGCAAAGAGCTGGCTTTGGCCATGCCACAGCATGGTCCCCGCTTGCTTTCAACACCCAGCATGTTTCTATTCTCTTTGTCTGACCTGGAGGGAGTTTTAAAACATGCCCGATCTGCAGCAAAGAAGTTTCTGAGGAGGGATGAAGTGACATATGAAAACAATGCAGAAAGCAACTTAAAAATACTCAGAAGAAATAACATGGATATAAACATGCCAAAATAAACCAGCTGCCTTGAGCATTATGCTTCCTGGTACAGTTTTCAGGCATCTATCTGAATGACTCATCAACACACTTTCATTATCTCCCCATAATATTATTTTGCTCTTAGTTTTGACAGTTGACATCTAAACAAATATGTTGTACCAGATCTCTTGAAATCTGGCAAGTAATATCTTGTACTTACTACTTTATGCTGCACTCTCATTCCCCAGTGTTCGGCAACAAAGAAACTCTGCTAATATAGAACTATCCACTAAAGTCCTCTAAAGCCTAGAGTTTAGTGAAACTTGGATGCCTGGAGACTAGAAAACAGAGTTCAAGTAAACACCCAGAAATATGCAAGTCTGGCTCTCTAGTACTGGCAGTAGTCAAGGAAAATTACCTTTCCACACTGCAGCTGAAACTCATTACCGAAGGCGACAGCAGAGGGATGAGTTGGAGTTGGACCAGCTTGGAAAACCCACCATTTTTAAGAGTGAGATGGTGGCCACATCCCCCTGCCCAGTTTCCATACACAGCCAGAGCACCCACGGTAAAATGGTCTGGACAACATGGGAAAGCAGGCTGAGAAAGGTAGATGAAATGCAGTCTGTGCCAGTGCAAGGGATTAGCAACTTCAGAAAGAGCCAGAGCAATCAACTGAGTAGTTCCTCCAACCAATAAAGATTTTTAGGGTAACACTAATTAGAGAGATGCATCTTGTTGCAAACCCCAACACAAATCCCATTGAGATGCTGAAAAAGCATCACAGCTTTCAGGACAAATGCAGCGCTGCATCCACTTTGCCCAGTGGATCATTCAGCCAAGCTGTAGGGAAGCAAGGGAGAGTCTTGGACTGGGCAACTTTGACGACACGAAAACATGACCTTTCAGAGAACTGAATGAACTGAAGCTGATTAATCTAACACAGGAAAATCTTAGTAAGATGTTTTCCTGTTTTCTCTCTCCCCTTCCAGACTTCAGTCAATGGCCAGATTCAAGCGCAGAGCTCATATAGTCACAAGACGATCATTCTTTCAGTTTACGAAAATCACATGGACTTAAGGTAGGATGAAAGGTCTTTTTAGTTAGTTCATCCATTTGGTTCCTGGATGCTGTGCTTGCACCTCTCCTGTTCACCTAACACTCCCTTTTCTTTCCTTCAAAAAAAATAAGTAGTTTTCCCTTTTGTTTCTGTACACATAACAGTCGCTGTGCATTACTATCAACCAATGTGGACCGGGCAAGACCATTTCCAGCAGCATCTGAGAGATGCCCTGATCCCCTGATCTAAAAAAAAGATAAAAAATGGTAGCGCTCATTCATTTAAAAAATGATGGCTTGCAGAGCTCTCTCTCTTACATGTTCTGCCTAAATATTGCTAAATCTGGAGCACTGCCACTCTTTTGGACCAGCAGAAAGCATGTGAGGATCACGGCACACACTGAAGCGAGGACCTAATAATTTGCATATATATTTATCACAGGGGCACAGGGCTCCAAGCAAGGCAAGCACTCCAGAGACAAGGAGGACCTCTCCCCTGTTTGGAAGATTCATCTGGAGAGCAGCCAGAGAGGACACTCTCAGGAGGAGTGAACAGTAGCCCATTGGAGTGGTTACACCACAGCTATAAATCTCTGCTTTCTCCGTTAAGCGCCTGGGAGGAGGGAGAGGGAACTGGCCACAGCTGACAGTAATGGGTCCCATTAAATTGTCGCTTTTAAAGAGACTCTAAAACGAGAACAAACTTGCTTCCTAAGCATTTGATCAGTTTGCCTGACACCAGGCAATGGCAGACCCTGCTCACGTGCACTGGCTGGGGGCTGCTGGCTCTCCCCCTCCAGCACTGGGTTCTGAATAGCTGGAGTGAAATCACTGACTGCATTTACAGCCAACCAAATCTACATTTTTGGCACTACTTGCAACCGTGTCTCACCTTATAATTTATGTATCCATTATTCTGGACAGGGGATCCAGAAACAATATACTTTTTCCCTCTAAAATATAAGTATTATGATCCAGTTTTTATTGCATAGTAACTTTTCCCACTAAAATATATGAAATTAGAAATTTTAAGCATGGCCACATGAAATCATAAGGGACTTTATATACAAAAATGTTTTTCTACTTCTCAGTTGTCTCCTGAATTGAGCTGTGGAAATTGTGGGGGCTCCTGCTTATTACCCAAAGGAAGAACAATTTATGAGTAGGGACTCTGAATATTTGGCAAACCAGCTGCAGCAGCACACCAATTAAACAGTTTCCATGCCAATACACCAAAAGTACCAATTACAGAATTGGGTGCATGACTTGTTTAACACTACAAGTTTTCATAACTGGAGTACTGAGATGCACAGGTGTCACACCTAGAGGTGTCCCCTGTATATGGGAAGTTCCTCTGAAATAATAATACTATGAAACAGGAAGAAGGACACAACATGTATGTTATCTACATAATTCTCAGGAGACAAGGTATCCATATTTCAAGACTACAGCAAAATCTAGATACAAAGAGGAAAAGATAAGCACATGGCTGTAATCTCAACTTTGTCAGTTTCTGCTCTTTTGAATGGGTACTCAAAAGTGAAAGAGTATTTTTTAGTAAGGCATTTGTTTTGTTTTACAGAGTGAAGAAAAAGAAGAATGTATATAATAAACAAATTGGATAAAGAATCTCTAAAGCTGACTTCATTGGAAATACTGAATCTTGGAAAATTACATCCAGTTGTCTTTTCTGCTACAGCACAGACAAAGACCAGCTCCACAAATCTGAACAGCTCTGGGATCCATAGTGCAAATTCAATTGCACTCCATTTCCAGAAGAATCTAAAGCAAATACCCCTCTAGGAAATTTTCTCAAAGGAACACTTCATTCGAGATTAGAAAGAACCTCTGTTTCCATTATCAGGTCAGTCAGTAGGTGCAGATGGCAATGGAAGGCCCCTTTCCAAGGCCAAAGTATTTCCGCAAAGTGGGAAGCTGACCATTTACAAACTGGGGGATGGTTCACAAAAACCAGAAAATATAGATAGGTGTATCTTTCAAAATAAATTCCAAAATTGTAGCAAACAAAGAGCATCTGAATATCTACTTAATACATTAAGTGTGAACAGAATTAGATAATTATTAATTCCATTTTCTACCATTATAAAACCCCTTAATTTTGGATTTACTTCTTTAAGATGTGCCAATCAGAAAGTCTTTAAGGACTTGCTAAGAAAAACTCAAAGTAAAATCTGAAAAGATGCCTAAAGCAAGCACAGCAGTGACCTCAACCATCTCACCAGCACCAAAATCACACTCAGCCAGAACTACTCTTGGCAAACTATTCTACTCTTTTTTCCTCCAGGAAAAACAGTGCATTCTCTTATGGGGTGCACCAAGCTATCCTGAATCTAAATTCAACAAACCAATTACATATCTTTCTCTATCAGCTTTTCATTCACTAGATTTTTTTTTTAAGTTCCAGAGCTAGAAAATGAAAGCTAGTTCATTGTAATTTTATACATTTGTACTTGCATAAATATGGCACAGTATAAAAAAAATAGGCTAGTACTGTTATCAGAAAATCTCAAGAGTATTTAATTTCTTAGATGTTTGCTCTGATATCCCTATTTCCTTATTTGCTGGATTACCTCTGCGAACAGTACTTTTAAAGATCATAGTAGAAAATCTTGTGTTAAATATGGTGGAAAGCTGCATTTTTTCCTACATCTGTACAATCTGTGGGATGTGCACAGGACAGCCTGTACTCTGCAATTATAATTAAAGGCCACATGTGGTCCTTAAACTAATGGAGAGGTATGAAATAGATTGACAAGATGAGAATAAAATAAAAGGTTTTTCCCTCTTTCTAGTGAAGAAAATTGAAAAAGTAAAACCCATTAGAACCTAGTGACAGGAAAATAAAAACACACTCCACATACCCTGCATGCAAACCAGGGGACTTCTCAGCAGGCGAGTGTGCCAGCCTGAATTGCAGCCCACCTGCTTCTGGCGCCTCTGGTCAGTATCTCACAGAGTGATTTGCATAGGCAGCACTTTTATACGTGAAGATAATTTACTTAATTCTGCTGAAGGTGTTGTAAACCACACACACATTACTGATCCGGTGTGAGCCTGAGCTCTCTCAGCCATTTGCTAATAAGCCACAACAGCTATGGGCAGGTGAAAGCTGGATAGAAATGTGACAAATACATCTACAAAGACTCCTTATCATCCACCTTGGTGTGAGAAACCATGATTCAACTCCGGCAACAACATGTACATACACGTACAAATTTGAAGTTTTTTCTTTCTGCAGTGTATATTCCCACATAGGAAAAGTCATAGACACTGCCAAAAGAGTAAGACTCAACAATTTTAGTTTATTAATAATAACAACAATGAAAAAACTGTAATTGTTATGGACTAGTTAGTGGCCAAAGACCCTGAAAAGATATGCGAGGTCAGCAGGCATGAAGGCTACATTTATATTAGGAAATGCTCTTGCAAACAGTCACAGGCACTACGGCTTGCTGGCATACAATGGGAAAGTCCACATCTACCTTAGATAACTCCTTCAGCCTCTGAAACGGGACAGTTGTACCCAAACTGTACACAGGAGATGCCTCCCTGCAGGAGGAACACCACTTGCTACCAGAAACCTTCCAGGTACACAGCACAGCAAAGCTCTGCCCCAAAATGTGGTTGGTCACCAACACACCAGAGTTCAAGAGTCAGACATTGCTGCTCTTTTTTGAGAAAGCCTTCACTGATGGTATCAGGAATTTTATGAGAGAAGGGAGTGCAAGATTTAAGCCAAACAATTATACATCGTTATTTGACAGTTCATGGAAAACAAGAGAGTACTTTCCAGTTCCTGTTTCCACAGGACATTAGCCCTTGTGCTCACAAATAAGAGAAGCAGCGGGGTTAGAACAGTTAGAAAGTTAATTTGGGATAATCTCTGTGTTTTTACAGCACCAGCATGGTTGCCAGAAAAATATTACAGTAATTAGTAAAAAACAACTATTCTCACAGCTTAAGATGAACCCCAGGTCTATGACAAGACAACAGGCAGGGTAAGAGGAATATTAGCTGTGGATGTATGTGCTGTACCCTCATAGAGACACTGCAGCTCTTTGTCCATCTCTTCTCCAGAAGCCCAGTGCAGGGGAGCAGCTGAGCCATAACCCACGACCTGGGTCCAAAGCACTGGAAACAACAACATACAGCACAATTTACATTTTTGCTATCTGTCATGGTGAGCAAGTGATTTTATTTCTTCATTCATGGTATTCACACAACCCAGAGAGAGATTTTATTAAACCTGGTAAGAAAAAAATTTCGTTCCTGATCTCATCCATTTCATCATGTTTGCTTGCTCTCAGAGTGCTTACAGTTAATAACTCCCTCTCATCTTAAAATTTTCGAAACAAATTCAGGATCTGTCAAAAGTTTGATCTTACAAACAAACAAACAAACAAACAAACAAAAAGAATTAAGAACTTACTGAAACAGATACCACCTTTTTCACAGGGCACTTGGCCTTCCTGGATTAGTTATTTGAAATGCTAAAATTTCAAAGATGGTATTAAAACCATCGGGCCTCCTCTGATAGCACAAAATGAATAAAATTTCCAGGTTTTCAGTACTACATTTAAAGAAGTTGCAACTCCTTTAGTGTCTTTCTGCATATGGCACTGCTTTCTGCAAATGAATGGCTTGGAATGTTGCTATGCTGCGAAGTGCTTACAGTTTAAGATGAGATTATATTAATAGCATGCAGAAATGTATTTCAAAATACATTTTTCACCTTCTAAAAAGTATTGTTGATTTAACTGAAACTAGGAGCAATTTTCTGTGATTTGAGGAATTTTTCATAGCTGTGCACGGATGACAGCATGCATCTCTACTGCTGGCACTGTCACTAATACAGCCTAAATGGAGACGAATACAGCTTATCATTCAAGCTGATCTGTATTTTTCTTTGAACCAACAGAAGCTTTTCCAACTGCATTGCTGCAAACAATGTTACTTCTTTCCCTGATACAAATCATATCGTGCACATTCAAGTTTACATTTCTTACTTTCTGTTTCAGTTGTAGGTGATTAAAA
Organism: Cnemophilus loriae; assembly: GCA_013397755.1. Taxonomy (NCBI): domain Eukaryota; kingdom Metazoa; phylum Chordata; class Aves; order Passeriformes; family Corvidae; genus Cnemophilus; species Cnemophilus loriae. Next base: position 2,699,067 of record VZTF01002191.1, read on the forward strand.
CATCCTGAGAAAACAAAACCAAACAAATACATGGAATGTTAGTTAGCTAGTTTTATGAAGTGTGCTTTTATTTTTTACTGCTAAGTAGCTGAGAAAATTCCATGTCTGGATCCTTAATTCCCTGTAAAGGGGCATAAATATAGGCTTAAATATAATTATATTATAGCTAGAAGCTAACATGTGCAAGAGTGGTGTTATCAAAAAGAACTGCTGCTTAAGATCCCTCCACAATCCCAGAACTGCCTAAGAAAATGCAAATCTGTTCTCACATGATGTAAGAGACATTATTAAAAGGAAAAGGCATCTGTCCCAAAGGACACTGTTCCATAAAGGGAACTTTTTTATAACAATCCATAAAATATTTTAGGTCTCTCAGCAACGTTTCTCGCAGACCAAAGCATAATATCATAGACTCATGATATCATTTAGGGTGGAAATAATATTCTTGCCATCAAATTTCAAATGAACCACTAAAATGAAAGCCAGTTCCTCTCTCTCTCTCTGTCTCTCCCTAGCATTTTGTAAACCAGTTGTTGTACCAATGCTGATCAGGGATTCATGGCCTGCCACAGGGAAACTCCAACCCTCTCAGCATCCAGAGGGACATAATTATGGGGAACATCACCTCAGAGAACATTAACACAGATTTGCTTGAGCACCTAACCCAAAGGCTCATGGGGACAGGTTGTTCTGGAGGGTGACCCAGAGCAGATCTGGTTTAGATGCTGTGAATCAGCGATCAGAGGAGCTACTCCCTCTCTCTTAACAGACTGCAGAAAACCCAGCCTTTAAAGTTAGGCAAGTAATTTTGGGCCTCAAATTGAGTGGTGGGACTGCCTTGCACTGCATCTGTAAGTGATTAAGATAAAACTGTAACAAAATGACAGCTTTTCTCCTAAGCATAACATCTTAAGCTTAACAACAAATTTGAATGAAGCAAAAACTATTTCATTTTCTCTATTTTCTTTTCTTTCCCTATGTGAATTTTATCTTTTTTGGAGAGTCAGTGGTACAAAATTACAGACCTAAATGTCAAGGTTTATATCAATGCCTATTTTTTCATACTGCTTCAGAATAAAAATATATACTTGAGTCAGGAACAAATAGACATATTTCCATAGCTGAAGACCCTTGAAAATATATTAAATGTGGCTACCCTTTTAATTTAATCATCCCACATTAGATGTGATTCTATATGAAAACTCTGATGGAGGGAGAGCTATCCTTATTCTATGATAAAAGCCAACTTGGGATCACTCGGTATTGAAGCAGATTTATCTACATTTTTGTCTGTTAGCATCAGTAACAGGCAGAGAGGCATCTTCATCATTCAGACAAAACTGCTGGACCGTAAACCTACCCTCTTATACGCTGCGCTGTCTTCTCCCATGAAATTGCTCTAGGCATCTTTGCTGCCCACCGAATTCAAGCTAGTAATCCGGGCAGGACTGTCAGCAGGGGAATGCCGCCTTTTAAATGCCCAGAACAAGAGACAAGGCTTTCAGAGACAGCTGAAGCTGCCAGAACACCAGCTTCTCCTCCTCACCCACACAATGACGGCATTGTGTGGGGAATCCAGCCCACTACTCTCAGTCCCCCTTTCTGCAAACCCGGCTACAACAACGACTCAAGTCAGGACCAAAGAGCTGAGCGTTTGGTGACAGCCAGCCCTATAACCACTTGCTCCAGCTGGATAAATCCAAATTGCTCATTTTCTGTGGAATTTGTTTGCGTGCTATCCAGCAACACCCAGAGACTGGGAGAGAAAAAAAAAAAAGGAAGATCTCAGAAGTCTGTAACTGAGGTCATGAAACAACACAAGTAGATTCCAAAACCCACCTCTGAAATGCCACGCAGTTTACAAAATGGAAAAGTTGTAAATAAGCTGAATATTGCCAATGTACTGTTTTACACATAAAAAGATGGACTATCTATGGCATTTTTCTTACAAAATACAAGTACACTGTGAAGATCGGTGTAATTTTGAAACTCTAATACATATAGAAAGCCAATGACCAGCTATGAGGCACATACACTTTTGTGTAACACCCAGAAATAAACACAAAGGCACGTTTTTGGCGGGTTTTTTTAACCATTTTGAAACTCTTGCTGTGGTTCACAAGTGCCTATTAGGAAATACTCCATCCTCTAAAAACCTTAAATTATTAGTATATCAACACAGGCCACAGAGCAGTCTTCCTACTACAGCACAGAACTGAAGACTCTGGTAATGAATAAGACAGCGAGGTCACTAAAGTACTTGGCAAAGGAGGTTAGGAGGTTGTTCCCAGGTACCCGACAAAATAAGAACCAAGGATGACATTGAGTGGGAAAAGAGGAAGGGAAGACAGAAGAAGGTACCAGTCTAATCCCATCTGAGAAGACCACAGCAATGGTTTGACAATGAAGGCAGCTGAAGCTAGATTCTCATTTTCTGGAGGAAAAATGACAACAGACCGGGTAAAATAGAATACTGCAGATCAGAAATGACGTCATCATGACATGATGTCTGAAAAAACTGAAATTATATCTGGTGATGACACAAAGGAAGGATGGAAAGTTCTGTCTTCATGGACTGTGACCAAGGTAGCGAGTGAGGTGAGCAAGACGACACACCAGAGAAAGATGAGAGGGGAGAAGTTAGAGATAGGGGTACTTTGGAAATCATCCATGGGTTGGTGGCAGCTGAGGGAATATAAAATTTGCAGTGCAGTGTTTCCCAAATTGAACATCACAAGGCCATAGTCACCATCCACACCTCTCCAAGGGCTTCTGGCTGGAAGGGTCTCAATTAAAAATACACCTGTTATGAGCAGAATATTGCCATGACATCCCCCACTGGTCTACCATAAAAGAGGTCAGTAAACTATGTTTTTTAAAATAGAAAACCAAAGAACTGAACCTTAGTGAATGGCATCAGGAAGTGGATAAAGAGCCATTTAAGGAGATACTGAAAAATCAATCAGTAAAGTAGGGTGAGAATCTAAACAGTCCGGAAAGCCAGGAAAAAGAAAGCCTGATGAATCCAAGGCAGCCATCAACCCAAAACCTGGAGGACAGAAAACTGTTCCTTGCATTAAATGAGAACTACTAATGATCACTGTGGCAGCAGCTTCACTGGAGCTCAAAGGAGAAAGGCAAAAGAGAAGGAAACAGAGAAAACTAGAAGAAAACCAATGGAAAGCCAGCACAGAAAAACAAAAGATCAGGGTCCTAATTAGATAAATATGATGTGAGCAGGGTTTTCCATTTGTGTTTCCCTTGGGAAACAAGACTGCCAGGAGCTCAAGGTGAAAGGTAAATGAGCCAGAAAGGAAAAAAGGAAAAGACTTGAGAAAAGGACCTCAGAACAGAGAAAGGTGCAAATGCAGGAGGAAAAATGAGTGAATTTAAGATTTAACATCACAGAATGGAGACTGAAAATTGGATGAAGAAAGAAGCAGGGAAAATAGAAGTGAAACAGGAGAAAATTGCAACACTGTCAGATGAAAAGAGAAAGAAAGGGATTGGCTGATATTTTAGTCTAGCTTCTTATGGAATGAAGTTGCCTTTTCCCATCCCAACAGCTTCTGAACATGCTGGTCAGCTTCAGTGACAAATCTTGAAGAAAACAAAAATCTTGAAGAGCTCTTTGAAATTGCATGGAAATGTGTCTTTAAGGTAAAGAGGTAATAAATTTGAGTTTGCTAACTACCCAAAAGGCTGTGACATGAATTCTTCCTTATTATTACTGCTCCCTTGATTCACCAGAGAATCAGCATGAAGCTGCAGCTCCATACCAAGCAGAAGCCTTCAGTGAAACACAGGCTCTCTAATAAACTTAGGTTAATCAACTGAAAGGCAGAAATCCACCGGACATAAGGCTTCCTCAAGCAGCAGTGCTCAATTCTCAGTGCTTACTGAAACTTGCAAAGCAACTGGCTAATTTTTGTATGAAGAAGGCTGGAGAGAAAAGAGGTGCATGGAGACCTGATATTGAGAACAGAGGGTGAAATGAGACTTGAGAGCAGGCAGGAACCTGTATAGATACAAATCAGAAGTTCAAGGTGGCAGTTTTCTTGAGGTACAGGACAGACATCTGATGACAGTATAAAAGCAAGTGTAGAGTAAAGATGAAGGAAAAGAAAAATAAACCAGTCAAGAAGGGCTCAAGAGAAAAGGGTAACATCCTTCAGAGAAAGAGTGGAAACTGGCAACACAGATTTCTGAGGTGGCCTCTGGTATTGCAGTCTGCTGTCTGCTGACGTCCAGCTCACCATTTCTGTTGACATGAAAGCCCAGACAACTTTCAACAGCAAATGTAGTACCTGACTGTCCATCAAAGGGACCACAGTTGATTCAGCAGGCACATCATGTTCTTGCAATTTTCTGGCATTCACTAAGGAATTTGATTCAATCCATGGAAGAGATTCCATAAAACCCTAGTGCAACATGTTGAAGAGCTAGCATCAACAAACCCAAATATTACCAGTCTCAAGCAGTCAAGTTACTGCTTTGGAATCTTGTTATTTCTCATAGACTGACAGGTTTTGTATGTAACTAATCTTTTTTTCTTCTTCTTTTAATAGCAGCTTTCGTTAAGTGCTGAATCGCCCCATCTTGCAAATGAGCAAATAAGTGAAGATTTTTTTGTTGTTGTTGAGTAATGGCTAACACATTACAAGATGAATTTCCTCACGTATTTTGACAAGTGTGATCTTGCTTTAATTATTTATGAAAACGCTTTGCAGTAGGCCAGTGAAAGTCCTACAGTGTATTTTTGCATATTTTTCAAAAATAATGAACTCTTAGGGACACATGACCTTTCCACCACGGTCTGCAATTATGTCTGTGCTTAGAGGTAACATGTGGGTGAGCAACTGACAACATCATTTGTGTGTTAGCATCTGAGTATGATGAGATTTCCTACTTAAGGAAATCAGCTACAGCATATTCTTTCCATAGTTCTTCCTAACAGACACTTAAATTTCGATAGTTTTGTGGCATCTAAAAGAAAAAAAAGACAGACAGGATATCCAAGAAAAACCTCAGTACCAGAAAGAGGTTCTAAAACTGAGGTGAGATTAAAAAGTTACTTTCACTAATTCAATCTCTATAGTTATAAAATAGGGGGGAAACCAGATTTCAATCTTAGCTTTTTTGTCTAATGACACAAACCCAGGACTACAATATTTTATGTAGCTACAAAAGGCCACTAGCATGAAAGAAGCTGAAGGTTCAAAGGATAAAGTAAAAATGGCTAACTACACACTTTCTGAAAAATATAACATTTCGCAAAAATAAACCAGCAAAATGCCTTTTGTTAATTTATTCTAAGAACTTTATTTATATGGATTATAGCACCTGTCACATTTTCAGCATGTATGCAGTACTGTACTAAACACTACACATCTATTTTAAGCTAAAGGATGAAAATCATAGGTCTTTTCTTTAACTGCTAAGAAAGATCATTGCACTAGGGTATGCTAACAAATTTACCGATGAGAGTATCTGCCCTATGATATCATTCTTTAGCATTTTTCACTCTACCTTCTCCCCCGCATCCATGGAAGTGCACACTGTTCGCTGTGTGCACACGTCCAACTACTGCCACACAAACATGGTGTAGCTGACATTGCTTCTCTGCTGAGTGTCTCCTCTTCAGACATTCTCTACTTTTAAGTGGTGTATTTTATTACTAGTGTATTTTACTATGGACAGTCATCAATTCATGCTCTGAAAATCACAGCACTGGAAGGCAGCTGGTAGATGTGCCAGCAATGAAGTCTGACAGATTAAATTCTGCAAATACAAACCTGCTAATCCTCAAATTCCCAAACTGATTGGAGATTAGTTACATAGCTAGAGGCTACACCAAAAATTTCCAGATGATCAAATCCTGTTCCCAAATTCCATCCCTTGGGTACAGAGAGGTAGCAGCACACAGAAAAACGCCAGGAGCGGCCAAGGGCCATGTGAGATCTCAGGGAATATCTGACCTACAGACGTACAATGAAGAGTCTCAAAAAGTTCTCAGTTTATTCTTTGATTATGTCTACATCTATGACCACATTCTCATGTGAGTCAGTACTTAAGGAAGTCCCTGAAAGACATGTTTGGCAGAAGTTATGAAGCGAATTAATTCCAAGAATGATGGTAATTTACTTGTCTTTAGTCATGAATCAGAATTAATTCACACAAGAAAGTTACAGCTGTCTTTGAAGACAATCAAGTCACACCAAACTGCGTTGCTTTATCCCTCTCCTAAGATGAAATGCAGTCCTATAAAAGGAAAGGGAGATGATAGCACTCACCTTACATCCCTCACAAGCACTGACACCATAGTGATATCCGGATGACTTGTCTTGACAAACAAAACAGGGCTTGTAAACACGAGGGGGTGGAAGTGGTGAAGGAGGGCTCGGAACAAGTTCCTCAGAACTGGTGCTCTGAGTTTCAACTGCTACAAAAGAAAAAAAATAAAATTGAATGGTTCATAATAATTTTGAATCAATTACTATATATAACCATATTATAGGTATCAAACTGGCCCATATCTTTCTCTGCATAATAAACATTAATTTGTCTTTCCTAGTAAAATTTAAAGAGAGCTAAGCAAGGCAAATAATGGCAGGACTACATCCCACAGCCTCAAAATTATATTTTAAAGTACTCAGTAATTTAGATGTAGGGCATGAATCTTACCAGCCTCCACAAAAGGACAACTTTGGCCTCATGTTCTGGTTTTAGACCATTGAATCGTATGGTATCCACGTGTGCTGGTTGGATATCAGCCTTTAAAGGGAAACTGTGGCATGTACCCATCTAACTGGTACCTAATCTTGAGTGAATTTTTTAATCTCTTGCCTTTTTCTACAAAAGGTAACACCTCCAGTATGCAATTCTGACCTAGCAGGATAGCAGCACGTATCAGGATATATGTAAAGAGTGTGAGACCTGAAGTGAAAATTACCTAAACAAGTTGTCCTTTTTTTTTTTTTCAAATCTGTAAAACTAGCAAAATCCAGCAACACTTCCTTACCTACCTTAGGATCTCTAACATCAGGAAACCTCGCTGAGAAAAAGCTACTTATATATTATGACCTCACATCCCTTTATTGCCTTAATATTTCTAGATGGTCATTTGTTTTGAGCCTGCTGAAAAGCCAGTAACCCCTCTCAGGGAAAGGACGTGAAAGCCCTACGATGCAAGATAAGACACGTGAACTACATCTTTCCAAAACATCTGCATTAGTTTTCTGTGATATGCTGTCATCATTCCTCACATTTATTGTGGATGTGCAATACATTTTCATGTTTCACCTAGCCGTCTGCTGCTTCTCAGATAAATCCCTCTAACTTTTCAACAGATATACAGGAATGACAGGATCTGTGAACTCAGATCCATCCAGAAATATTAGGCATTATCAGCAGAGCTAAATCTCCAGAGTACTAACAGCAGGCCCTAAAGAGTATTACTCAATGGAAAAATCTTAGACAAGATTTACTGTACACGATATTTTTCAGATTACAACGATGATACATTTGTATTAAACTCATGATTCATTGTCAACTCATGTGTTGCAGAATTCACAGAGGGCATCACAGCACACATGGCAACCTCTGATTACTGGTGGGAGAAGGGCCCCTTTCTGCCATTTTTCCTTGAGTTAAGCTAGTATCAACTTCAAGGACAGACATTTCTTGAGAAGAAAATAAGTGCTAGAGTAAAGTATTAAAGGCTCTGATGTAAGCAAAGAAATACCTTTGCAGTGGGACCAATTTATTTATTTATCTAACAATAAGGAGGCTGTGAAAAAACAGAAAACTAAAATAAGTAAAATAACATGGTTCCATAAATTGTGACATTAAGACAATGTCCAGAACTACACTCATATTTTTCAGTATTAAATAAACTGAACTTGGCAAACATCTACGTGTTCCTACTGCACCAAGAAAACTTTAATGAAGCTTTTTCTTAATGAAAAGTCATATGAGAATGATAATTTCTTTTCAACAGTAATTTCTGGCATTTAAGAGAGATAGAGAGTGCTCTGTTATTGATCTCTGCACAGCCACCCTGCTTGAATCAATAATCTATTAGTACTTCTAAATTAAAGTTAGATTCATCAAATGCCCTTGAGAAGCCTCAAACATCCCTTGCCTTATTTCATGTTCGTACATGAATTATGGTGGCTTCCAATGAGTCTGCAGAATAATAAAATTTTAGCTTTAAAACTCCAGTACCAGCAGACAATGTGTTTTGTATTAGCTCATTCAACTCTCTCGGTCCGTCGAAAAGTTTTTAGGCTCCCCACGGGAAAACAAGGTTGTGTCATTCAATAAAACAACTGTGCTCCTGCAATCCTTCTGTGATTTCAGTTTGGGGAAAGCAGCCTTTGAGGAATAATATGGATCCACTTCTGTTTATTCATCAATTCATCCTAAGCAAGTACCAGCATCCAATAGTAGTGTTCCAACCACAAACAGTATTGTACACCAGAGAGGTCTGTCAAGCACTGTAGAAACAACAGGAGCTTGTGATACCCAGAAGAGATTATGCAACCAACTCAGTTAATAAATACACAACAGAGTCAGCAAGTGAAGCATTGAAGGTACTGCTAGAGATTATTTTTCAGGACAATTTGAAAAGGTATACGATAAGGAAACAGCCAATGGAAATCAGAAGATCCTCCCTAAAACACCCATATACATATGCCACTAAAAGGACTCAATCTATTCAATATAATACTTGCATTAGCTGAACAACTGTCAAGAGAGTTTGGCTTTTTGGTCGGTTTTTTTGGTTGGTAGGGGTTTCTTGTTTTTTTTTTGGGGGGGGGCAGGGGCAGGGGTTGTTGGGTGTTTTTTTCTATAAGAAAACCCAGTTTGGGCACATTCACTTTTGATCACAGGCAAGGTGTGCAGTTTTCTGGAGAAGGCTTGAACCCAGGTTATACATGCCTGACTCTTACTCCAGTTTCTGACTTACTATTCTTCCTTGGATGTAGCTTTTTTAACTCTGCATTTGAAAAAGTACGCAGCGCCTGTGCAGAAGTCCTGGGCAGGCATCTGTAGCAACTCATGCTCAGCAGGTATAAAGTGTTATTTCTGCAACATGTTGATGGCTAATGGATGCACGACAGCAGAAGCTGCTTTCTTCTGTGCATGTCTACACAAGCAACAAGGGAAAAAAAGAAAGGATGGGGGGCGGACAGTTGACTTCTCCAGAAGAAGCATTTTTAAAGCAGTCCTACAGTTTTAGGAAGAATTCAAGGGGGAAAAAAAGAGAATCAAAAAAATGCAACTTCTTTCCATGCCCTGCTTTCTTGTCATGTGGGATGTGACACTTCAGGATCCCTACTCACCTGAGACAACAGAGCCTCGGTACTGTCACCCAACACCTGAATGCAGCTTAAGCACACAGGGACTCTCAAACAATCGGTCACTTCACAATTCCTAAGATGTCTGAAATTTTTCTAAAGGTTAGATAAAGTAGCAGATAAGATCTTTAAAAGCACAGCGTGCTTTCTGAGAGCTAATTTACTGCCAGCTAAACGGTGTTGACAGATGGAGAAGGTATTTTATTTTGAGACCAACTAGAGGCAGTCAGGCACTGCAAAATGCCTCGTGTTCTCCTAGAAACTCAGATTATTAAGCTTGCATGTTAATGCACACTTTGGACAGTTGAGTTTTAAAAGAATAAGAAGTTGTAAAGCAAATGGCATTTCCTGGATAGCCTCAAGGGAATTTTGAATGCTGAGCTCAGGGTCCCTGGTGGGAAGCAGCAATTTCAGCTAATTAGGGTGAATAGCAAAGTGTTGCATTTGGTCAAAACATTCTGTTAACCCTCATTTTTGTTGGCACCAACAAGAGTCTGGATTTTTTGCCTTTTCTTTTCTTTTTCTTTTTTTTGTGAATTCACTGCAGGAGTGCAAGGCACTCAGCTCACATACATTAGGCAGAAAGTCAAAGGAAACGCCAAAGTTCAACTAAAGTACAAGTAATTAGAACCAGATTCTCTGCTGCTTGTATGTGTGCATTTGATTGTAGAAGTTATTTATAAGCCTCCAAACATTTGAAAAAATAACTATATACTGTAGATCATTTAATTTTTATGTCTCGTCTGGAAAAAAAAGTCTGCTTTTAATCATCTTCCAGGAAAGAGCCAGGAACTGGGAAAGTGGGTCTCAATTGTTTCAATACAAATTTCTCCCTTTCATGTGCCACATAAAACTATACTATAAAATTAAATCCAAAATATCATTGACTTTGCCCCCCCTCCAATTTTCTTTTAATAAAAAACTTCTTTGAATTTGTCATGCTTAAATAGTTTGCATTGTTATGAGGGTTTGGGGTTTTTTTAAACTCTTGTTTGGAAGACAGACAAGGGGAGAAGCAGAAAAAAAAAAAAGAGTGAGAGAGAAAGAAAACATTATCGTGGAGACTTGCCAGCCTTGACTTAGTAACCTGGCCATGACCCTCCAGCGAGTGTGTGTTTGACCCGGTCACACATGACTCTAGCTGCGTACTGTTGCTGGGTTATAAGTCCCAGATATTTTTACCATATATACAACAGGTGGGGATCACAGACAACAGAAAGAGGAAAACAAAGTCTCCCCTTGTGGGAAGACTCCCATTTTCTCCCTTGCAAAGAAAAAAGCACAAAGAAAAGAAGTTGTGCTACTACTTCAGTACTGGCACTTGCTGCGCTGGATCGTTGTTTTTGCCGGGGGGTGGAGGCACGGAGGTGGAGTGGGCTGAAGGCAGGAGGACCAAGGAAAAGGCTCAGGGGAAGCCATGTGCAAATATTAATCAACACAGAACAAATTAGCACAGTCAAAAATCTTTCCTTATAGAGCTGGGTATGCATGGAAGTTCAGGAACAAATGCTTTTTATTACAAGTGAACAAAACACACCTGGACTAAAACATACAAAAACTTCAGATTGAGATATTATTACTAGGATTTTCAGAAGAACCTAAGAAAGTTTGTTTTCCACATTTGAGAGTTTCTTTTTTACTTATGTCTTCGTAGCTGCACACATCTGCCTTAAACCTATGATGTTAAATATATTTATTCTATTTTAATTCTTGGTTACAATTTTTCCAGCATTAATTTTAATCAAGTCATGCATCTCTACAAGACTGTCCTTAAAAAAAGGGTGGTATTCTGGACGAAAGCCAAAGAAACCCTCTAAAGTCTTGGGTGCCCAATCAAAAATGATCCTTTTCTGTTATTTTAAAAGCCAATAGAGTTACTAATAGGTTTTTCACTATGTGCTGCTCAGGATTCATACAGTACGATTAAAATAACAACAGAACTAGAAAGAGGTAAAGGTTACAGAGCTCAGGAACCCAGTCTGCAAGGACCGGACTAATGGACAAAACTGCATGCAAGGTCACCTAAAAGGAGTCTCAGACCCAGGGCACTTTAAGGGCCATGCAAAGGGCACAGGCTGCTGCTGCCAAAACTATCTCAGACAAGGTGCAAGTCCCGATAGGCGCAGCCGAGTTGGCAGGAGTTCTCTAAAGCTGAAGTACTTTTGCTGCTACAACTCTTGTCAGCTAAAGAGCGATAGGGACAGCTGGCTTCTGTCCTGAAGTTTCTGGGAGAAGAGGGGTGCTGCTGAACTCTGCCCTCCGCCTCGGAGTGCAAGAAGCAGTGAAGCACACTCTCCACTCCGATATCCTCACCCTAACGAAGTTCCAAGTACAAATTTGGCCATTGCAGGCAGACATACCATCAGGACAGTATTTTCTTCCCCCACCCTTCTGCATCTCATGCATTTAGACAGTGCACTATTTTGGGCAGGGCTTCAGAATGTGCTGTACAGTAACTGGCGCTGCAGGACCTTCCAGTGCTACTCCAATTCAAATAATGGTAATGATCATCATCCTGCCAAGTCAAAAGATAGCTGAAAGAATGAACCCTGAAAGGCCTCCACAGCCTTAAGGGGAGACATTACTTGCAAAGCAGGTCCTTAGAGCACTTTCATTTTAACTATTGTAGCATTTCAATGTTAAAACACAGACTAAATTTAAAGCGTGATTTAAAAAAAAAAACAAATCAACTTCTTCATCTTCAACAAATGGCTTTGCTGTGTATACACCAAGTTGTATTTGTCAGCTGGAATGACAAAGAAAAAAGGTGTTTACACTCTGATGCATCTTCCCTGGTTTAGAACTGGGAGAAAGTGAGCTGCATCATATTCCTTCATGCCTTTCATCAACAAAATTTCCAAGTTTCAATTGGAAATCTGTCATGTTAACCAGCAGAGTCATTTAACATAAGTCAGTAGGGTCAGTGGATACTGACCTTGGCCATACAACAGGAGTACAGCCCTTTGAAACCTGTATTCATATCAGGCGATTAGGGCCGAGAAATAGTTTAGTATCCTACTACCAGTGTAGCAGAACTATTCAGATTTTTTTGCTGTAAATCAGATGACAACAGCTTCTATCTTCTGATTATTTTTCTGTTCTACTCTCATAATATAATTTCTGTTACTTGGCAGCTAACTTCTTCACAGATTATTCTCCCAAATAATCTGTATCAGCTGCCCACTGAAAAGCAGGGATTCTTTTGTAACATGCTTTTATGTTATGACACAATTTGGCGTCTTTATCAATCCATTACTTAAACATGGCAATTTGGTCACCTGACTTTATGGTGGCATTTAATAAGGCACTCCAGGAGCCCCACCTGCCAGCACATCTTCCAGAGTGATATTCCTGCACAGATTCCCTGAGTGACTCTCCTCAGGCCTTGCTGTCCCTGGCCACACAGCAATATCAGCACCGCCTCTGGTTCTGCCATATTTAGCAGCATGAAAGATCCTTCTCTCTTCTACTTATCTGATCTGCAAGCATGGTCCCTGCCACTCCAGTATGTGAATAACTCATGAGCATTCATAGTTTTACCTTTGTAACACCTAAGTGACATAAGGGAAGAGCTATTCTTACTTTACAGACGGGAAACAGAAGCACTGACAGTGAAAGAGCTTTATTTGCTTGCATCATAAATTCCTAGAAAAATGCAAGCAGTACCCAAATGGGATTTTCAACAGCAACTGAGAACCTAGCTGTCTACAGCACTAAGCAGTGTCCTCGAAATACAGCCTCACATGTCTTGCCCTAGGTTTCACATGGGATACATGACAAACCAGAAAATTCTGTCAAGACTGTGCTCGGTCACTCTACTGTAGGGGCTCTGAAGCACCCCAAAGTCTGCATGTGCACCCCGCTCACCTGCCAACTGTGAGGCAGGACAGGGTTGGGTGCCTCCTGCCTACAAGAACCACTGCTGCTGCCGGGAGAGATGATGAAAGCCTTGCCTTCATTTTCTGATCTCCACAGCCAGCTGACAATCAGCTTTCTATAAGACTACCATCATATATACAATTACACAGGAATGCCCTAGCAGGGAACTGACTTGCCTGAGAGAAATCCCGAATCCTCTCCTGAAAGGCGCCTCAGCAGCAGCTGTGCATGTGGACACTGTGTACCACACAGGCATAAGCAACATCAGAAACTGCCACAAAATCCTCTACTCTTGACTGTACTGTCCAAGCCTCACGTATCACCAAGATGTTAAGTCTGAACCTAGCAGGTTTATCTTATAAATTGAGTACATATGACCTGAAAATCGCCAACACACAATCAGGTATTTCGGAAAGAAAACGCCCTAAAAAACCTTTTTCTGAAACTGCTGCATCTTTTTGTTGTGTCCCACAGGTACTCAGGGGGAGCTGTCACTGCAACCACTTTTGGTGCTTCTCCCAGCAGAGCCATGACTTTTGGCAACTACATACTCTACACACATACTTACTACAGCTAGCATAAAGGACAACGAGGAAGCTGCAGTTGCTCCGTAGGTGTGGAATTCCTGGCTCTCAAGCACCAGCTCCACTAAACCCTGAGGTAGTATGCATAACTAACATCACCTTTTCAAAGAAAATTATACTGCTTTTCAGGCTGAATTTTTTTTTTTTTAACAGTTATGTCAGCAAAGCAGTTCTACATTTAGGTTTATGTGTCCGTATAGCCAGAGAGACGCATTTACACCTGAGCAAACGTGGAAAGCAGAAAGCTTGTCAGGATTAATTATATCAGGGCCAAGAACTGCATCTGGTTATACCTGTGTTACTCTCAAGACAGCAAGACTTAATGACGTGCTAGTAACTGAGACAAGGAGCGTCTTTCGCTAAATAAATGGCCAGGCAGACACCATGAGTGAGCCAGGGTGAAAGTAAGAGTAGAGACAGGATGGCCGCAGGGTTTGGCAGGCAGAGTTTACAGGGCAGCAGCTCATCACTTTGTATTAGGAGCTTACCTTCAAAATGAAAAAGAAAACATGTTAAATGAAAAAAATAAATCGTATGGAAAACTGAAGAAAAACATCCGAAAGATGCTAGCTCTGTAGTTTTTTCAGGTCGGTGATTTTCTGCCTGTCCATTACCATGCAAAACCACATCAGTCTCAAGTGAAAATTCCACGTTACTGCAAAACTGAAAAATAGGATCTTCCCTAAAAAAAAATACGTAATTGTGCCATCATCTGCATGAAGTTAAATTTTCCTTTGAAAATGAAATTTTCTTAGAATTCAGGCCCTGGCTGCTTTACCTGTGAATTCCTATGGTCAGATCCTTATGTGGAATAAAGTGGCATAGGCTAAGAAGAGACACGTGTAGAAAGGATGAGAACTCTGACCTCTTTATTCTTTATTTATGAAAACGAAGCCTATTTCTGTGGCCTACTGATACAAATGTGGTGTAACAAACTCAGTGCTTTCCCTACAGGATCAAAAAATTTTTTAAAAGGTCCATTGTAAGGAAAGCAATACTTGAAAATAAAAGGGGTCTGATTCTTTCTTTCCAGCTATGTTTTATGGTGTTGCTACTCCACCGATTCCAAAAAAGACTCCTGACTTGCAAGCATAAATGGGAGAAAACCCGGATCCAGTATCATCAGTAAGAAATGAAAATTGCAAGGGCAATGAAATAGTTGCTATAATCTCTACACACATCCAGATATTTTACTAAGTCATAAAGTCTCCATTTATAGTTATTAAATGTTTTATAGTGTTTTGAGGATTTTTATTTTTAAGTCTTTTCAAGCATTGAAACAGAATAATTCAGAGTATTACTCTAATGGAATGATTTTATTCTTCAAAACTCACCTCCTATCCAAGTTGGTATTAGTTTTTGGTATTACTATGTCTTCCAAATAAATTTTTTATTTTCTATATATTCAACATATCTTATGACACTATTCATAATGACTTTTTGCTGTGGCTTGAATCCAGCAAGAAAAGGAGTGTTTTAATATCTTTAATCATGTAATACTATTACACAGTTGTTCAGTACCACACAAACAAAATAAAACTATTGTGCTCTCTTTGGAAAAGCCGTAAAACTGACTTGCTGTGTAATATTTTACATATCATTTCGTTTCTCAAATTTTAGGACCATTAGTTCAGAACATTCTGATCTTTAAGTGTTTTCAAACCTTAAAATTAATAGAGTGACTCAACAAGAGCCAATTCAGTGATCAAAACTACTTCAAGTTAGTAGAATAGCAGTTAAAATGCCTATCATTACAATTAATTTGTATTACAGCCACACTGCTGGATATCACTAATTGATTTATATACCCTCCTTTCTATACCCATTTACAAGGGCAATTATGAACTCCATCACATATGTTTAAATGGGTTACATTAGAACATTATCTAGAAACTAGACTGCTGAGCTTAAAATCCTTAAGAACAGGTAAATTCTTCATTAATGGGTATGTTATCAACTCACTACAAACGGCCTATAACCTTTTAAGGCAGCACACGGTACTAATATTTTACTTTTCATGGGCAGTTGGAGGTTGGCTCCAATGATGAGCTCCACCGCTATCTTTAATTGTTTTTAAAATTGCGTATTATAGGCAGCAATAAACACAAATTAGTATTATATCATCCACAGCTTTCTGCAAGGCACGGTTTCTATAAACAAGTTAAAACGCATACATCTGTAAATAATAAGTATAAGTATGCTGAATTTAATGAATAAGGGCACTAAAAGAAATTGAACAGTGGGGGTTCAGCAATTAGAGTAACTGCCCATTTTATTAAAAATGTATTGTTTCCAGCTTTCACTTTAGAAGGCTTTTATTGCTTTGCTAATTCTAAGTTTTGATTTCCTTTGAAAAGGATGTCTAATTCCTTATTTTCCTTTGACAGCTCTGTCACACACCACTCGCCTTTTTTATAAGACAATGGACAACTGTGAAGCTATATATCTCCTTGCTCGGGATCTCACTCTTGGGCCCTCGCTGCAGACCTTTGCTTGGCGTTATGCCACCCAGAGGTATGATTCCTTGTCAAGTAAGGTTTCATGCCACAGTGAAGCTGGGATGAAACCTGCTGAACCAGGCACACTCCAGGCAGCCACCCTTCGGCCCCTTCCCAGAGGTTACCAACACTCTGGCAGAGTGGGGAGTGGAAAAGCACACTTCCAGCTTCCCAGCCATACCCCTGCAACACAGGGCCATTTGCTGAAGCTGGCAAGGCTCGGGCCACGAAATGGAGCCATGAGTTTCCTGCTGCTGTTCAGCAGCAACCTCCTGCAAGAGGACACGGCAGTGTGTAGACTGAGAGAAGCAAAGGTAGCTTCTCAAACCAGGTAGATATCCCAGTACGTCTCCCATGCCCCAACATCACTGCGGTGAACCCCTGCGCTATCTTTGCTTGTATATGTATGTTTTATATCCACGTAGCTCACTTTCCAAGTAAGTGTTAAGACTCCTCCTTACACTAGCCTAATTGCACCCATGTTGCTGCTCTGTTGCAACTGTGGGGGTATAATTAAAACAATCCATTATTTCCATTTAGACGTGACACAATAACAGGAAAAATGTGGCTTTCATCACTTGAGCTTATCTGCAAATAGAAGGACAGTCAGACCAAAACTTGGCCTTTCTAACATCCTACAGCACACATACATTTGCAACATCTGAGACCAACACAGGGACATACTCTGTCCTCCTTCATCCTCTCAGCATGCCAGACTGGGACAGTGCAGTACTAAGAGGAGCTCACCCCAACATTTCTGATGCTAATGTAAGTAATTCCAGTTTATGGAATATTTAAGAACTTTGTCACTCTCTTTTGAGAGAGCAAATGAACTATAGAGTTTACCAAGCTGTAATGCTCACCTGAGCGGAATTTCAGTATTTTTTAATTGAATACCTGCCAAACAAAATATGGTAACACAGTGGGGAAGGTAACATGAAAAGTAAGACACTACCAAATTTCCTTTCCTTGTAATTCACAGCACCTTGACATTGAGTTTATAAAATATTTTGTCCTGGGTTTTTTTTTTTCCCTTATAACTTTTCATCAGTGCAGTTAACATGGCAAACATCCCTTTGCGCCTCTCACAGTAGGTCCAACAAAAGCTTAAATCTGGGAAGGAGCGCAGTGTCCCAGAACCAACTGGTAGCAGTGTTCTTGACTGTGGCTCAGAGCACACTTCCAAACTCTGCCTAGAAGATCTAAGATCCATAAAATAAGACACTCGCAAGAGCCTGGAGACAAGATGAGTACCATGACTGGAGGGCACATTTTCCAATATTCTGTTTTCCTATTCTCTCTACCTGCAGTAGATTTTCCTATTAAACCGCTGCAGTGAGGAATGCTCATAATTTCACCTGTATGTTGTCTGTCATTATTATTCTCACTCAGAAGAGAAAAAATATGCACACAGTGTACTTCAGGAAAACACATATGTGCTAACAGTATTTCCTAGTCACCTGGTCTTTCTTATTCAATACCCACCTTCAACGGTGACTTTTTTTTTTTCTAGATAAGCTACTCACAACTGACTGCAATATCCCAGCCTTGCAAACAGGAAAAATGTCAGCCATACTTTATATAGAATATGACAAAAAGAAAGTATTCTTTCCAAAGAACTGAAAAAGCAACATTCAGTCCTAGCAGCTAAGGCTAAACATGCTCTGAAAAAGTGAAATTACTGTTCCCCTATGAGGTTAAAATCCAGAAGACCTCTGGTTACTGTGCTCTAATAATTTAAAAATGCCTATATTATGATTTTCCACTATTACACAACGCATATAATTATGTTTCATAAAACATACTTTTTTTAGATGGAAAAAGCCCCTTTTCCTGCCATGTTTGAGAGATTTGGGCCATTATTTTCTCAGAAATTAGGCTAATTTTTACAAATGCTTTTCCAGTGGTCACAGTTCATTCAATGCCATCTTCCCAAATTTTCTGAAGGACTGCTTTAGCGCCTCTGCTGATACCCAGAGGATTCTGAAGACAGAGCAAAGTATAATTGCCAACACACCCAGGCTATTAAAAAAAGTAGATTGCTGTGAAACTGTCTGTAAGACTACCCATTTCACTTGAAGGTCCAGAAAACCTCCAACCTGTGGCACTAGTATTTCAGAGTCACTGTGACAAGGCAGAGCAGCCATTTTAAGGAATTAGTAAAATTAGCGGTGGAGGGTTGTTGGTTAGAAATCATTGCTTTTAGTTTCTTAGTATTTGCACATCTGACAACTGCACAGTTTCATAGAGTTGCCTGCCCCAAACTGCAATATAAACTAGGCAAGCTTTCCACAGAGTAAGTCTAGTATGCTTTCCATTACTTCCCATTCTAAGGTCTGATCCTGTTTTGCTCTTCATTACATGGACCTGTCAGAAATTTTGGAAAATCTTCTTAGCTCTTTTCCCACACTTTACCCACCAGACATGAGTTTGTCATCCAAAGATGACAACCTATAAAAACAGTAATTTTAAAAAAGTGTAACCTGTGAGCTCAAGGGATACTCTCTGAGAAAACTCATCTCTGACCACCT
Organism: Cnemophilus loriae; assembly: GCA_013397755.1. Classification (NCBI taxonomy): domain Eukaryota; kingdom Metazoa; phylum Chordata; class Aves; order Passeriformes; family Corvidae; genus Cnemophilus; species Cnemophilus loriae. Next base: position 2,717,921 of record VZTF01002191.1, read on the forward strand.
TACCCTGGGACCAGACAATCCCAGTGGGACAGGGGCACATTTTGGAAAGCTCTCATACCACCCAGGAACAGGGAGACCCCGCTGTTTCATGGCACCCCCGGCATTTGCAAACCAGTTTGCCTGATCACTGCCTTCTATTGTTTCCTGAGATAAGCAGGGCCCCAGTGAACAATTAGAGCTTTCAATAAATAATCTGTAAGCACATTCATTTGATTTACTGTTATTTGATACAGCAGTTAGTTTCAATGGGGCAGTTACTATTGATCACTGAAAGTACTACAGACAAACATGAAACACTTCCAGAACTCCATGGATTATTACTCTTTATCTGCCACTCATCTGGGTTACTTGTAATGGTTGTGAAATTTAAAATCAATAACAACAATTAGCGTTTGTTATACTCTGAGGAATGAATCATGTGAAATATGTTTTGTTACAAAAATGAAAGGCTGGAGAGCTTGCAAACACGAAAGACTCTTGTAAGTAGCAAAATTCTAAAATAATTTCTCTTGGTGTAAGAGTGTCCAATAAAGAGGGTAAAGAAAATTTAAAACAGGTATTGTAAATGCACACAATTATAAAAAGGTATTGGTAGGATTTTCAAAGGAATAAAACTTTCTACTAAACTGGTGAGAAAGATGCACTCAAGTTTTCCTTAGAAAATTCCACTACAAGTCCTACAATTTAATACTTCTTGACCGCTATAGGAGTTTTGGGTTGTTAACCACAGCAGGACTTGCTCCTATATAGATAATTGAAGATATAGGAAAAGGTCTGACTCCTTTTCCCACTAGCTTTTACTGGAGATTATCACAAAAAAAAGGTATCTAAACGTAAGAAGTGAATTCAAAATGAAATTAATTAAAGCTGGAAACTGATTTTCAGGTATATATGTTGAAAAACACCTTCTATCTTCAGAGTCATATAAATAAGTCGTGAATCTAATTAAATGGATGGAAATAACATAATATTTTGAGATCTCTGCTAAAGTAGTAATTCTACATAATTAAAATGCAAAACAATAAGAGAAATATTTTATCATTAAACTGTAACCAGAGCTGTGTGAAATCATCCATTCAGAAGACTTGTTTTTCATCAATTATTTGTTATTTATCTGATGTAAATATAAGACGGTCTAATTAAAATGTATGACTCCTTATGCAGCTTCTTGTCATTAAGACCAATGAAAGCATTCTGAAGACCATAATGAAATAATTATGTTTGCCTTTAAGAATCCTCTTCAACAACACATGGCAGTACCACACTAAATTAAAACATCAGGAACTAAATTTCTCTTGCATCTATTTCCATTTTCACTAATTATACCCCCAAGCTTTCCAATAGACCAGGCCCTAAAATTCTTTTGAAGCTGAAACAGCCTAAGGAACAGCAACCTTTTCATAGTAATGGACTTTGAAGAAGAAACAAAGGTAACGTAGCCCTGGAAGGATTAATATTTCAAATAGCGTTATCATGTGAAAATATGTGTTTATTTGAAAAATGGGGAAAAGATTGTTGATAAAAAGCCAAATATGTGTTCCAAGGAAACCAATACTCTGATTTAATCTCATTTAATTGCGTCATTCCTTCCTAACCTCTTTTCGTCAGAGTATTTTCTTGTTCTGCACAGAAATTCAAGTTAGCAAAAGCATAACAAACACAGTACTGCTGGGCAGTGCCAGCGTACCATGCTGTAACTGAGCCCTGCTTTCCCATTTTGGTGAAGGTGAAAACAGCCCCTGTGAACAATTGCAGTGTTAATAATGGACTCCATTTCAAGGAGAAGGGAACAGCTATTTTCCCAAACTGCCTCCAGACATGCAGTCCTTCATAACACATAGCTCGTGCTTTAACAACGAAAGTCTTGCAGGACCTCACCAAACACAGAGAAAGGAAAGGATTTGGATAAGGAAGAGGAAAAAAAAACCACAGAAGGATATGAGTCAGCTCTGACTTCTTGCAGGCAGCTGAAGGCTTCTTTTGAAAACTTCAGGGAGATAATGGGTCCTTCTTAGTGTGGTGTCAGAGAAGTGAATGCGGCAATAGGCGCAAAGCATAGAAAGATGAGCAGTTCACATACCTAACCTGCATAGCATGTGACTATATGTGCAACTAGAAAAACACAGCTGGAATGTGCTCTCCAAATGGAGAGAGGAAGGCAGAGGTTCACTAGGGGAAGAAGACTTGAGAAAAGCAGCTTCCCCTGTTAGCCTCCCTGATCAAAGACACTGAAAGACATAGGTGATTTGCCATTTGTTCTGCATTTTACACCTTAGTGTTCAAAGTGTGGAGTGAAATCAGAAAGATCTTTAGAAAGTCCAAGACTTTCCAGCTAACCTCTAAGGAGGATTTGACATATACCCTCATCCAGTAACTAATAAAATTTCTTCCTCAACTGAATGAAAAGAGGAAACTCAAACAACAAAACAATGCAAAGGATTACTCTGCAAGACGAGGGGGAAAAGGAAAAAGCTCCTCAGACCAAAAGTTAAAAGGCAGTAGTATGAACAATGGCTTAAAACCAAAGAAAGAAGCCCTAAGCTCAGGACCTGATCTTAACAATAACAAAGTTCACCCATGCGTGACATTTTAGCCAGTCCTTTCACTTGCGCCCTAAACCAAAACCCACAGGCTGGTGGATGAGTGAGGGTAGATCTCTGTGAAGGAGGGAAACTTTGTAGAGAAGTTAGGATCTCTGACTAGAGCAACCCGGCCAGGAGTGCAAAATCCCGAGAGAGAGTCAAGCTTTGGGGGTACAGGCGTTTCCCTGCGCCTAACCCAAGGTCCTGGGGGAAGCATCTGCCTGCAGATCCACAGCCCTTGCCCAGGGGGAGGTCTGGGTGTCAGATATCGCCAGATGGCACTGTGACACAGTTTTCCAACTCCTTTTTCTTCATGTGCGAATGAATGTTCAGTCTTGGAAAGACAGGCAACCCTGGTCTTCTTGTGAGTTTTTGAGTAGAAGATGAGGAATTAAAGTAGCAGAGGAGCCTGTTTCCTGCCCCGGGCTCTGCCCACAGCCAGTCCCTGAGCAACAGTGCTGGAGGCTGCGAAATCCCTGAAAGCCAGGGCACAGCTGTGCCGCACCTGAACACCTCTGTCCCAAATTGGTATTTGTGAACAAGTGAAATACTTAAATCAACTCAGATGCTGTTACATTCACTTATCATGCAAGAACCTAGAAATCCTCTTGGTATAAGCCACCAGCTGGCAGAGGAATGATTCTGGTACAAGACTGGAAGATGAAGGAACTCTCGCAGGAGATGAGATACACACCTCTATATGACACGCTGCTGTGTCATCAGCCAGCTTGGCAGAGAGGACCAGCAGAGTGGTTTAATGGACACTTCAGGAATTACCTCGAGCGGCATTCAGATTTAAAAAAAAAAAAAAAAAATTGCAGGATTCAAGACACTTTTTGTATTCTTTATCTGTTTTGGTGGGGTGGGGCTTTTTTTGGGTTGGTTTGCTTTTGATTTGTTTTGGGGTTTTTTGGTGGAGGGTTGTTTTGTTTTGGTTTTGGAGAGAGGGTAAAATTGAACCATTTCTTCCACTGTTTCTATCTTACAGGCACAAATGACTTTCTATAACCAAAGCACCCACTGAAGGAAATCTGTGTTAAGTCAAACTGTGGTTTTTGTCTCCAGTTGTTGCAACACTGGTCAACCTGTTTAATTGTTCCACACCTCTGCTATGCATCTTTAAAAGAATGATCCTTCTTTCTTTTTAAAAAGAGATGTTGGATGTTCATTGTGCTGAACATCCAGCACAGTGATATGAACTTTTACTGGTATTTCCTAAAAGTACCAGTAGAGAAACACACTAAAGGCTCACTCATGCAACCACTCTGTGTCTGAAACTCTTACTAAAATCAAGTTTGGAGGGTTGAGCGCATTTAAGTGCTTCACTAGATAAGGCTGTAAAAGACAAAGACATCTTTAATTTGTCATTTTGTTGTTCAAAGATCCTTGCTAAAAATACAATGTGAGCCTAGAGAAAAAATATTATGGTTCAATGGAAAGAGATCCTCCAAACCATTAAAAGAAACTAAGCGGTGCTAAAAAAACCTCTTTGTTGCGAGACATTTCTCTGCTTTTTTTCTTAGGGGATGCACTTAGAGGGTAAAATGTAAGTCACTGAAAGTGCACTAAACGGAAATCGTTCCAAACTATGGATGGACTTTAACATCATGTCCTTAGCGGTGAAGATCCAGAGCACTCTGAGAATTTATAAATACTCATTCAAGCTTTAACCTATTAAACCTATACAAGTGTCGCCCGCGTGTGTATATTTAACTTACATAGTTTTATAATATTCAGTTTATATATGGTATAAGCAGGGGAAAGAAAAATCACCTTGTCCAAGGGGAACAGAAGGTATATTATATACTTTGTGTCTAGGATTCTTTAACACAGACTTGCTGGATTATATTTCCACCTCTCTTAACAAAAGTATTTGAAGAAGCTGCAAGGCTCAAACAGAACACTAAAAGCAAGTGGGGTCAGTTATATAAGGGCTAGCACTAGTTTGTTAAAAGTTTTTTTCCTACCCACTCCCAAATAAAGGGACAAAGAAGTGAACATTGTGGGAATGTGTTTCTAAACCACATGATATCCTTATCAGATTGTCATGTACAAGGGAGGTTCTCACACAGGGACCCCATGCTGGTGAGCTGCCCTGTCACATGATGCAAGTTCTACGCTCCTATTCAGATTACTAAAATGAGCTGAAGAAAGCTAGATTTCCCCTCCTCCCTCCCCCCTCAAATAAGCAAAATGCACAGTGACCAAAGTCATATTAATTCGCTGCCACTGGGAAAGCAATCCTGAGCAGCTGCAAATGATAAGTGAGTATATGAAGAAGATAATCTAGCTATTAAAATCTATACCACAATTAGTATCTGCTGGGCAGACTTTATAGCAGAGAAGCAAACAGAGAATCGGAGAAACCTGTGAGTCAGACAAAATACAGGGAAAAAAATTCAGCTGATTTGTAAATTCATAGAAAGAGAGTAATATATTTTTATAAGCAAGTCCTACTTTGTCATATAAGTGTCTCTATTTTCACTGTTAATGCCGTGAACACTGTCACTGAATTACTTTTTCATGTAGTTTGAGGGAAGTGGAACAGTCCTGTAAACATTTTTAATATTAAATGAAGGTTTTAAATAGTATTTGATCATTCAAATATATGGCCTGTTTTAAAAAGTGCTGAGGGAGCGCCTAGATGCTCAGCATATTTGGAAATGACGCCATGAAATGTGGATTTAGGATGCTAACTTTAGGCTACTGTTTCTGACATTCTTAACTTTTGAAACACATTTGCTCATGCAACGACAAATTAACAAAATCCCAGACCTTAGATTATTTTTAAAAAGACAGTTTAAAATCCATGGTTTTGGATGCAAGTTGTTTACAGATTACAATTAGGAGGAACAGCTAAGATTACTGTGACCAAGAAACTGCACAGAATCACTTCCACATTGTATCAGCTTGTTTCTTTTATACCTGGAATATGGTTCTCATAAAAAGGCGGCAGCAGTAAGACATTACTCCTGGTTTGCCTGCTAGAAAATCCAGTTTTGTTACCCTCCTGTCTATACTTTGTCCTGAAGCACCAAGAAAACGATTATTCTGTTACTTTAGAATAGTTTTGAGCATTTTGCAGCTTGTATTTTTGTGGTTCCATTTGGTTTGAAAGGGCTTGGATTTCAGCAAGAAGTGGCATGGGTCACAGTGCATGGGGATAGACTTCATGCACATGAGCAAAGGTCAAAATCAATCATAGCTTTGTATTTCCAGGCCTATTACTTTTGGCAGTTTACCCTGCCAGAAGGGGCTAAAATATTTGCCTCCCAAAAGGAGTAAACATCAATAGGGGGCAGGAATATAATCAGCTTCTCAACCACTCGGCAATGAGAAATGAGGGTAAAGGATCCCCTCCTCGCTGCAGCCGCTAAGCCATCTAAATGTTAGATGCAACATTTTCAGCAAAAAGTTGAAAGATTTCACAGCACAGTGACTTGCAAAGGACAATAGGCCTATTTAGGCAATTATATTATGCAGGCTTTGTTATTAGGCAGCCCTGCTCAGCCCCAGAAAGTCTGGATAATCAAAAGTGTCCAAGTACAGGAAGGGGAAAAGTACAACCCCACCCTCTCGCACAGCCGCTGCCAGGACCTCTGGATTTGAAGGGTAAAGTCTATTTACCGAAGTTCCTTGGCCATTTTATACATCAACTGATATCCTTCCTCATGGGGCTGCGTGCTACAGCCTAGCAAAGCTCTGGAAAGCCCTCTGAAACCACAACTAATTTGGCCCCAGCCGCCCGCCCCTGTAAATTCACTGCTCAGAAGCTGCTGCCAGCCCCCCAGGCAGAAAATGTGAGGGGAGAGGGATGTTCCCCCCCGGCTCGCACGCATACCAGGGCCGGTCCCCACGGCCAAACAGATCTGGAAACTCATCACAGCTGTGCTCTGCTTTTGAGGTCTCAATAGGACGGGGCACAGCGTGGCCGACCGCGGCAGACAGCAGTCCTTCCGAGCACAATGTCCCTTTCACAGCCTCGCTTCCAAATCTAAATGCTGGCTGTGTAACACAGCCGCACTTCATCGGCTGCGTAAAGGGCGGTATATAAATTAGACCTGAGCAAAACCAGTCACTTGGCGTGTTTCGGGGAGGTGGGACCGTAATCCGCCGAGCAGGGCGCCTCGCTCCCCGGGCGCCCCCGAGCAAAGCCCCTCGGCTTGGCCGGGCTGCGGGGCTGGCGTGACGCACACATGGTTAACAAAAACCGCTCAGCAGTAAGTAGGGATTTAACTGGATGCGAGGATGACTAACTTCGCTGTCTGAAACACTATCTCCCTCTTTCAACTCCTTAACTTCACCCTAACCCTCTTCAAGGCATCGCCTCAGCAGCCCGGCTTTGTTCTGACAAGTTGCACCTTTGCGGCACAGACTCATTAGGCAAGCAGGGAGTCTCCCAAAGATACATTGCTTTTCCTCCAAGCTTATCCCACCCTGACTTCACCACCGAAAGCCTCTCATCATTTTTGTCTGCAGGAGTTTCTGACAGTGGTGCGTGTCCATTAGAGTTTTCCTGTGCCAGCAGCCGAATCAGACTAACTGCATCACAGTCTACGTAGAGAACAGTTTTCCCCTTTCAGTTATTTTGGAAGAAAAATATCCCCACACAATTTTTTTTAAATGAAGTGGATCAGAAACAAACATTTTTTTCATCACATATTTCCGAGCATTAAGCTAGACATATAAAAATTTAAACAAAGACTCTATCCCTAAGCAAATCAGTCCTAGCCATTTAGCTGTAAAGTTTATAGATGAACTTTAAAGAAAATAACCTGGTTCAAACAGATCTTGCCTTCTGGGCACTAGCAAACACACCTGCAGCAATTTGATACTTGGGAACGCAGATTACAAGTCCTTCACTTCAAAATGTTTGTTTTTTAATTCAGAAAGATGAAAGAAAATAAAGTAGTGAGCTTTTTTTTTGTTGAACACAGATGTTTCCAGTGCTTGAAGGGAATGGGAACCTGATCCAAATATCGCAATAATCCAGAATTTTGAAGGAAAACGCATGCTTTCTGGAGTCCCATCTTCATGAACTTTCTGAAAGTTAATACCCGCTAGCTCCTCTTCAGGCAAACACTTCCTACCAAACCGAAATAAGAACTGTATACTATGTGAGCCTCAACATCCCAGTGTGTTCTGCTGCTATGTCCATAACTTTTGACTTCATCAAATTTTTTATGCTTCTAACCCTAAAGAAATAGAGTAGACAGTAGCCATCTACTTGATATAATTAGCTGAAACACTATATAATGCCAAACAAACTTACTCTTGTTTTGGGCCTGCTCATTTGTTTTTTTGCCTGTTTAATTAATGAAGACTAATGAAGACTTTTTTTAATAGGCTTTTCCAAGGTCAGATCTCCATTCTTTGCAGCTCTTCTCTCAGGACCTGTCCTGTTCCCACTTCTGCAGTATTTAGTTAGCTCATATTTCACCAAAAGTTACTGGTTTTCTCTCAGTATTTGTTGCCACTGCACTCCGAGGGAGCAGAATATTCTAACTTACTTAAAAAACTATAAATTACTCATTCTTGCAATCTTAACTCTTTTGTCCTCTTAAGAACTATCCTTGTCTAATTTAATTATACTGACCTGATTTTTAGCTTATGACAAAAGGAGCGAGAACGAATTACGATTAAAAGTGCAGTTGGTTCTAGTCTCACTTCTGAGTCCACAATTTTCTTTGCAAACAAATAATTTCATTTTAAATCTATAACAATATAACTAGAATCACATAAAACATAAACTCATATGAGTGCAAAATCAAGGGGGTTTTTTTGCATTCTTGTAATACACCGCGCAATACGCAGTGGCTAACAGTTGCATTGCAAACCCAGGGCAGGTTTTTCCTCCCACATGGGAGAGGAAAAAAATACCACACAAGTTAAGGTCATGTTTGGGTTGCGTCTTATCCTCTATTTTTACTTTACAGACCCTCATGGACTAGAAAATTCATGATGCTGCAGAAGTGCACTAGCTTAGTGAATTTTAACAGGATTAACGTACGGAAGATGTGCTGAAGTTGGAGACCTACAGCATTCTGCCCTAAACCCTGCAATGGCCAATTTTGCCAGCATTTCAGTTCAAACCCTGATGCTGTCTGGGATTGTTATCGGCCTGCTCCGAGTTTGCACTATCCATGTACTATTCCCTCAACAACCATTTACCTTTTACTCTACAATCACACCTCTATCAAAGCAATATTTCTAAGGCCTAAGGCAATGGCTGCAGGTGTACTGCTTTCTTTTTGTAGAGCCAAAAATCAAACAACAAATTAGACTCAAAAAAACCTATCACATTTCTAACAATTACAAAATTTGATTATTATTACTTTACATTAAATCACAGAGGTCTTCTTAAAAATGGAGACTCAGGAAATGCTAGAGCTAGAATTAAACATTGCCATCTTTGTATTTATAAGCACTGAAGCAGCCCTTAAACTGTTAAAGGCTTTCTTGACCACAAAAATTCTAGTTCTGTCATATTTTCATGAGATGCAAGATAAAAATCTTACACTTTGAGAGAATTTTAGTATTTCATCATCCATGTATATATTTACTCACACATAAACTGCTTACACTTTCTTCAAAACTGAAAACAAAATTTGCTTAAGATTTCAAACGGAAATCTTAATTTGGACTCTAACTAAATTGTTCTTCCACATTTCTATACCATTAACTTTCACAGTTTAAATTACAGCCACCATATTACAATTCAGGTTTCAGCCTGATTTTAAATTCCCATGCAGTGAAGATTAATCCTACTGCATACAAAGTTACAAGACTGGATTCCTGAACACATTTTCCTGTTTTTTATTTACTCTTGTTAATATGAGTTTCTTTGATTAGCTAAACTTTTCTGTTATCAACACTTGTCTCTTATCACAGGCCCTAGGCAAATGACATATTTACCACTCATTCCATTCTGATAAGGGTAATCCTGTGTTTAACTTGCCCAAGAACAAACACCATATATTTTGTTTTTAAGAATCTTGCTTCTAGGTATTAACAACATACAAGAGAAAGAGCAAGACATTTTAAAGCCAGAAGTTATTTAAAGAATATTTTGCAAGTATAAGCTTTTAACGACAGTATATATGCCTCCTACTCCAGGAAAGTTTATTTAATTCCAAGTTTCCGCAATATCACCACCGAAGTTATACTAAAGTTTAAACCATGAAAGGAGGAAAATGCATTTTTAGTAAAACATCTGGTTTGGATTTTTGTTTTTGCTAACTGAAGCTCTCCCATAGCTAGTAACACTGTTTCAAAGTAAAAGCTTTGTTCCATATTTTGTTTGAAGCACTTTGAAAACACTACGAAGAAAATAAATATCCCATGCTGAACTTCACGGTCTCCTTTTAATTGTAAAGACATCAAAACATTTGCAGTGTTGTAGGCTGGTAGTCACTGATTTTTACAATTCTGTTTTCATTACTCAACCCACACAAATGTCATATGGTGTCTGAAAACTTTTGAGCCGAGTGAAATACACTATTTCACCAAACACTGTAGAATTTATTTTTTAGTTACCTCCTCCAGCCCTCTGAAATGTCAAAGGGAGAACTCTTCTAATTCCTAGTTAACTTTTTAACATACCACAAAACAGAAACTTCCAACAGCATTATACAGTTAATGGTGTACTGAAGTGCCTGAGAGCGTGCTAAAAACATTTTGATAGATAGCCAAGTCATTTATCTAAATCACCGTCAGAGCAGTGAAGCATCCTGCAAGCTTTTAAGCATAGTATAAAGTGATGTTTTCTGGCCCTTTTTGTCATTTCTCAAACTTGAAACTGGGGTGTTAAAATACTGCTATTGTTTATCATCTATATATTTCAGCAACAAATCAAGATCCTGTAATATAACACATTTTCAGAAGTGTCCTACCACTAACTCTCACTCCTCTGTTAGCAGTGCATCGCTGTCTGAATCTCAAGGTATAGAAATAATTGATGGTTAAACTCAAAGGGTGTTCACAGTAAGTAGTTTTCTAGCAAAACAGCAACTTCTTAGAGCAACAAAGTGAAGAAGAAAGGTGGCAGCAAGGTCAGTACAAAGAAATATTGCCTTTTCTTCGGAAACTTATAACTACTGTCTGATTTTTGGAATGGCACCTACCCACTGCAATTCCACATCTTTGCGAGAACTGAAGAGATCAACATTTTAATTGCTTGGCTGCTCTGCTAAAATGCACTTCAAGACAACATGCATCCTGATTATCAAATGNCAGAGATGTTATGTAAATTCGTCCTTCACTGGCTGGAGTTTTGCAAGTATTTGCTGTATTACATTATGATTTTATGTGTTCCTGTTTGGCTCCACAACTGTTGTTAGGATCAATATGCCACATGAGAAGGGATAAACAGAAAGAAGTCCGGTGCTTCTTTCCTTTTTCCTTTCTTGCCAAAAGGAGAAAAAAAAGCTTGCAAACCATATTTTGCACAAAAACTCACCCCACCCCTCATTACCTCTGCACTTAATTACCAGTCTTTCTTTTTTAAATACATGCAAGTAAATAAATAAAGTAACAACAAGAACAATTATAATAATAGCAATTGCTTTAAAGTGGAAAAATAACAGTTGGGACCTACATTGAGCACTGTGCCGGTGTTGCCACTCTGTTTGTGCCAATCCACTGAAGCATGCTTTGAGAGCCTTCTCCTGGAGCATGCAGGAAGACGGACTCGCAGTGTAGAAATCCAGCATCTGAGCAGGGCTCACTGCTAGAACGTCCATACAGTCAAACATGATTCCCCCTGCACAGAATGCCTGCAAAAGTGCTTTCCTCTAGGTGTGGAGGAAAATGGCACATAAAAGTACACCCAACTCCATCAAACTCTGCCCCTTTTTTGGCACGTAGGCTGTTGGTCTTTTTCCCAGACCAGAATCATGAATTATGACAGACAACACAGCTAAAAGCCTGTAATTGATCCAAATGATCATTTACCATTTTCCAGGCTGCCCAGCCAATCCAGCAAGATGGGGGGATGCGAGCCGCATTCCAAGTTTTAGCTACCATCAATTTCCCCCCAAAATTTCTTGAGAGTCAGTCCAGCTCCTGGGGCGCTCGCCGGGTGTGTGCCGCGTCCCACGCCGTGCCAATCGCCCACCTCCCCGGGATAAAACAGCTCCGGTGGAGGCTCGGGATCCCCCTCGGCCGCGAATAGATGCTTCTGCCTCTGAACAGCTCACTTCCTACTACTTGTGTCACAGGGAATGAAAGATTGAATTGCCTAATATATGCGAGTGAACTTTCCGTGAACCCTTCCCAGGCTGCTAACCTTCAAATGACCCAAGCGGTCTGACATCACCAGCTCCCAGGATTCTCACACGCCTTCACAACTCCCAGCAGCCCTGCAGAAAAGCCAGGCAGGCGGGCGGGCGGGCAGGCAAAGGCGAGCCCCAGCCCTGCCGGAGTCGCCCCGCGGCCGCTGAGCGGGCGGGTGCGGACGGGGAGCGCAACTTACGAAAAGATCCAAAATAATAAAGTAATTAAAAAAAAAAAAAAAAAAAAGCCAAACACAACGACGAGGAGGAGGGGAAGGGGGTGGGAAGTAAAACAGCGGTGTTTTCAGCGGTTCTAGGGAACGGAGAATTTGAAAATTCCAGCTCAATTTGCTGAAAGTTCTGTGTCCCCCTCCCTCTCTCCCTCCCTCACACACACACATTCCTTTCCTCCCCGGAGAGGCCACGAGCGAGGCGCAGGCGCTGCCGCTGTTCCACAGCCAGGGACACGGGCTTCGCCCCAGCTGCTGGGCTGGCGGGCTGGGCTGGGAGCAGCTTCATCCTGGCGCTGCCCCGGCACACGCCAGCAGGGACCCCGCTCAATGCCACCCGCGGGGACCCCGCTCAATACCACTCGCAGAGACTGCGGCCGGTGCCAGCCCCACGCCCAGCGGGGAATCGCAGGGGCCCGTCCCTCCTGGGCGGGGGGGCGGTCGGGCCCCATCTCTCCGCACCATCCATCCCTCACCCCGGCTCCTAAGCCACCCAGCGCTCCCTGGCTTCCCCGATGGGTCAGATTTGGCACTGCCCGGGAGGGCCTGTCCCCATCACTGAGCCCAGGGCAGGAAGCAGCCACGCATCCCCTCTTCTCCCTCCCCAGCCCCGCCGCCGCCGGGTCCTGCCTGTCTCTGATTAGCAGAGAGGGGCTGGGGCCGCTCGTGTGGCCCCGGAGGGGCTGTATCAGCTTTCAGAGGGCTAATGAGCCCCAGCTCCCCAGGAGGGGAGAAAGGCCACGAGCTAATCCACGGGGAACAGGACCCAGCCCATGGTGCTGAGCGGGGAGACCTCCCTGGGGCAGGCGGCCCCGGCCAAGCCCTCACAGCCACTCTGAAGGCAAGGGGCTGCTCCCACCCACTGAGGTCTGTGCTAAACCACAGTGCCGACAGCCCTCCCTCATGGCCGGGGTGCGTGTCCAAGGCTTCCCAAGTCTGTGGCCACGGTGCCACAGCCAGCCCTGTGCGGGCCCACCACTTGCATGAGGCCAGCAGAGAGCTCGGTGCTTTTTAGGTAGGTAACTACGTTCTCCAAAATCTTGCTCACCGAGAAAGACTCCATGGAGGCTTCCACCAGTCCTTATTCCTATGAACAATTTAAAAATGAAAAACAACAGCCTGGAAACACTCCCTCCACCCCAATGGGAAGGACATGAGCTGAATAACCACATGCATGCTTTCATTTTAAATGAATAAGCCAAGCCACCTCAGCCCCAGCAGCGAGCATCATCCAGGAGCAAGGCACACAGGAGCCTTGCTTCCCTGCTCCAAAGCAAGCTCGAGTGCAGAAACCAGAAAATGGAACACTTGATTATTGCCCATTTCTTGCAAAGCCCAAGATAGGAGTCGGGCAGAGAGGGGCACACTGAGCAGGCATGGCACACCACTGGCGACTGTAAAGAAATGCTGGAGAGAGACTCACCCTGGGACCTGCGCAGCCACTTTAATGGATGTGGTGTCCCCTCTCCACAAAAAGTCCTTTGATGAACCGAAAGCTCTCTGACAATGCCTGCAGATTGTATTAACAAAACTTTTCACACAGATTCAAGAATTTTAAAAAAAACCCCAAACCACAAAACAAATCCCCCACACAGCACACGCACTTGTTCCCTGAAACTGATATACCCACATTGAAAACCAGCGGCCAGCAAAAAGACCTGCTGCAATCTGGAAGCGAATCCTTTTGAAGAGATTAAAACAAAAGCTTTTCTTAGCCTCCTTCCCCCCTCAACGGGAGAGCTGTAGTTGTCCCTGCAGCAGGCAGCCTCTCTTTCCCTCTTCCCTTCAGGCAGAAGAGTTACAAATGCTGGAGTTTAACAGCGTCTTTTTAAAGGACTTTTTAAGGACTTTCTCAGCCCTTTGGGGTGTCCTACCCCAGCCTGAACTCCTGCAGTTGAAGAAGCCCCTGACACTCTCTAATCTAAAATTTATGCACAGCATTACGCTTACTGAAAAAGCCATCCTTCAGGGAAGGCTTGTTTAAACTATTTCAGCACAGCAAAACAGTGTTTGTTGCATTAAAATAGCCAAGTGGAAAAGTGGCTAAACTTTATTTTTTTTTTTTTTTATCTTGGCTGGCTGCATTGCTACAGTTTTGTTTGGAATAGCAAAGCTAAATTAACAGACAGTTATTTTCTAACCAGATGACACGGGACGCACGAGAAATGTGGAATACGCAATGTATCACCACAAAAATAACTGGAAAGGATGACACAAAACACAGTATGTTTTTTTCAGTCTCCAATTTAGGGAGAAAACAGCTTTTTGTGGGGACCAGGGTTCTTGGAACAGTTTAAGCTTATGCCAAGAAAAACATGTTGCCCACGTGACTTAAAAGTAAACAGAATCAGACAAACAGAAATACAGTTATGTTTATATCATTAGTAGTCTTACAATAACATATTCAAAAATAACACCTGTTGGTTATACCTCAAAATGCAGAGTGGCAACTTCTGAAAGTAAATGTCGGGAAGTGACGCTTAAGTGTGCATGAATTGGAAAAAGACTGCTTTTTCTCACAGTATCAAAATGACCCAGGTAGCTCATCATGCTTTATTACAAATAATAGTTGCATTAATGCTTATATTTTTTACTAAATGCGCACATAATTAAAAAATTCCTCAAATAGCCCAATGGTTTGCTCACACATTATTTCTACAATACAGTAATCTATGCATCTCTTATTTCACTTTGAAATAGCACAATACTTATTTTTCTTCAACAGAGTATCAGGAAAAGCTACCTTCATAAAATGGGGGGTATTTTCTAATTTAGATCAGGACTAATCATAATTATTGTGCTAACTAATAGTCCTCTAGTTCAAATGTAATGAAACCTTAAGTATTGCCACATATTTTAAATGCCTATCCAGCACCCACAGAGGTGCGAGGAGGCAACAACTCTCCAATATCTTTGACTTTGTCCATGCAAAGAAATCATGGTCTTACATCAGTGTTTTGATCTGTTTTCTCTCAGACTGTGATAGCAGAAACTTTACAATAAACATATTCTTAGCTATAAGTGAAATAAAAAGCACAAGTTCAAGTCAGAAATCTATTTCCTCTGGTGTTACTGTATATTTGTCAGTGTGACATAGCACATTTGAAACCCATAATCATAAAACAAAAATTTACAGCCAAGGTTTAGGGTCTACATCTGTTTCTCTGGTTTTTGTACTGCAATTACCCACTGGACAATTCAGAAAGCAGCACTATGAATCATGTACTGCACACATGGTTGTGCTGGTCACTTTTTTGTTAGTACAAGAGGCTGAGGATGCCATAATGTGCTTCACTGAGAGAGAGAGAGCATTAACTAGAATTAGGATGAGTGCACCAGGCTCTCTAATAAAAATGACTTTACTAGAAGCAACAGAGTACTTCTGGAACATTACAGGCATATTTATAGGATGGAAAAATTAAGAAGTGCATGCAGGAATTCTCTCCAACTAAGTACCTCAGGGGAAGCAGACTTTTTTTTCTTTTGCATGCATTTTACTATTAATCAAATGTAGCACTCTCTTGAAACAGTTTTGACAGCAGAGTAAATGGTTACTAGTGAATGATGTGTGTGTTTAAGCAGTGAAAGCAGAGACAAAGTGATGTTTTCTTCTACTCCCTAGGCAAGAGCTGACACTAAGCTTGCTGCCTCAGCTTTGATACTCACAGATTCCTTTGTGTCAGTTGCTGGGAGAATCACTGGCAGTTCACTAACCCTGCCTCACACACAGGGGCTTTGATTTTTACCTCTTCATTGACGATAGATGTTAATATGAAACAGTACTTGCCTGCCTTGGCAGGTTTTTTTTTCCAGGTTTTTTTTTTCCTCTCCCCCCAGCTCATGATACAAATCTGAAAAATCTGAAAACCTGAATTCCCCCTTCACTACATGTAGTTTTTAGTGTTGAAGGATGTTTTCTTCATGTCTCAAGCACATGAATGATGTCAAAAGATTATGGGGAAGAAAATCACTAGGTCACAAGAGAATGGTTGAATATTTAAAACTCTAAGGTAGTCCTAGGAAATGGGTATCAATTGTGAGCAAGAATTGCCCTGAAGAAAGTAAAACAGTAAAATTACTGGCGTGAAATGGCACAGATGACATGGAAAAACATGAAATACAGTGAAATTAAGTAAAAAGGGGGTTTCTTCAGTCTGCTATACACTACTATGCACAGCTTGCAATGACCAAAACAGGAATTTGCACTAACAGGAAGAATTATTTCAGGCCTGAAATATAACAGCAACTGGCGAAAGACAATTCAGTGCAGAGCAGTATTTTATTTTAGAAGGGAAAAGCAGAGTTAGTCATCTCCAGACCCAGAACTCAGGCATGCAACCAGTCTGCGAATCACTTACTGATAAAGGCTTTTTGTCTGTTTTAATCAGTGGATATGTATTTGTAAAGATGCCTTTAAAGCTGATTGCTTAACTTAAAGGCTATAAAAATAATTAATCTCCACAAACTTGAGCATACAACCATGTTTCTTAGAATCCATACAATCCTTTGGCCTGGAGCCAGGGGAAGAGAACTGCCCTACATGATAAAACTGTAAGTGTATCTGGCTCAGCAATCCATTTCTAAGAGTGACTGCTACTAGTTCTTTCTAAGGAAAACACAGGAATCCCCAGTGACTGGTGAAGTGTAACTCACGCATAGGTCCTCTAATACCCTATTCTCTAACAGCAAATCACTTAAGCATTAAAGCATGAGATTTAATATCCCTTCCAAAATTTTTTTTGGTAATAGCCCTGCCATTCTAGATATTCATATATAGCAAATGTCTTTTTGGATTGTGATAAATTTGTAGCTCTGTGACACAGAAGCAGATAGTAAGTTATTAGGCTTTGAGACAAAGAAGGATAACTTAAAAAAAAAAACAAAACCAAAAAACCACCAAAACCCCACTGTAAAACTCATCCACGTTGCAAATAAAGGAGAGAGACCAAACTGCACCTTTTTGAGGCCTCAAGGGCTGATGGCTGCAGGCTCTTGAAAAGTTGGCAAAGAAGCAATGACATCATATTCATGAAGAGGGGATGACATGCATTTTTGAAGGATATAAAAAGAAAAAAACATTATTAGATTAAACACTGGCTACATACTGAATCTACACTTGCTGTTTATGAGGATCCTGCAGTGCAAACACCAGTGCTAAATGGTTGCCAGAAAAAAACAGAAGTGAGGAAAAAAAGGTTTGTTTCATTTTGTTTTCTTTTTAAATGACTAGAAACTGCTGTTTCAAGGTTTAGCCAAGAAACAGATTTTTACTGCTAGCCTATAAATCCCTCAAAACATAGAATTATAATGGAAATGCTGAGGTAACTGGAGTGCCATGCATGGCACTGACACATTGCATTATATAATCCAGGGAGAATGAAAGTTGGGAGATCTATAAAACTTAAGCAGAACCAAGATGTATGAAAGAGCAGAAGAGCAAGTAGAAATGTTGAATATTAAACTGTGGAGAATACTCCTTCTAACAATAAAGTTTCCTATATGTTGAATATGCTTATGGTTGGTTGAAGGTGAAAGAGCACAGAGCTCCATTAAAACTAAAACAAAGATTCAAAAAGGCTGTTCAAGTAACTACTTTGTTTCTGTCCTTTTTAAGGAGGTAGAAAAAAGAAAGTTACCTAACAAAAGGATAGTATTTCCTGATGTTCTGATATCCTGAAAGGTGTCTCCGAATGTATAAATAAATAATCCGAGAACATGCAGAATAAATGGGAGTCCCAAACACAGGCAGCTTACCACCTAGCTGTAACCAGAATCCCAATAGAAATTGGGACAATTGTACTTCTACAGGTTCACTAATTGCAGTTTAAACTCTTGATGAAAAGTTAGCCCTGATGGCTAGAAAAAGACCAAAGTTACCAAGCAGTAACTTGCAGGAACAAGCTGGAACTCCAGCTCAATACATACATATATCCTAACAAAGACTAAACCTTACCTAAGCCCGATTTAATTTAAGTCAGACTTAAGCAGCATTGAAGACTTGTGTTCCTGTACTGCTGACAAGAACAACCCATATAGAGGGATCTCAGAGGCCTGAGATGGCTGAAACACACTTGAGCGGAGCTCTGGTCACATAAAGCCCAATGCAGATTGGACTGGATTATGCCATGAATGTAAACTGCAATAGATCCACGCTTGGTAGCTTGATGTGTATTCATGACAATCCATCTCCTGCTTAGCTAGTTCCCAAACCTATACCAAACACTGAAAGAACAGCCCAGTATTCTATCTGTGGGCATCTTAGAAAGCACAATGAAGGGGTGACTGGAAAATGCGTTGGCATAGCTACCTGGCTAGCAGGGGTAATGACAGCCATGACAATGTGGTGACATTGCCTGAAATCTGCTGGTAATGATGGTCATCATGCCAACACCTCCACTCTGCCTGTTGCCCTAATGCACTGTACTTTCACACCTTTGTTTCTGTCATGCAGATGTGCTTTCCGTTTGGGAACAGCCTGCGTAAATTTTTGCTATAAATGAGGTAGAATTACCCAGAAACTGAGGTATATATTTAGCAAATCAGTGTCTGGTTTCTTTTGTAGAACATGTGCCATCAATAATGTGTGAATTAACTGAGGACACATGTCCTCTGAGGGACACTGTTATCACTGTAACTTTATTGATGTAGCCTGAAAAGTAAACTTTACTAACGAGGTCGGTTTTACAAGCACACAGGTTATCATAGTGTAACTACTGTTGAGCAGGTAAGGAATTCTGTATATTCCTTTTATACTACAGTAACCGTCCATGACTGGCCTGTGACAGGTAACACTTTTTCAAAAAGGAACAACACCTTTCTCACCCTACATTGTTATACCAATGTAACATTCAAACATAGATGAAATCTCAGGAAAAGTCAGGCTGGGCTGGACCTCACTTGCATTCAGAACAAGCAATGGCACCATCAATGACGTCCAGTCTGAAATGTTCACAAGATGTTTCCTGGTTTTCAAACTCTACTAGAATATACTTATCAAATTGTTTTTCAGTGCATTCCTCAAATTCTACTTGACGTCTGCAATTAAAGCCAGCAAAGAAAAATTTGCATGGTCCCAAGCTGCTTCACTGAACTAGTCCCACATGATTAAATAGATCTGCAAATTCCCATACCATTAAACTGCAAGACTCCCATATTGGACCACAGAAGGGATTGAATGTCCACACATATTATGTCCATGTTTAGGGAATCACAACTGACACACATTTTAATCAAAGATAACTTAGAGAGCTGGGGTGCAGTTAGATATTGTGGTGGTGAACAGCATACCATCCCAGGCTTTGTGCAGTATCATGGATTTTTTGCTCTTTTGAGACCTTCAGTCCAAATATAGTGGAGGACATGCAAGGTAGTCTCTAAACGTGATGGTCCCTCAGCATATCAGGCTTGATAGATCTATAAAACTATCAAATTGGTTTTGCATACACTAGACCAAAACCTCTTCATTTGGGTATCTTGATCCTTCTTCTGACTGAACAATTCTGCACAGACCTTGTCATCACACTGAAAAAAACCCATTTCTTTCAATCCAATCACAGTTTTGGGCAAGCATCCTCAACAGGCTTCTCATTCATGGGACACTAATCTTTCATGTATTGTTATCAGACTATTAGAAAAACAGACTTACTCAACTTCATATGGAGACATGGGAAGAAGAATATGTGTTCTATCCTTTGCCAAATGGCTTTGAGATCTCACCCTTACTGCATCTATCCATTCTGTCTTTGGCATGAAATATGCCAAAGAATACACCAGAAGACAGGGTTGTGGCCAAGCTCTTTCAAGGAATTATCAAGATTGATGGATGGGTAAAGTAAGCCTGAATCTATAGAAGCTTTAGTTACAAGAATGAGGCACATTCCCAATCCTGAGAAATGTGTTGTAATTTTCCTTAAAAAGTACAGCAAGTTGTTATCTCGAATCAAATCTTAAATGACAAGTTGGTGCATATATGTTAATTAAAACCTTAAAAAAGTTAAAGGTCCACCTGCTGGATTCTTAAATTTGTCTAAAAATTCTTGGTGGTTTTTTTTTTTTTTTCTTTTTTAAAACAGACTTACTAAGCGCAGAAGCACACACCACTGATACTAAAGCCTATTCTGCTAGCTGAGCAATGCCGGAACATTATGTCACTCGGAGGTAGGACTTCACAAGCATGCAAGAAAGGCTAAGAGCTTTGCCAACACAAATTATCAGATAGAACCTCACTGGAAAAAATGAGGCACAAAGATCTAAGTGAAGTGTAAAACTTACGGAGACTTGAACAACATGTTGACAGATACCACTCCACTCTCTTGCTTCCTATCAGAACCCAATAGCCAAAGCAGAGATTCCTAAGCAGTGTTTTTACAGGCTAGACTTAGTCTCTCCCTCATCTTATCAGGAGCCTTCAAAGGGACTGCGGGTGGATCTCCTCCAGGAACAAAAGAAAAAAAAAACAAACCAACAAAAAAACCTTCAGAAGTGCCACCTCTTCCATACAAATATATTGGCGCAACCACAGAGGCTTTGCTTGAGCTGAGAAAACACACCTGGCTCTTCTAAAGGAGAAACTAAAGAATTCGTGCTTCAGCCCTCAAGCCTTGAGTGGTCTTAGAGGAGAGGAATAGCTAAGGAGAGAGTCTAATCAGGATGCAGGGAAAATCAATACTGGCTTCTTGAAATGCCTTAGGCAGGAAGGAACAGTTTAAGGTTGAGACATTTTTCTGCTCTTTCTGCACAAGAAAATGTGCTGAAGACTGAGTGCACAGGTGAGAACACAAAGGTAGGAGAAGGCTTTCAGGAAGACTAAAAGCAATCCAAAGTATGTTATACCTTAAAGTTTTTTGGGAAATCTTATCTTTTAAAAATCTCCTGGTTTTGGTGCATGAGAGATCTTTCTACACACCACTCAAAGTTGTCCAAAGTAACATTTTCAGGGATAAAAGCACACCATTGTACTGTTATTTTCTGACTTTGGTGTGGAATACAATTATTTAAGACTCAGTGGGAGAGTATGAAAGGAGCAGGAGTGTAATTCCAGTTCAGGAAAAACTCCAATAACTGACAACGAGTAAGAAACACAAGATAGATGCATTGTATTGTAGGGGTGAGTCCCATTGGCTGGAAACCCTGACTCTCCCAGCACGACTCAGTTACATAGCAACTCCCGAGGGCAGATTAACCCTTTCCCAGTTAACATATCTGGAATGATTTAAGAGACCTTTTCCTTCTCCTGCTACAGAATAATTTCATAGGTTTGCAAAAATGGTTTGGAAAAAATGAGTTGAATGCTACCAGGGCAAAAGCAAAGCTATCTGACTCACCACAGGATACTGATGGTACAATGAACAGAGAATGCAGGGAGTTCATGTTGGTCTAAATGATATTTTATATCACCAGGTGTTGAGATATATGTAAAACACAAAACGTATTTCTCATAAAATAGTTCATGCTTAGTCTGTGGGGACCCTATCCAGACTGCATTTATCAAGTACCAATGGTCTTTCTCACCCACATTCTGCCCACTCATTGACTTCTGTCTAGATAATTACTGAAGAATTAAAGAGTCCTCAGCTGGCATAAATAGTACTTAATTAATCTAAAAGAGAATTTTGCACCATCAGAGAATGTGTTGCTTTCACTCAGAATTGTACAGGTTGATTATTGTAAACTCTTAAATAACTCCTGCAAATCTTATAATAGTAGTTTTTATTCTAATAGTCCTTTCTAATTACGGGCATCAAATAATTTGATGAATTTGGGAATCTCTATTTATTTCATCACAGCAATTTCCCTATTTTGTTTTTAGAACTGCATTACACTTCGATGTATACACATCAAATGTAAGCACATATACTATACGCCATTAGCGTAGTGCTATTCATGTTCTTCTGGTTATCGGAAATAACAAAGTTCAAATCTAAAAAAATCAAAATCTAAGACAAAGAGTCCTAAAGCTCTCTATTTTAAAAATGTTAAGAATTCAGCTACATTAGTTTTCTCCCTTCTAAGAGAGTGAGATGGTCCCTGAGGATCAGGAAGGGCACGTGTCCTCACTCAGGGTGTCCCTGGTGTGGTCACACTTCACTGCTGTGAGCCACAGCTGCACACTGTTAGGAAGAAGGAGCTACTAAGTTTCCAGAGGAGAAAATAAGAGATCAGGCTGATGTGATATTACACTTACTTTTGACTGTCTTCTGGTCACAGTAAGTGAGATCTGTCTATTTCCTCTTTTCTTTCAAAAAGGCAAAATTGGACTCATGGTAGAACGGGCACTAAACAATGCTTGGAAAGGCAGGCACCAGTGACTGCCTCGTTTCAGACAAGCAGGGTAAGGCTATACTTTTCCTTTACTCTGGAGGACCCAAGAACACTCTTACCTGAAGGTTCAGAGGAGAAAAGCCTTGAACCAGGTCACCTTCTGCTCCTCTTCCCACACCCACCTTTCTCACACATGGACACAGCAGGTCCTGTAACACACACCTCCCACCAACATCTCTTCATGAAGTAAAATCGCTGCTCAGTAGCAGCTCCTCAGTTCCCATTCAGATCACTCAGAAGAAACCACAATCTTGTTAAAGTTTCTTTTTTTCTTAGCTGCTTTAAAAAACCAGGTAACGTTTGTGTGTTACTGAAAGGACTATCTACATGTTTGAGATATGCCTTGCTTTTCTAAACATTTCACCCTCTAAAAGTTCATCTGCATTTTCTTTCTATGGTTCTCATAGATCACTTGCAAATCCAGATGGGATAGAAAGATATATTTAAAAATTCTATTTATTATTTAATTTGGCTTCTTGTATGATATCTTAAAAACTCATCTTGAATTACTTAGCTGCTGACTTTCATAAAACTAAGAGTATCAGTATATTGGGTGGGAGATTAGTACAAAGAGAGGTACTTCAGAAATATTTTGTGATCTGAAAATTAATTAGGAAGAATCAATTTAATTTCTTATTATTCATATTTTCATATTTTGCTACCATTATTCACCTAAAACTATCACTGACGCTACTGGAAATGTAGCCTTTAAAAGGGTAAAACCTGAAGGACCAAGTTCAACATGCTTATGTTCTGTTGAAAGTACCTTTTCATATAAATGCCAACACACACCTATCAAATATTTGTGTTCTTCATTAAACTAATGCCTCCCTGCAGCATAAACAAGATTGTGCAACATATAGGTGTATTCCCATGTCCTCCTGCTAAGGTAGGCCGTATCAAAATAAATTTGCAACCATATCATTATATCAATCTCCAGTATTACTGCATTAGTACTATAACCATAATTAACTAGCTGCAGGTCAAATTTCTAATAAATCTTTAGAAATTAAATGTATAATTTGTCAAAACCACACGTCTTCATAAATTGATTATTCAGAATTTAGAAGCTTTTTAATTAGGAAGAAATGTATGCAATACCATGTGTAATAATTACGAATCAGCTCTTCTGTGATATTTTTGTACATCAGCAAAAATTAAAACATTGGAAAACATTACCAGGTCATTGCAGTATTTCAATGTCAAAAGAAACACATAGTTTAAATGTAGAGGTTAAAGATATTTTCCTGTATCTTTTACATCTTATATAGCTTTATGATCTCAGAACTGGAATCATTAAGCAAATACAAAATCAATGAGAAAAAGATCTAATCTGACCGTTTTCAAGCGCAGAGTCACTAAAAATGATTTATGCCACTGTAACACTTTTTTTCCATGGTTCTATAGTTTTACTAAACAGCATATATTCTAAGTCAAACTTCCATTTTATGCTACACTAAACAGTATTTTGCCTCTCTCATCCCTTCCAGCTAAAATTCTGAAAGAGTTTAAAACTTTAAAAACATCACCTTTGTAACAAGCGTCAAGATGAGGGGTACGACCCTGGCTGCCAAATAGAAAACTAGAGAAAAATAAAGTTAAGTGGTATTCGTTCATGGCACACAAGAAGCAAAAATTGTACCCCAGCTCCCCTGCTCTCCCCTCCCGTGCTTTCACCACGGGCCTATTCAAACTCTGCACCCCCACAAGGGCTCTGGGTACTTCTATCAACATTTCATAGGAGAAGATTTTTTTTGACAGAGAACACAAAAGCTGCTTTGTGTGAAGTCTGGACACTTTTTTTCTACGTAATAAAAACATGAATAGAAGTGGGACCTCAGCAAGCATATGGCAGAAAGTCTGGACTAACTGAAAAAAAGGGGCCTAGAAGAGTTTGCTCTCTGTCATTCCCCACCGTGTTTACTGTCGAATGTATATGGTGTAAATAAGGAGTATGCAGAGCGGGCCATAATGGAACATTGTTTATGTGCACATCCTGGCAAATGCATATACAGCATGGAGACTATTTCCAAGCAGAACATAAACACAAAAGGGGAGTGATGACAAACAAGTATTCCAAGGCAAGAAAAATGTTATTCCATATACAAACCAAACAAACTAAAGTGGTTTCTCCCCTGCTAGGATCCAACTGGCAGATCTCAGCTGCACACACTATGTAGCTGTTAAAGAAATGAGAGACATTCCAGGCTTACTGGTTGGCTTTCTTTTTCTTAAGAGACCTTATTATGCTCCCAATATTAAAAAGAAAAACACAGTTAATATTTTATTTTACTCTCTTGCAAAAACACAACAAAACAAAACAGCCCTTTCTTTGGGCCTGAATAAGAGCTGGGGAGATAGAGCTGATGCCAAGAAAACACCGTACGGAATTAAGTCACAGCTTTTCTATTTCGAGTTCCCACTGAAAGATAGAGATGGTTCTTTCTTCTGCAGGTCTCTCTGACAAACCTATTACACGGCTTTAGCAAGTGACACCAGTGTGACAATAACTTAGAGGTTTCATGCTCCTGGCAGAATTTTTTTCCTTTTAATCATTACTCATAAAAAGGAAGAGGGTTTAGAAAACCCAAGTCCCTGCAATTTCAAGATAGCAAACCAGGGGATGAACCTTTTTTTGTGTGCTTACTTCTGGAGAACAGAGTATTGTGCGTTGACAGCTGCAATGTAAATAAATGGGTGTAATTTTATTCCTTTAAAACTAACTTCAAACACCCAACTAAAGGAGGAAGAAAAGATGACAAGTAGGAAAACAGACAGCAGAGCGACAACAAGAACCACAAAAAGTCAGCTGATAAAGCAGAGCTTTTTAAATAATTAATAGGCCTTTTTAGGATATTAGACACTAGAAGCTAGCAGCTTTAGTAGGACATCATAGGAGGTCCAGAACAAAAATACTTTGTGATGTCCTACACAGAAATGCAGAGCCAGAGACTATTTTAAGATACTCAGAGTGCGCCTCACTTTCTCCAAAGCTCTAGATACAGACTCAACGAACATGAAATACAAATGCAGAACTGGGATCTGCACCTGTAAGTAAGATTTCTGCCAGTCTGTCAAAACCTGGATGCAAATGTCCCATGCTCTGCCTTTATGAAGACTTGGAACTTGGGTGCATCACTCATTGGGAAGTGATAGAGCCTGTGCTGGGAATACTTGTAGCACCTTTACAGTATATAGACAGTCCTTTATGGAATCACATTATTCTTTGATTTTCCTTTCTTCATGTATCGCTTCCATTATACAAGACCAAAAGAACCCTCACAAAGCCTCTCGCTGGTGACTGGTTTAACATTAATACTTTTCAATTAAAATCACACTTCAGAACCCAAAGGAGGCTTTTTTTTTTTTTTTTNTGAATGCACACCTACCTCATCCCAACATGACCTTACGCACGCCCACTGCTCGGGTTTCTGTTCAGCTGCTTGCAGAATTTGCAGACTTGTACAGAGCCTTCACTGTGCTTCACCAAACAACACATTTCTCATAATTACTCTTGGCTGCATGGACCACTTACAGCACGGTGACAGGGAGGGTGCACACCAATGCCAAGTACAAGCTCTCGTGCTCTTTCCTCATTACAGAAGGTATTTCTGGTGGCTGACTACCTTCTGCGTATTAGAGCTGTTGGCTGTATGAAGGGAAGTTTTTTGTGATGTGTGCTTCACTGTGCAACCGCATGGCAAAGAGGAGGATCTGTGATGGCTGTTGCAAAGCCGAGTCATAGTGGATGCTCTGATGATTTTAAATAAAAAGGGTTTTAGTAAGACTCCACATCTTACCCCTTACTTTTAAAGAAAGGTACTAAACTATGGGAAGAATTTTAAAAAATTTTGCCAAATGTATAAAATTCATAGTAAGACTTAAAGAATCTTTTTATTCCCTTCATCTAAGTTTCACCAGTCAAGCGAGCCACTCAGTTTTCATCTGAGAAGTTTTCAGCTTTAAGGACTCAGAAGAATGGTCTACAAACATGACCAGACTAGCATTCTGAAAGGCTAGGAAACTGAGGGATAAGGAAGAAGTACTCTAAATTACTATCACTAAGCCTTTTAATTTGTATGTCAGTATTAAGATTTATTTTACATTTGTGGCTGGCAACACTGAGTAATTCAGATATGCTAAAGTGAATTCAGGACCTGCAAAAGAGGCAATAAAGGTACTGAAAAGGTACTGTGAAAACACTCTGAGACCAGCTTTGTATTCCTTTCTAACTGTTGTGCAAGCTGTGCAATCTTATACATTGTTGTTTACTAGACAACCACATAAAAACTAGTATTCTTTATATACTCCTCCCATCCCCCCTTTAAATTAAAATTGAGTTGTTATTTTAACCCTACTCAAGTATGTAATATAGTGATGACTGTAAATCTTTATGATCACAAAATCCCTTTGATTTATCCCTCAGTTTACTAGCTTTAACAAACATAATCCTAAAAACAATACAGAGGAAGATCTTACAGGCCTTCAAATGATGGAGAGGGAGCAGGGAATGACTACATAAGTAAAGCTACAGCTTCAGGGCTCAAGACTTTCCTGTTGGGAGCCTTTCTGAATGCTGCTAATAAGGTCCTGCCAGTGGAACCAGAAGAATAACTTCATAAAAAAAGGCATCTAGTGTGGGAAGATACGATTTTCCAGAAAATTTTTAATAAAAAGCTAATAGATGTGGGACCTGAATCTAACAATAGACATAAGTATGTCTAAATACATAGAAAAACATGAATATTATTAAAGGTGGCAAGTCCATCCTGCCTACCCCCCAGCTCCAGATCTGTAGCCACGAACATGAGCATGTCCAAAGCTTATGTGAAGACACCACACCTAGCTCTCCACTAATAGTGACCATATGGCAACAGCCAGTTAAACACACACAAAAAAAGATTTCTTTTTCTGCTCAGTATTCCACGCTGTGACAGCCAGAAGAAAATGCATGGGTATTTATGTCTGCAAAGCAAAGCAAAGCAAAGTAACTCCGCCTTGTCTACTAGCCTTGGCCTTAGCCAAGGTGCAGTCACCACCCTGCATCACAACTGACCCTCTGAACATTTTATTTTGAGAATCTGTATTAAACCAACATTTTAGCACTAACTCTCCCACATGAATTCCAGAGGGTCTACGCACATGCATGGCAATTTCTTTTGACTGTACCTACACTCATAAATACAATGGGCCAGAGCTCAGTTCCAGCCCTGAGGCTCAGCTTGCATTCAAAGCATCTCCCACTCCATTACAGCATTGGCTTGGGGATAACTACGGAGACAGTTCCTCGCTCAGCTGCTCCTGATCCATGCCTGGCATTGCTGGGGAGAGGAGGCCTGCGTGCTACCTGTCAGTATGGACAACTCACAGGACATGATCTCGGCCAATGCCCTGACCCTGCCTGTTTTTCTGATAGCCTTTGAACTCCTGCAATTCACTCTATCCAGCAACATGGGCAGGAACTAAGCAAGTCTAAGAGCTTCCTATGGCTTTTGCTGACTCTCAGGACAGTTCACCACACTCCAGTGGAGAAAGAGCCCATGTAATTAAGTGTGAGACTTCAAGCCCATGAGAAGTTCCTGAAAACAGAAACTGCAACAGGCACTGTCTTTTCAAGCATCATTGCTAGCAGAGGGCTGGAGTCCTTGCATGAATGCTCTTTGCTGTCTCTGGAGCTGCGTGGTTTGGGGAAGAGCTGTCTCCACTTGGCTAGCAATACTTATGCAACATTTTTATATGCTCACTGGACCCACACAAGCAATCTGATCAACTACCTTCAGGAACCATCCAAAAACTTTGGAAGTTTCCAGTTGGCTTGCTTGTTTGCCCATCTTGAGTACTCACATATCCTATATAACATCCCCTTATTAAAAAACACAGAATTTTTATGGGTTTTGTACTGACTAATATTTAAGCATATATACCATAAGTCAGTGCCTTCAGTGACATTGTCGTGCTCTTGAGCTGAGATATGGAGATGTATCTGATGAAAGAGTGAAAAGAGACCTTTATGTTTTTCTCTCCTGCATGTATCTGCCAAATGGGCTTCACTCAGGTAGGAATGATGTAATGCCTCTTTTGAAGACATTCTTAAAGGGTCAAAAATTAGGAAAATATCCCTTGAACACACCAAGAGGACAGTTTATCACATGAGAATTCTGGTCACCTATTTGGAGTTTAACTGCAAGCACAACATGTCTCTTAATGCTGGCACTGGCACATGAAACTGGAGGTGAGCTTGTTGGTCACTTACATCTCGTTAGTACAATGGAGCTTTTACTGGTTTCTTATTAGTGAGAAGAAAAAGTGCCATCCTGGTTAGTAAAAATTGCTATGCATCCCCTAAGTGTAAAATCTGGTGTTGAGATAACCCAGATGCCCAAGCTTATCACACCAACAACAAATTCCCTCCTGGGAGGAACCTAGCCTACCTTCTCTCATGAGGTTGGTCCCAATTCTGTCTATTTATTAGCTAGTCATCGTAGCCATCATTACCCTTGCCCCTGTCTAGCTAAAAGAACTGTAGCCAAAAAGGCAATCGTTTAATTAAGTGTCTAGTAGGCACTCCTCACCCACCCCAGATATCCACTGTGAACATGGAGACAGGACTGCTTCCAGGATGAGGGTGTTGGTCACCTAGTTAAGATGCCAGGAGGGAAGGGATACACTCCTTAGCAGGTGTCATGATGGCCAGCCTCTCAGCCAAGGAGCCAAGGCCAGCCAATCCTCACCCTGTAACCCTCAGGGACAAGGCAGGCTGCAGCGCCACACAATGGACTGGTGTAGAGCTGAGAACCACGGCCAAGGGTAGAAATCCTTTCAGCTATCTCACCCAAAAGTAGGAACCACTGCTAAGCCAACTTCAGTGCACACCTGCTAGTCAGAGAGGAAGAAGCTGGCGTGAGACATGACTGTGCAGCTTTCTGTAAAGGGGACTTTTAACAGCAAAATCTCCAGACCATAATCTGTCAGAGGCACAGTGCTACTGCAGCTTCCTTATCTTCAACAGGGTTTGCTCACGTTCAGCACATTAAAATGAGACCACCTCTTAGTGAACAGGGCTGACAGCAAATACTTTATCACTAAATAGAACCATTTAAAATCAGACCATTCTGGAGGTTGACAATCTAAGCTTTAACACCTTCCTGAGCTAATCATGCTGTTCCTAGGGCAAAAATTATGAAAGAAATATGACACTTACACACAAAATTGACATATTTTGCAGAGGAATAAGATGGAGTTATTGAGCAGAATGTTTTTTTTAAGCATTTCTGCAAACTCAATTCTGATCTCAAAATATATAATCTGTTGAGTTTACATGACATTTCCATTGCTGATAAACTATGTTCAAATATTTCAGGCAGAGGACGGCCTGCTTGTTTAAAGTTCTAATTGCCAATTTTAATAGATGGCTAGTAACAAAATTTGCAATCCTATGTTAGGGGAAAAGAGATGAGACAGAATTATATGAGCAAAAAAAAATTATATATACAGCATTTTCCATAACTATTTATGTTTTAAATTCATGCCTTCAAAGCCAAGTGCATGCCACTGGAGTGAAGGATTTAACAGTTGCAGGTTTCTGTTGTTTTTAAGAGTTAGGGATACTGGGATTGCTCCATCTATAGAGCAGTCAGTGTAGTTGGAAAAGTGGATGAACAAACATCTTTACTGCCACAGCAAACAAAAACGGATACTGATTTTTCCATACTGTAGACATCACAAAAAGCTACATAGATGTAAATCCACTGGAAATAATAGTTACTCCGAATTGTTGCTGGTCAAATATAGCAGAATTTGGCCTGACATTAAGGCAGAAGAACAACTCTGCAATTGCATTTATGCAAGAAAATAGTAACATAATATATTCTTTATTTAAGAACTCTATGAAATATTTAAACACTGACATAAACTAGTTTTCCTATGAAAAATTTGTCGCTGAATTTTCAGGGCCGCAAACATTCTGAGAGTAGGCTTTCAGATAGTATGATGTAGTATGAGTAAGAATTTGGGCCAGCATTTCCAAACTGAACATTTAAAGCTAAGATAAATATCTTTTTATGTGCCAAGTATTTACACTTCACAGACACTCTGATAATGACTGAGTCAGGCAGGAAGATCCACTCCAGCAGTGAATTTTAGGGATGCAACCCCTGCTTGCAACAAATTAAGGGTAACTATGCTGCTGATCCACAATCACAATAGGAAAAGTCAAAAAAAGGTCTCTAGAAATACTCAGTCTCATATAGGTGGAAACAGAGTAGCAAAGTTTGGTCAGTAACTTGGGGGCTAGACTGATCCTATCATTTGCATAATTTTTTTCATGAGACGTTATCGTTAAAAAAAAGCGGTATCAACTCACAAAATACATGGCGGCCTCAGAAATTAAGAAAAAGGGCATAAATCACATTTGAGCCAGAGGAAAATAAGTACCATGAGAAGTAGTGCTTTTTGTTGTTTTAGTTTTTGTTTTCAGACAGCTTTATTTATACACAGGATGAAAAAACACTGCAGAAAGTTTTAACACAAGCGGGTTTTTAAGGTGATCCCTATCTACTACAAAAGTAATTTACATTTCCATTATCAGTCTTAAATCTTTCCTGAGAGTCTGAAGGCCAAAGTAAGTTTCTAATCTCAGGCACTGTCTACATGACCCATTCAAAAAGAAACCCTCAAAGCTCAGCCTCCTTAAATCAACTCCATTTGGTGCAAGGCTGGGTTTCCTGCTTGTTTGCTTTTGGCCTTCCTGCATATTGGTTCAGGACGTAGGGCCGAGCTCAGCTGCAGAGATAATGCAAAATCAGAAGGATTCTTTTCCTCTGGCTGCCAAGGAAATCCCTGCTTTAGATTAGAAAATAACTAATGATTGTGTGTCCCCGTATGCTTTGGAGTAGGGCCCCTTATTTTATCTACATGGCAGCTACCTGTCAACGTGTGGTGCTTGGAGTAGCGCACTGGGAGTTCATACACACCAAGACTATCTAAACAGACCATTAAGTGCTAGTAAAGTAACACATGTGAACGACAGGTCAATAAATTTTAAACAACTTATGTTCACTGTGAAGACCTGGCTGCTTTAGAACAAGCTGTGTTTACATAAAATCAATTTTTACAAGCATCTAAATAATTAGGGAATATACTGCAATAATAATTATATTCTAAGTTCAATATAATAGTTCCAAACAAATTCAACGTATCACTTGCTTGTTTACACAATTCCTCCCCCCTCCCTTCTCAGGTCTGGCTTCTTAAATAACTCCTCCTCTTTACAGAAGATGTTCAAATTCCAACTTCTGTCCAAATGAGAAAGAGCTGTTACTTTTTATACTAATGTACCCTGATGCTCATCCCACGGCATATGTGTGTGCAAAATGACTGAGAGGTCAGTAAACCACAATTCTAACCTATGTTGTTATTTTACCCCTTCTAACAATATTTGCCAATATTTGTTTAAAATCAGATTATTTACCCAGAGCAATCTATGCGTTAACAGAAAACTAGAATTATCCTAATTCAATTTTGGATCAAAAACTCAAAAGCTTCGGATTAAATGATGGTTGAGATCTCAACTTTCTGTTCTTTATACAATATCAGTCTATTAATTTAAAAGCTGCATATGCATACTCAAATAAATATACACACATGCCACATGCGCTCACACACAATTGCAAGTAGATGGCAAATAAAAGAACCCAAATTTCACAATAAAGACTAAACTAAATGTTATCCATAGCTACAATGGCAAAGACACTGGCAAACTGATTTACAGGGATGAGTTTCCACTTCATTTTTGTTGCTTTTCAGCTACAGGCAAAAGAATTTAGCATGTTGTGAGCGCTATAAATTCACATTTGCCACAAGAACCCATGATGCCATCTGTTCCCTGGAGCGTTTACATAAAGTATGCCAATGCAAACCATCTGCAAACTGTTCTTGCATGCGAATTCTTGTGATAATGCAATGTGGTACATTTGCAATTTCAAGCAAAGACCACTTGAGCTTCTTTGTAATTGCCATGCTTAACTCAGATGTTCTATAGAAACCTCTTCAGAGCAGGATTGTGGGGTATTTTGTCAGTGGTTTTGCTGAAGCCCTTGATGTTAACTCTTTACCATTGTTTTCAGGTTTCATTACTGCAAGATAATGGTGCACCTTAAGGTAAGGGTGAAAGGAGGCAACACAGAGAAGTGGGACATCCTCCATTCCCTTGAGCTAAGGACTTTTAAACAAACTCTCAGCCTTTTGGAAACAAGAGAGTAAGACCTTTGCTACTTATATTAAGCACTGGATTGTATGAACTGTGGGTTTGCAAAGCACTGCAGTTCTTTCTATTCACTGTAGAATTATCTCAGTTTCTCCTTTTCACAACTCACGTTTTTTTCTTCTTGCTATTTTAAAAAATTGATGGGAAACAAAATGATTATGAATGACATGCTGATATGCACAGATATTGTGAGCAGCAGTGGAAATTTTCTGAAATAGTAATGGTGGAAAAGGTACATACACATACACACACACTACACTCCCTCCAACAGCAGAAATCCCCATAGATCCCTCAGCAGTTGGGGCCCTGGTTAACTCTTTGCTAAACAGATGAATTACTGAGCCTCTAAACCATTTTCTAGGTTTCTACAGTTGGTATCTAAATTTTAAATAACCATTTCTCTCCCCACACAGTGAATTCAAAGGTAGAATTCCCTATCTTGGACCAAACTAGCTACTATGAGTAATCTGTGTGTTCTGCTTCCTTTTCTGATTTGCCATAAAAAGGAGTGGCCAGTATCACCACTTAGTCATATTTCTTTACGTAGCACGATTTCACACTTCTGCTGCTACCATACATAATATAACTTCGCTCTTCCCTACTACTCAAACACGCCTTTAGTAAAAGCCACTCAGGAAAACACAGATCTGGCAGAGCGCTTGGGTGACACCCCTCAATTAGCCAGCCTGACACATGCGACACACCCGGGCTGCCACCACTCTCCAGCTATGAGCCCAGCTGACTCCAGTGCATTTAGCTGATGGTTGGAGAGTGTATTATAGACCGACTGTAGAAACGATTAGCAATATTTAAAAGATTCAATCAGCTTGTAATTTGGCTCAGTGTGCACTTGTGCTCTACGAAAATGACAGTCTGAATCTTCCCCACTCTGTGAGTGTTACTACTGGGAGGTTTCTCTTGACAGCTATCCCCATACACCAGTCTTAAACTAAATGCTAGTAAAACTAGGTCTGAGATTTTACTTTCTATCACTCACTCACTCCAGACAATGTTAAACATTGTGAAGAGTGACATACATGATATAATTAACTATGACAGAGAGTTTTCATTTGTTTACATGCAGAGGCTTTATTTTCCATTATCTTGTTTTTAGTAAAGAAAGAAGCAAGCAAGCGCTGACATATATGGTGCACATCACATCCCTCCCAACATTTCTACAACCAGTGAATGCCAATTTTTAGTGCCAAATCTGCCTTTCTTCAGCAAACCTGCTTCCTAGCTCCCTCCTGAGCCTCTGGGACTAATACTCACCCCAGGCTGTTTTCCAGAGTGGGTTATGTCATGCTTTGTTGGGAGTTTTCAGCACACTCAAAATTTATGCAAAAGAAAAAAAGAGATGATCAAAGTAGCAGGAATACCTGAGCTTCTCTGCCTGTGGTAGCTCACTTTCACTGAGCAAGCCCCAACAGCATCTGTCACTAAAGCAATAGATTGTTTTGCTCAGACATCTGTGGGTCACATTATTTCACAAGGCTGCAGTAAGAGGGGAAAGTAAAACTGAGGCAGGTTATTAATCACTTACCGTTTCCTGTACGACATAGAGGAAATAATCAAGCAGTATACTGGGTTATAAAGGGAGATTCCCAAGAAACAAAAATACGCACTTCATTTAAGGCATTGCAGGAGGCCGTGTGATAGAAGCGGATTCAGTTCGTGGAAATTTGGCTTTATTTTATTTATGAGATTAAGTAACTGACAACAGCTGCCACATCTAAATGAGGGTATGATGGCATTCACCCAGCAACTGAGAAGAGCAGCGCTTCGGATTTACAAGTCTTCTCCATTCATATCCAAAAAGCACGGGGTTTGCAGGGTGTAACAAGCCCAAAATACTCTCAGTGATATTACACGACCAGATTGGGAGGGAACTTGCCCCATATAAATTAATGCCAGCCTTAACAAGAGTAACTTTGATTCATCGATATATGCAGCTGTGTCCTCACTAGGGAGTTTTCTGGCTACATAGGATTTTATACATCTGTCAGCTTTAAATCACGGATCCAAATATAGACTGCAGCATGCCAGAACACTCTATCAATTTGTCCCTTTCCCTTGGGCCTATAAAGCACTAAATGGGCAGAGACTCATCAGTGAGGGATCAAGTCCTGATCCTACCCGCACCCCACAGTCCTGTTAACCTCAGCAGTGCAAAATGGGAGTCAAAGGAAACGAAGCTGCACCCAATTTTTAAAGTATCTCTCCCACCCTTATGCCCCAAATTTTCAATGTACAGCAGATTGAATTTTTTTTCCATTTTTCCTCCTGCCATGCAAACGTGCAGGCAGTTTTTCCTGTGAAAAGTCAAAGGGTACACAGCATCAGCAACGATGAACACCAAACTGAATTAGACTGTTTTCTGAATCATCATTTCTGTGATGAATAAGGGAGATAAAACTTCCTTCGAAGAATTTTCTAAAGCTACACTGAAGTAATCACCCAAAACACAGCAGAACTGGCTCACACAGAAGGAAGGCTATGGGGGCAGTGTTCTGTGGTTTTGTGTGGATTTTAGGTACATTAAGAGAACAAGGCTTAGGACTGCTACCTTTGGTAATTTATACGAGGCATTTCTAACATGGACCTGTTCTTCTGTTATGCTTGCATGACAACAAAGGCTTGTCCCTGTTTCTGTTCTTTCCGTGAATTTCCAAAGGAAAAAGACAGTATTCAAAATCAGGAGGGCCATGCTGGCAGATGAAGATGCTGCTATAGCAGCTTGGCAGCTCAATACCAAGTGAGTTAAATAAAAATAAAATTAAAAATTAGCCAGTATACGCAGTATCAACTGCAGGTATCAGTATATTCACAGTAAAAAAAAGCCTCACATTTCACTAATATTATTGCTATTAGTATTGATGGACCAAACTTCTAGTAAATGCAAAAACCTCTAACATGGAACACTGCAATGCACAAAAAGCAACTCCCACACCAATTTTTTTTTCTTTTTTGTATTACTGAGCTTTATATTTCAGTCTTTAGAAATAGCTCAGTCTTCAAAGACTGTGACCCCCATGAGGGCACTAATTGAGGAATGGATAGAGTTTCCCAGAGACTAACAGCCCAGGGTAGTGAGGCTGTGCTGCCCTGCTACGGCGCTGCTGCGAGGAATACATATATGACAAGACCTTTGGTCCGTAAGTGTGATGGATACCAAGTTGCTACAGCAAATATTGCCCTGGATGACTGCCAAGGATTAATCTTTTGACAATTAGGAACTTGTTTCATTTTGCAGCATAAGCGAGGGTATGCCTTCGCTAACCTAATCTCAGTTTGAGAGATGCCAAGCATATTCTTCAATACAAAATTAAAAGACAGGCTGTTTTATCTTGAAAAGAAGTGACTGGAACACAGAGAATCACTCCTAAATCTATCACTGGATATAGGATTAGACAAAGACTGACTGTGTTTCACTGATACATACGGCTTTCAATACCCTCTTAAAAATCACAGTTCTAAAAAAATCAAATGACAGAATCTGGTAGAAATTGTATTACTTTGTAGTGATCAAATTCTGTCCTTAGATGTACATGTATGGGGCTTCAATTTGACAGCAAGCCTGCATAACCAGAAAGCCTTCATCTGAGCACAGAATCTGACCCACAGATGCAGGAAAACATCTATGTTTGATGTAGCAGATTTCTATCCTTTCAGAAGAGTAGCATCTGGACCTGAAAGTATTTTAACACTTTGAGACTGACGCATTTGACATATTGTAGTCTTGCTGAGTTCCTTCCTTTATTTGGAGATGATGAACTTGATAGCAGTCTGCATTACCAAGTGATTAATCAGTCACTTTTGTAAAGGTTATCTGTTAAAAATACATCTGATTAATTTGGTCCAATGACAGAAGAGGAGCTATAGATCCCTTACGGCTGACCCAGAGGCCATCACTGTATAACAATGGACAGGTTTCATTTATAACATGGTGAACACACCTGGAAATCTGCTTGTAATTAGAAAGTGATAATGAATCCATCTATCAAAAGGAAGCTGTTTTGTCAGCAGTTCTGGATGCAAACCCTGATATTTACTGTAAATCCCTCTGGCTTCCCCTGGGGAGTATAATTGTAAATATGAGTCTTCAGCACCTCAAACAAAGGTCTTTTCAGGTTCTGGTTTTAAGGAAGAGATTTTTCTTTTCGGTCAATTCATGTTCTTGCTCTAGCAGTGAGTAAAAGTGGCAAGTGATGAGTTACAGACATCAATCTTTTTGTTCAAACATTATTGTGTCTGTTTCAGCAGAGGAGAAAGATGCTTAGAGACTCTGATGATCTGAAAGACAAATGAGACCTGTACAAATGGAAAATGCTTGAGTGAAGCAGAAGTACGACTGCCTGCAGGTAACAGAGGATAATTCAAGAGAGTTGTGTACCTAGTGTAAGTTCCTGACAAAGGGTACAGGTCATTCAATACCTATAAAGATTACTGGGGTGATACTAAGGCTGTTTCACAAATAATCTGATTAACACGAGCTTCTGAAGAAGGCTCAGACTAAAAAAGGACTTTGAGATTATAAGCTTTGGAAACTGTAAAAATAGAATTATCATCAAAGGAAATGATCAGGAAGGATGAAAGGGAATGGAAGGCACTTGGAAGAGCCCTGACAACAGCTGCTAGTCTTTTTCCTTTTTATCAGCATTCAGGTGGAAATATCTGCAGATACCAGAACTCCAGTTCCAAACAGCAATCGTAACAGGAACAGAGCCATTACTCAAGGTACCTGAACACCTCCATCACCCTGGGCAGTTGATAATCAAATGAAAGTAATGTCCCTGAAGGAAAGCCACAGTAAAAGAGTTCAATACATTTCTGAATATTGATTCCTTCCAGAAACCAGAGCAATCCAGATAGGACTAAACGAAAACGGGACATCAGTCTTTAGTGTAAAATCAGTTACAATCCAATTAAGCATCTACCAGAAAGCCAACATAAACACTCACATGCAGCAACAAAAGAGAAAACAAAACCATGTAGTAATAGTCCTGTAAAATCTAACACCTGAAGATGAAGAGACCTGGCCTGTTTCACAGCCACAGACAGATGATTAAAACATAAAACACACATGTCAGAATAAAACTGTTAAATAAATCATTTTACAAGGAGGAATTCTAAGGTTTATTTCCACTATTTTCTTGGCAACTAGCTAATTACCTGCTTATATCTTCTTAAGATGAGGAGGAAGCTGAAAAGAGGCCATTAATAAATCAGATGTTCCCCAGCAGCCCCAAG
This sequence comes from Cnemophilus loriae, assembly GCA_013397755.1. Taxonomy (NCBI): domain Eukaryota; kingdom Metazoa; phylum Chordata; class Aves; order Passeriformes; family Corvidae; genus Cnemophilus; species Cnemophilus loriae. The sequence continues at coordinate 2,755,839 of VZTF01002191.1, forward strand.
CCTTTAAACACAGTGGACAGCAGCTTTTACTATGGGAGAGTATAGCCAAGCTCATAACAACATTACTCAAAAAGTCCAAACAGCCCTTCAGCCGCCAGTCTTCTCAAGTGTTTGTGGGGAAAAAGTCCATTAAGAAAACTCTAGAATATACACACATGGAAGAAAGTGAAGAAATGAAGCACAGCGGAGCATAAGGGCTAATGTCAGGCAACCACAGCAAGGATTCTGCAGCAGAGACACGGCGTCAGAGCAGCAGGACCATCCAGAATAGTTCATGGTTGCATAGAGAAAGAAAGTGTTCCCTATGGCCCCAGTGGTATGGGACACCACTGACCATTCCTAGGGGAATGATCATGGCTTTGCCATGAGCACTGAATACCTGCAGGGTACAGACAGGCTGGGGTGGTTGGAGTCAGAGCTGGGTGAGATCTCCCCAGGAACCCTCCCATGGCTGGACAGGGCAACATGGAGAAAGACCAGCATAGCAAGGACAGGAAATGACCAAGAACAGTCTTCAAACAATACTCTAAAATGTGAAGCCTCATGACTTCACTGGATGGAATCATCTGGTCAAAGCAAAAGATCTGAAGTAAAAATTTAGCTTTCAACCATAATATCTAATTCAAATTAAAATAACATGAAGAAGTCAAAAAAATCCAAATATAACCACATCACTTCCCCCAGTGTAATGGGAACAAGCAACAGCCTGCATTAACACCAAATCCAGCAAGAATGTAGACTGTCAGTCAGATCAGAGCCATAGGTAAATGAACCAATTCAGAAAATTTGATTAATTTTAATGCAGTTGATAAATGCTGAGGAGAGTATTTGCAGAAAAGCATGACCAGAGAAAAGAAAGTGGCAGAAGAAACGCACTGCCTCCTCCAGCCAAGGCAGAGGACAATCACCACTCCTTCGCCCTTCTCAGCACTCCAGGGCAATTGTCCAGAACAACTGCGGCTGGAAGGACAGACAAGTGCCCTAACAGCCATTTCATAACAGGACTCATATGCCCACAGGCCTTGGGATAACCACCAGCAAGGTTTCAAAAAGGGGTTTATTTATGGGAGACAACCATTCAGATCATAAGCTCTCACACAGTTGCAGTCCCAACAGGACCAGGCAGAACTAGAGCATTACAAGACACTGCTTGTCCTCTGTAATTCCAACTGTTACTATGGAAATAGAAGGAATTTTTCTGGCACTTGCCAAATGCAACCAAGAGCTGCTGCAAAGGCAGCTGTGCAGCTCTAGTGACCTAAGGTGGACAGACCCAACCACCTATGCCAGTGGAGCTGTCACTGGGAGGCAAGAGGCCCTGGAAAAATAAGACTACTGAAGGCAGTGCACCAGGAAAGATCGGGCAACAGAAAGGCTCAAATAGGTAAAGGATCACGTAGTGGAGAAGCATAAGGAAGAGGGGGAAGGACAGTGGAAAGCACGATAGGAGAAGAGATGAAAGAGAAGGATGATGCAGGAAGAGGCACATCAACATGTGTCACTGAAAAAGGTCCAGAATTCAACGACTGCCACAGCAAATGCTATCCAACCAGTAACACCAGCCCCTCCTAGCACCCCATCCAGCAACCTGCAGAAGGCAGCCTTCATCTTAGTGTTTTGGTGCCAAGGAGTTGAGTGCAATGCAGTTGCTTGGCAAGCACTGAGTCTTCAAATTCTGCATGATTGAATGTGTTTCCCCTAATAAAACGCATTTATTAATACGCTGCTATTTTTAAATGTGATTTTGAGAAACTGTGTCATCCAAGAGGTACACTGCAGGGTGGAAGAACGAAGAGGCAGAGAGGGGGAATAGATGCCTTCTGAGTCTTGCTCACTGAAACAAAGCTATTGGGAAAGCAGCACTAGGAGAGAGCAGATATGGAGCAGACACCAACATTGTGAGTGGTGGTGTTAGTGAGGATGCTGCTTACACAGGCATGTACAACAGGGCCACATGGTTCTATTAGATACCAAGAGGTTCTGAAACAGCTGGATCAAGCCTGAGTTATGTGCCAGGTAAAGGCAAAACCCAACATTAAAATTCCTGCAAAGCTGGGCATGGTCAGTGTTAATGTTTGTGAAGTGCCACAGAAGCTCTACATTTTTCAGACACCTAATGATATTGAGGCACAGAAAGAAAGCTAAACAAAGAGCTTCATTCACTCCAGCTCCATTAAAAACACAGAGAACAAAATCAGTTCCAGACATGTGGGAAAGAACCAACAATTACTAGCAAAAACAGTAATACCAGCATTAGTGTTCCAAGAGAAAGAAAAAAACTGATGGAATAAAAAAATCATCACATGAATCATAGAAGATGCTTTAAAAAATCTGAGTACAATTTAAAAATAATTATTAAAAGAAATCAAAACTAGCTTACTGAATTCAAAATGTACCTGTCTAAAAGATTAACACTGCTTCGAAGATATTCTTGTATAAATGGTCAGTAATAACAGCCTATATAATGAGTACACGGTAATTAAGAAATATGGATAGCAATAACTTAATGAGGACATCACATTTTCCCCCAAGGAAGGACATTAGCACTGATACATCCATCTGCTCTCTTCATACCTAGAGTCTTGTCCTGGTGGCACAGCCCTCACATACTCCAGCCCATACTATTTTGTGAGAAGCATTGGTCAATGCAGTAAATGTCCTTACACTTTTACGCTGACTTACAAATAATAAAAGAGTAGCTCACTGACGTTTGATCTAGGAAAAAGAGGCTTGTACCTAGCCATACTACTTATTTCATCCTTGTCTGGCAAAGCTAACTCAGAATCTCTTCTCTACTGTTAAGTGATCTTACTGCCCTGTCAAATTGCTCACTCCTCACTCTCCCCCACACTTGGGAAAAGTCTTGCTCATAGCCAGAAAAAGCAGTAATAATCCATCATCATATGCACAGAGCAGCTCCTCAATTCCCTGTTTTCTTTTATTTTACCTTCTCAACAACCACTCACTTTTCCTTCTTAGAGAAACCTCTCTCATTCCTCTTGCTGAAATGGTACCCTAAACTTCAAACACGACTGCCTATACTGCCAATGTTTTTTTTTTCTGGCATCTCCTAAAGTGATCAGGGCTTTTGAGGGCACAGCACTTCCCAAGTCAGCCTCTTGAACAGATTTAATGGATCAAGTATGCCCAATATTTGTTTCTGTCAAATGTATCATACAAATACTGCTCCAACAGTGTTTTTATGAGTAGCACAGGAATATATTTGGAAACAAACAAATCTTATCCTTGGGACCAGAGACAAGGATATTAAGAAAAGAACATTTTGGTGCATGAGTGTATGTTTTCCTACTTACTGCCCAGTAGGGAGGAAGGTGAATTGCTACTTACTTTCACAGACTGCAGTAAGATTTCCGATTCACCCTGCCAGGCTCAGACAGTATTATCACCTGCATCAATTAAGGTACCTTAGCAAGGGGTTTTGCAAAAAAAATTACAGTAACGGCTTTATCAAAGCACGAAAACATAAACGTGCCCTCATTTATGAGGAAGAAACAAATGATTAGAGTATGAATGCATCGTTTAGGGTAATTTGCAAAACAAGAGGACATGTGCTGTAGGCACTTCTGTTGGTAGGTAAAAAAATAGTCACGAAAGAACAAAAAAAAGTACCATTGAACTTCTTCCCTCCTAGCCATTGTCCTCCTTCCCGTTTCTTATTTGGCATTTAACGGATACTTTTATTTTTTCCAATAAAAATCTGGACACTATCTCTATGAATTTTAGGGGTTTGTATAAGATTCCTTACAGCAGCTACAACCTCAGTCTGGGTTCTCCCAGCCTGCCCTCCAAATCACTTCAAACCAGCTCCACAAAGACTGTCAACAAAGCCTCTCAAATAAGCACAATTGCAACAAGGATTTTCATGATAAGAACAGTCCTTTTTCTAGGTATCTCTCTCTCCTGTGGTGCAGTTTTGCCCATGAACCTCGCAGCTTAAAGCCAGAGTCAGGACAATACAACCTGCATAAATACACCTGGTCAGTCTGCCTTGTCCTGCTGATAGAGAAATAATCAGTTACATACTTTTGTAATGGGTTTTTGAAGTTTTTCACCTGTTTCTACTTTTCCAGATGTCGAAGGCCAACCAGCCCCTGAGACTTCTACCCCTGGCCTTAATCCTTCATTACTGGAGAACTTAAGACAGCAATGCTGTCCTCTCCAACTGCAAAGCAAAGGGAACAAAATCTGACTATGAATTTCTAGCTGAGGATACTGCTCGACAAGGTCTATGTCCCCAGAAAGCAAACACATAAAGACTATGCTACAGGCTATTTTCAGGGAATAGGACAGAAAGTGGTTTCAGAGGGAGGTAGGATACTGCAGGAAAGCAGTTCCATGCCCCATAGGAGAGATCCCATGCACTAGCTGAGCCTTTTCAGAACGGATTAACATTCAGAAGCAGCAGCTTCACTACAAAGTAAGTCTGACCACCAAAGACTTCATTGAAAGAAATTTCTGACAAGGATTCAGGAAAAGGACTGGTTATAATATAAATGGACACACTGACCATGGTGATTGTGCACCCATTTGGTTTGATGTCAAAGTAAACCTCATCCCACAGGAGAAAGTAAGGAATTCTGCAAATAGCTCCTCCCTACAGAACCAAGGTCTCATGGAGAATCATAGACTCGCAGAATGGTTTGGGTTGGAAGGGACTGTAAAGACTGTCTAGTTCCAACCCTCTTGTCATGGGCAGGGAACCTTCCACTAGACCAGAACCCCATATCAAGCCTAGTCTTGAAGGAGAATTGTAAAACTGTTTCAAATCATTTACTGGTGGTTCTCATGCTGAAAATAATTCTTAGCTCAAAGAGAATCAAAAGAAATCTTTAGCATCATACCCTTTGTACAAAGGATTTGCATACTTCTTGATTTTTCCAGTTTCAGTTGTCCAAGTGAAGAACTGGGTGGATAGGGGAAGTGTTTATGATAGACAGTTGTTTCCTGCAGCATGTGAATGTCTACACCTCTGAAAGCAGGACCACAGTGACATCCGCTGTGGGTGGCTCCTGTGTTGCTCAGTCAACCTGACAAAGCTTGGCACTGAAAACTAAACTCTGTGGAAGTTCAAGGGTTTCTCGGTTACATCATTAACAGATCTCAGAGGTTAATGACTATCAGGAGACAACAGGGAAAAGGTGGTATTTGAAAAACATAAATGAGAGCAGACAACTTCCAGCAATAGGTTTAAAGCATAATTCACTCTCAGCAGTGAGGTTGGACTAGTATTGGGAAACACCTGGTTCTGTCCAGGTCTCTTCTCTCAAGACCAGTACCATTGCCAATAGTCACTGGAAGTGTTTAAGCCAGAAGAGTGTGCCACAGTCTATTTGCAGGTCTTTGTGACTGACACATGGAAACTATCAGGCCGTTTTCCTAATATATGCCTGAGCCTCACCAGAGCCTTTATAGGAAGACTTATTTTGTGATAAGATTGTTTCAGGAGTCAAGTGCCTATTTCTTTCCTTTGGTCATGGAAAGACATTAAGAAATTATTCTCATTTTGGTACCCCTAATTGATAGTCCCAAAAAAACTGCTAAGTATCTAACTAGGATTTCCTGAAGCAGAAGAGACATTCGCTCTTTTTGCCCTTTTGGGGCAGTTACCGCACAGCAGGATGAGTGAGGCTTAAAAACAGTATTTTGTGTGCCCGTTCCACAAGGGTGCTTTGCCAGTCTGCCCAGCCGTTTCTTACTTTACAGTTATTGGCATTCAAACCAGAAGTGAGGACTGTAAATGAATCGACAGACTGTACAGTCCTTGAAGATTTCAAAGGAGTTCAGCCTGAGCTAAAAGCTGGCAAGTTGGAAACCATTTAGACATCTTACTGCGATGGTCAGTAAGAGGAAACCGAGTTTCAGACTACCTCCTGCCTTAAGTAAACAAGATACATGTGTAGCTCTGTCAGAATCAACTAGTCAAGAACAAGGTTCAAGCACATTTAAAACTGAATCTATGCTGACCCTGACTTAAAAGAGAAGCATATTGTTGGTAAGCATATATAAAATTCATTTCTCATTTACAGAAAGAAAAAGAAGGACCAATTCCAATACAAGCTTGCGGGTCGCCTTAGTACTTGAGCCTTCTAGATGTAGAAAAGGGTTTGCTAAGAAAGGAAAACATGCTGAGGATTTGATCTATATTCCAAGAGGTCTTTGCAGTCATATAAAATGACCCAGACTTACTACAACTTCAAAAGACACACATAGTTAATACTGATTTTATCAAATATCATAATGCTACACAGGCTAGCACTGCTTTTGAAAGTATTTGCATAATGAACAACATATCAAGCTGTGTAAACCTTTACATTTTTGGTTTCTCATCTAGACAGCTTTTAAACAAGGTCAGAAGCAAAGCTACATGTTTATTTTGCCTTTTTTTTAACTTTTAAGCAGAAATAAGATTTGCTATTTTTCAAGCATTTGTGGTCCCTCCTTCATTTTGAGCAGGGAGAAATGGTCCTGACATATTACATATGACATAATGGATTTTTTGAGGAATCTTTTGCTGATTAACCATGCAGTGAAATGAAATGCTTAATAGAAAACACTTGGCACAAGCTCCCTGATCAAAATGTCACCTTGAAAATGGCTCATAAGTCATTTGTCACTGTAGATTTTACCCACATTGCACAATACTGGTATCCCATACTAACACACTGCAACTGTGAGTAGACAGCCTGGGGTTATAAGGAAATTACAGGTATTACCTTTCTGGTTATCCACAGATAATTAGCAGCTCCCATAGGTTGCAATGATCTAGGAAATACCATGTCAAAGGCAATCCTTGTGCAAGTACTGACTCTGACAGTGCTTTACTATCTTTGGCCAAGGTTAAATCTGGGTCACTGTACATGTGAACGTATGGAATCACGCATATGATGTCAAACAGGCTTCGTCCAGTGTTTGACCTTTACAGAGAATGTTTTTCTTGCACTATCCAGAAATTATTTGTAAAAACTGGCATCCAAAGTGTGAATACGGTTGAGAAGTTATAAACAGAACTAGGTATTTTCATTTGCTCTGCTGCTATAAAGTTGTCTGGGCCCTGATATTTTAGACAGAACCAGCTTCAGCTGAGAAATGACATCAACATTAGTCCACACAGTGCCCCTTCTGATTGCAGGCAAAATGAAGATTCCTCAGACAGGCGACTCAATGCTCTTGTAAAGGGTAAAAGTCAAATTCTGCCCTTTTGAAGAAAAATGTTGGAAGCTGTCTGCCTGCTTTGAAAATTGCCATACACTCTCTGCAGATATGGCTGAGAACAAATACGGTTAGTGTTTTACCCCTACACATCTTTGCTTATTATTTTTATGTCATTCAGATTACCTCAGCATTACTGTGCGTTTGAGAACCTCTTTATTTCCCCTCCTTTTTAGGAAATCATGTAAATACCTGGAACTCATGAAACATTTGGGTAGAAATGCCACAGTCTGATTTTTTAATCCAGTGTTTGTGGCATATGCAATCAAAATCAATCCATCACAATGTTCCCTAATTCCTGTATTCTCATCCCATATGCAGTAAATGCAGCCTCCACTATAAAACACTGCACTGCAAGTGCAGTGGTACCCAGCATGTTGTATCCTTTCTGTTCTGCAGAATTCTACACCTCCCTTCTTTCTGCCTGTGCTCTTTGTAGCCCATCTCTAGATGTCCACCTTATGTCTGTATGATGTAGCTTTGGTTGACTCTAAAAACTCAGTGTTATTTGTCCAGTCCAGGGAACAGAGACACTTCTTAGCCCACAGTGACACAGCCAAATGTTCTGCAGCACTTTCTGCTGGCAGAAACATGCACCAAAACCAGGATTCACTGCATAGCCTGAACAGTACACCACATCGCATCACAGAAGGATCCTTGGACAGTTTCTTGTAGTAAAAGCAAAGACCATATTTCTATTTGTATGAGTTGCCTGGTTCCCTAACCAAAAATACTGAGCACACCTTTTATTTTTTAAAGTGGGATTTTTATCCCTAAAACCTGAGAACCTCTGTCAAAATGCATCTTTACTCTTCCATGCATCCCTGCATTTGAAGTTTGAGCCAGACCATTTGGATGGTACTTTATGGTGCTTTCTTCTACCTACAGCCCTCGGAACACTACAATACACAGGGGTGAGACACACTAACACCAGGTCCATGAGTGATTTAGTAAGGCCTAAATGTTTTTTTTTCTCTCTCCCTGAACAGTCTGTGGTACAGAAGGGAAAAAACAAAATACTTCCATCGTCACAGTACTAACATTAATCTTTAGGTAATGAGTACCATAATTCAGGCCATTCAGTTCAGTTCAGAAAAATCACATGAAAACTTGAAGAGAAGGATACTAATGAGTACGCCTGGATGTATCTACACGTCCGTGGGAAATAGGGGCATGCTGTGGTGGACCAGTCACACCTTCATGAATGGCACTTGTGCCACACAAATGGTCAGCAGAATCGTTCAGTCTTACCAGCCTTATGAATGTTTCTGTGTTGTGTGTAACCCACCAAAGAACAAATTAATCCAAAGCCATGAAGGGGCACAATCTCTCAGAAGAAATGTGGTAGCAACAGGAAATGTCCATCACTGGCACATAAACGTGGATATAACACACAGACGCCCTCACCTACGCTGCCTTGTTAGTGGCAATGAGCAGAAAGCACCTCCCCCCACCATCTGTGCCTCCTCCTCCTCCTATTTGTGGAGGAAAGACTAGCATATTCCTCAAAAATAGTACGTATCAATGACTTTGCTTCTTTCAGTGAACTTTAAGTCTTAAGTGAAAAAAACTTACACATTTGCATGTGCCATAATCAAGCGAATCTTCAAAGGACTCGTGGATTTGCAGGAAGATAGAGGACATGCCAGATTATAGACTCCAATCAGCATCTTTGCCAGAAACCTGTGTTATTGAAGTCCACTCACAAAACACAAGGGACATCACTTTATGTCCCTGCAGCTGATTTCAGGAGGCTGCTCTGGAACCTTCCTCCTCTGCTGGTCAGCAAAGCCTCCTTTCCACTACAAACTGCATTCACTGTCAGACCTGTGCATTCCCAGAATGCTCTTGTACACACACTGTTCTCTAGGTGTAACTAATCACCTTCCCCTGTAGCAGCCTTCCCCTCTGGGGTAGTCAGCTCAGCCTGCACTCTGCTAGACTAAACACACAGGGCTCTTTCAGTCTCCCCTCTCCATGTCTGCTTCAAGCTGACACTCCTTCTCCTGTTGCACAACACACCTCCAGTCCTCTACTGCATAAAATTTCAATTGTTCCAGTTTTAATATGTGGGAAGTGCTGAGCCCACTTCTTGGTTTTGCTTAAAAAAAATCACCTCTAGACAGTGCATTTATGAAACAGGCTGTTATCAAGTTATGCATATAAAATAACCTAACCTAGTGAAAATACAGCACATAAAAAAAATAGCTTGTATGGATCATTTGATTCTATGATGAAATGTAAAGCATTTGCTACTCTGGAATAGAAGCTAATATTCACCATAAGCTTTTTGATTAAGGTTTCTGATTAGGATTGTGTTTTAACGTCTAATACAGCAAAATCCAATGTTCATATTATGTTGCCTCTGTAGATCAAAGCTTGTCTCATACAACCTGTGCAATTCATTAATTTTATTTTTGAGTATCTAGGATAGGTCATGTCATGTTCTGGATGTAAAAAACTAAAAAAAGACAGAGGGGGTAGCTTACAACTCCACTTTTTCTGCCTTGAAATACATATTAGGTTTAATGTGGAAGAGATGATGATGCACAATATAACTCACTTTTTCTGTCAATGTAAGCAGTATATTGGTCTGGTTAAAAAGATAGCATAGGAAGTCCTTCACTGCAGCACAGCAGTGAAATACATGGGATAACGCCACATATGATACACAAATCCCTAAAGAAAGACTTCCTGAATTCCTTTTAAAGTTTATTTAAGCTTATTTCCTTCAAAGATTTTTCTTCTTTCAGAAGAAGGTCAAGACAGCTCTCCTATACTTCTCCCTGAGCAGAGAATGAGATAGAACGTCTACAAAGCACCTGTATTGCTTAGATGAGCTCAAAAACTGGTTCTGTGGCCCAGAGCTGTTGTCACCTTTACCATCCCTGGCAGAGGACAGCATACAACTTCTTACACAAGTTCAGAGTAGTCCTGGGCTCATACATACTGCTGCTGTTTCTTTGTCCTGTCCTACTCTTCTTATCTCCCAGCTGTCTGGCAACCATGTCTGAAAGGAGGAAATCCTCCTGCAGGTGTTTCAAGGCACCTGAACTGGAGCTGGTGCCACTAACGAGTCTCCAGCTTCCTTCACCAAGGGAATTGAGGTCTTTCCAAGTGACCACTCATCCCCAAGACATCAGTGGCACGTATCAGATTAATACCATCTCTGAGGATGTGTCAACCCAAACAGAACCTCAGCGTGACTACATGAACCTTTTAACTGGGACAGAAGGTTATTTCCTATCAGCTGCTTTTCGGCATCTGTCTGTGTGTACCCTGTGGTAGAGATGAGGCTGATTAATTCCTCTGCAAAAGATGCTGTGAAATAAGGCCAGTCCCCATGGCTCGAGTGAGGGACCTCACAGGAGCATGTCTGTGTGTGGAAACTCCAAAGCTGTAAGTGATTTCTGCCCACGGATGAGCACACAAACCTCCTGCTGAGACCCACAGGGAGCCTAGAGAACTTGTCTGAGGGCAAAACTCAATCCTACCCTTATAGCTCAAATTAAAAGATAATAAAAATTCCCTCCACACATAGTCATGTGACATGCAGCTAATGTTGCATGATGGAATAGTATAACTCCCTCTGTTTCCTCGGCCTTCTTGCCAGAAAAGCAACAAAATTAATATTTAGCTTCATGTAGTGCTTCTTGTCCTATTTCTAAACACAAAATAAACCCTACTTGGAAAAAGCATTTCAGGAACCTCAGTGACACAGAATCTCTTCACTTGAAGAGCCTCAGTAACAGGCATGTTCGGTCAGAGATGTGCCCCATGCAGCATTATCACTCCCCACTCCCCAGGAAATACTGATAGGAAATATCTGGCAGCAACCAATGCAAGGCACAACTGTGTGAGCTTACTATAGCTTAACCTGCACACAGAAATGAGGAGAAAATACTGCGACATGTTTCTTCCTGTCCCTCCTCAATAGCACATGGACTTTTTAACCCAAATTTTCCCAATCAAGCCTTAATAACAACACCATTATTTACTACAGTAGATATTTTCATAGCATATCATCTCCTCTTTAAAAAAACAAGCAAACAAAAAAAAAACCGTCCAAGGAGTTCATCCTGAAAAAATAAACTCCTGTAATTCACACAGAGCAAATTCCACTGTGAAAACATTCTTGTTCTCTTCAGGAATGTGAAACTGTTTAACTCCATCTGCACACTGGGCTCCACAGCCCGGAAAAGACCCGGCTGGGCTTTCTATTTGTAAACCAAGCTGGATGTCCTACCAGCCTCAAATAAGGCCACACAGAAGAGAAAAGCACTATGGAGAGATGAAGCTCTCCTCTGCCCTCTGAATCTGCGAGGGACTTTTAACCATGGTGCATTATGCAGGTTTTGCTTGCCTGGTCTGAGCATCGTGGGAAATGCAGTGGTCTGAAAAGAAACCTCCGCAAATGCAAAGGCAAAAAGTGCAGCAAATGCTGAGTGGGAGAATCTGGGAAATTGCTGTGTGTAACTTTACAAAATCCAACTGATATTGTGAAGTTGTCATTTAAATAATTAAAGTACCAGCAAGTGCCTCTACTGATAGCAGAAAGCAGGGTGGGCAAGCTGAGCTCAGACCAACAGTTCTCCCTTGCCACTCTGTCCCTCTGTGGCCGACGGGCGCTGGAGCAGGAGCGCTACCAGGACAAGGTACCAGAAGGGGTGTGACCCCTCTCCGTAGAAATTAGACAGGGAAGGTAGTTCTTGGCAGCACATGGCCAGTGCAGTCCTCACTCAGTGACAGTACTTCATGTCGCAAAAAGAGATGGTTTCTACGTGCTGAGAGGAACAAAACCAACCTGGAAATAAGACAATAATCCTCACCTTTCTATATGCTGTGCACACACAGATAGGTGTGCACACGTATGTATATATATGTGTGTGTGTATATGTGTATATATATATACGCACACACACGGTTTTAAATAATAAAGAGTGCATAGCTTGCACATATCATTGCACATACACACACAAACCACGCAAGTATGTGAAGAAAAACGGAACACTTGGCAGGAATATTCTATATCGTCAGACACAGTCAAATGTATGTTTCATAACAAAAAGTTTCTGTAAAATACCATGGAAATCCGTGCATAAATCTTACTCAATTTCAAAAAGTCTGGATGTACACACCACAGAAATTATCTCACGTTTAATGCAAACAATAAGTCATTAAATTTATTTTCATTTTTTATGCTGATTCCACACAGTATAAAAGTCTTTCTGTTATGAGAAATCCTACATCTAAATACTGTATCCATTTTCAGATACAGGAGGATGTTCCTCATCCTTTGACAAACCTTGGAGCACTAAAGTTTCTCTTGCATCAGAAAATGTCCATTTTATTTCTTTATGCCTATTTTTTTTCATGGTACTCATTCAGAAGAATAAATGTAGAATGCATTCAGCAAATCATGCTAACAGGAAAATTTTCTTACAAAAATATAAAGACATGGGGTTTTTTATAGATAGATAGATAGATAGATAGATAGATATGCATATATATGTATCTCGAGACATATGTGCTTAGGCTGTCACTGATCTTCACTAAGCAGGAATTTAACAACACTTTCCTATGGCAGGACCTTGTTACTATTTTAAAATCATAAATACGTGCAGAGGCAGTTACAGACCTTTTAATTTATTCTGCACACACTTTCTGAGACTTGTAAGATACACACAAAGAAGCACAAGGAGAGCTAAAAGAAGAGACGGTATCTGGCCTAATTTCAGCATCTAGAAGTTAGAGGTCTAGTTCTCAGTTAGTCAGTCAAGGATCTTTCTACATTAAGTAGGTATTTATAAGCATACCTCAGTATCATCCTGTCTAGACAGTCACTCTGGAAGTGCTTGTTCACTGCCTGTCAAGGGGGCTTACGATAATGAGTTAGTGGATAAGTTTTAGAGATGTCTAAAACTGGGGAAGATAAATCCAGACATCCACATATGCCTTTGCAGAGGTGCAGGAAAGACTCTTTTTAACCCAGAAGACCTGCCTGCCATGCCTGAGGGCCACCACCACCTTCCTGCGATGTGATGCCCACAGCTCCCAGGCCATCACTTGGCCCATCTCCTACTCCTGCAATGCTACAGCCAAGGCCTGAATACACATCAGATGTGCATCATTAGCAATGATGTTTCCTGCATTCGCAGCACATAAACTTGTTCCTATAACAGCTCTCGCTATTTTCCGCCATTTGGCTGGCGCTCAGTGATGTAACCCAGCGTGAATGAAAGAACCCCCTTTTTCTCCAGTCTCAACAATGTGCCTATTTGTGAGCAAAGCCACTGCTTTCCCCCACGGATCTGGTTAGTAGTGATATTTTATTTAAAATTCTTGTGGAAGCTTATGGGCTGAAGTAACTGTGATGTGAAAACCAGATGTCCATGGCAGAGGAAAGACTCAAAGGGCTTTCAGAAACAGGGAGAGTCATAATTCGGCTTCAGAGACTGAATTATTCTTCTCCATGATGGGTCCTGGCAATGGGCAGGGGGGTTGCATGAAGGGATAGGTGATAAAACACATCTGCACTCTCGCCGTGGGATGGGCCTGTGCTCAAACACAGGGGCAAATGGGGTGAGCTGGGGCCCTACTCTCCCTCAGCAGCCACATCCCAGCAGTGCCACCTCAGTCCTGCTCACGAGCCTCATCCTAGGAATGAGTAGGGCCACAGCCAGCATGGCAGCAGCCCTGGGCATCATCCTGCATCAGCTTATGCGGCTTTAGTCACCACGGTGCAGATGTCCCCATGTGGTGACAGCAGCCATAGCAGGGCACAAGGCCAGCAAGAGGCTGCTTCATCACCCCACTGGGGATGTGAGCTGCAGCACAACCACGCACGAGCAGGCAGCGGGATGCTGCTCCAACATGCTTAACCTTAGGAGCTCTTTAGGTACCTCTGCTCCTACCTACCCTACCTAGGCCACTAAAATAGAGGCTCACACGCAATCATACTGCAATGATACTGAGAAGGAACCTCAGCTTGGAGTCAACAAAGAGCCAATACACTCTTCAACTACTTTTCTTGTTCAAAACATACACCTTACCATCTCGAACTTTAAGGCAGCAAGGAAACTTTGATGGCAGGCTCCAGCAAAGTAGTATAACTAACTTTGTTACTACCAAAACTATATATATATATATATATATATACACACACTATATATATATATAAAATATAAAAATATATATTTCTATTTATATTTATTTGTAGTTATATTTATATTTATATTTATATTTATATTTATATTTATATTTATATTTATATTTATATTTATATTTATATTTATATTTTAATATATCTCTAAAATAATTAAGACTAGAGGAAGCCGGGTCCTCGGAATCATCCTGCACCAAAACAGGAGATCAGCCCACCATAGCTATCGGTGCAATTTGTGCCTACATTACAAGAACAGCTGCAGCTAGTTTAGGATTTTCTGAGCGTGCTGGTATGACTGATCTACTTAAAACACTACAATGTAAGAAATTAAAAACTTGAAATGGCTTGACTATAAACCAAGATCCAATTACACGTCAAAGCCAGCCTGAACGTTTTTGGATACATAAAAATTTTGAAGATGTGTTTTTGCAACTGTAGGTGCTTTGGTTTTTGCCAAAATAATTTTGAATTGTTTTAAAACTATGCCTGCATGTCTGCCAAAGGATGTGCTCACTGACAGGAAAAGCTAGTAATAGATGACAAAACAGCAACAAACTCCTTCCCACTCAAAATGCTGGTGAGGTCTTGTTTAAATGAGGAGATGACTTGTCTGCAAGTGCTGTAACAAAACTACTGTACTTTGATCATGTTTATTTTAATAGTTTAAGCTGTAATTATATCAAGAGGAGTTCTTTATTCATTTTTACAATGGGTATAATGAATGCAAATATGCTTTTTTAATAGTTTGTGTCTTTCAGCTTTATCTAAGCACTATCAAGAAAATGGAAGTGGAGTTATTCCAGGGTAACATCCCCAAAACATATTATTTTTTTCTTCTCTCCATTACACAACAGAATGTGATTTTTGCTACAAATTATTACAAGCACAGTCCTGGAAGCTAGTCTTTTAAAACCTGGTATCCTATTTTGATTGTAGGAAAATGTGAAAATAAAGTACACAATCATCTACCTCTAACTGTCACCTTTGAATATATATTTTAAAACACCATCTCAGTTCTTGGTATTTTTTTCATAATTTTAGCTTTGTTTCCTTATTTTTAAAGGCATGCTTTAATAGACAGATGAAATTTCAAGTATTCTGTCTGTGTTACGACTCCTATTAATTTTCCCTCTTACTAACAGAAAACTTCTTCCTTTTTGAGGTCGAAGAGTTAAAGAGTTGAAGCAAAACCCCAGGAAGTCAAGGGTTTAAGTCGGGACATTGCTAGCTGTGATTGTCCAAAAGCAAGCATTGCTGGTGGCACCGAGGCAAGCTGTCCCAGCAATACTCCCAGTGGTATCACCCTTTGTGACATTCATCAATCTTCTTGACATTTAGTAGGAGACAATACTGCCAAAGCTCGATGTTAACAGAAGTAAGGTGCCTGCAAAGGTGTAATTTGTATTGGCCTTCAAGTGAGATAAAAATGAAAAGCCGAAAAATGTAACTTATAGGTACAACCAGCAAATATGCACCTCAGCACGAGCCCATGCAAACCAGAGCCTACTGTCATTGCTTTCCACCTTTAAAAACACCTTATAACCCCCACCCCAAACCTGAAATTTTTAAATTCAACAACACTAAAGACTGCTTTAACCACTTCAACAAAACCAGAAACACACAGACACACGAAACAGCTTCCCGCAGGCAGGGAAGTGCTCTGTATTTCCCTGTAAGGAGGGCCCTTCTTTAATAAGAGCTTCATCCTATCACTGTCATTGTTCTGGATAATGGATTACCTACACATACATTTTCAAGTGTAATGACACTCTTGCTTATTAAAGACCTCTCAGCTGAAGGGGCAGAATATTATGAACTGGCCAATCCATTCATTTCCTTGAATATGTTATTCAGTATTTTATGCTAAACCAGCAATACACCATCCATTTTAGTACAATGATCCTTATGTTCAATAAAACTGAAGTGCTGGATCATAAATCATTATAGTCATTTATTTTACATTAGACACATTAGCCACTATATTCCATAATCTATTACAATAAGGTGGATTTAAATGTACCCCAAGGAACTACAATAATAACTTGAGAACCAAATATAGCAATTATGGATAAAATATGCTTAACCTAAAACTGCACTAGCTGCATAGACTGCTGTGAACTTTAAATAAAATTTAGGGAGAATGATAACTGTCCTGGAATAAACAAGTAACAGGGAAAAATCAGAATCTCCTCTCTATACTTTAGATAGTTTAACATGCCCTATCTATGGAGGAGGGGATGTTATGCTTATAAACCAGTGTCTACTAAAATATTATTATTCTCTTATTACTGGCTATGTTATCTTCCCATTGTGTGAAAATTTCCCATATTTTCCAGGTGTATTACATCCTACTTATGTTTTTTAAATCGTGCTCTTCCTTTCCAGCTCTCTGATTTAACCTGCTCAGATTCCTTGTATGTTCTTCAGACTCCCTCCAACCATTTTTAACAGTTTTGGTAAATTTTCCATAACATGTCCAGACCTTACTGGTGCTTTCAGCTTTGGGCTGAGTGACAACAAAGGGCAAAGTCTATCTGTCTCCTCCAGACGCAATGTCTCTGCACAGTCCCACAAAAGGGGCCATTGGTAACTTTCTGGCCCCAGACCAAGAAGCAATCTCAAATGCTTGTGAACACGGTTTAGCCTTTTTCAGAACTAGTGCTCTGCCAAGTATTAAAAACAACTACATGGTAAAAAAAGCAATTGTTTTTTTACAGGAAGGTTCCACTCTCCAGACCACTGGGATTCCTGAAGATGCCTGCCACCAGCCTAGTGCGGAGGGGAAAGAGGATTGAGGGCTCTCAGGCATCACCCGTACAAAGAACAGATGTGTCATGCCCAAACTTCACATGTGCTGCTTTGTATTTAAAAAACCATGTTGCTTTCTGCATAAATTCCATTATCCTTGAAATATTTTTCTGTGTTTATCGCCTGGATTTTTTTCTTCCCAGGAACAGAAATTACATTTAAGAACTAAATGCTCACTGCTACCGGAGTAGCTGCTCTTACCTATTACTATTAGTTCTCTATTATTCTCTGTGATTTTTCCAAAATAACTACTATTAACTTAAATAATTTCCTAAGGGGCTTGTTAGTTAGATCTGCAGACATGTACACTGGAAATTCCCTTTTCCAGTTGTTCTAGAGCTTTTTGTAGAGGCCTATTCACATAACTTTCTTTACTTCCTTTTTTTTTTTTTCTTTTTTCCATGGAGGCCAAATATTAAGACTGGATATTGAGTGTAGCTCCTTGTGCAGTTTCTAGAAGTAATTGTGCAGGTCCAGGTGGAGGCTGACAGGCAAACCACTGCTGCCCTAGATGCATTTCTGCTGCCTGTCCTGCACCTACACAGACTTCAGTCTCTAGCTGCCTTGCCAGCACCTTTCATGAGACTTTACATAAGTAAGAGAAAATGTACACATTATTCACTACAAATTCAAAATAAAAGTTTGCTTTGGCTCCAAATTGTTAAATATATTCAGGCAAATAAGGACATCCTAACCAAGGTAAGGCAGAAGCTTGCTTTTCCAACCCTGTGTTCATATTTTACTTCATAGCACAAGAGCCATAGTAGTGAAGGGTGTGCTGAATGCAGGAAACCTCAGCTCTGGTTTAAATATTCTTCCTAATTCCTGTTGAATGTGAGCTGACCTGTTTGTTTTTATTCCGGAGTTTCTGACTGAGGGGAGCTGCTGTGGTGCCACCAAGAAGGGAACAATGCACCCAGCTCTGTGTGTTTTGGGAGAGAAAGTAAATATTTTGTACGACATCCATTGTTGAATAAATAACTTTCTTTTTGATAAACAAGCACCAAAAATCTGTATATATCATGAGAAGAATTCAAACCTCTGTGATAACCTTACACCACAGGCGTCCAGCAGAGCTGTGTAACAAGCAGCTGAGAAAGGCAGCTACTCTCCCATTCCATTTTGGCCTCGAATTGCTCCCTACGACTCTCACGTTCACCCACACGTGGTACAGGAACAGAAAGGAGACACGAGAGGTGTGTATCTAACCAAGTCACTGCAAAGATTTGTCTGAAGCAGGACAGAGCCGCAGAGGCGAGATGCAGATGAACCTCAGTTCCTGCTTGCTTTATGTCCTGGGCTGTGCTCTGCTCCCTCGCCGGTGCTATAGCCAGTAAGCTACCTCTATCTGACATCTCCAAAGGGGAAACTATTTTCCAAAGTACAATGCCAAAATGGAAAGTGATGCACAGTGAGGACATCTGATCATGCAGGAGTTATGGCAGCCACTGGAGTCCTGCCAAGAAAAACCTTGCTCTGTTACTGGGTATATTTAAAGAGCATAAAGTGGGGCTCTCCTTCCTTCTTGGTCCTCCCCAAGAGAACAAATGGAAAAGGGAGATGAAAGCAACAGTGACAAAACCAGGTAGCATGGCATGCTTCGACCGAAGGCAGACAAAAGCGTTGGGCTGTACTCAGAGGTGAGGCTGCCCATGCAGACTGGGGCCAGGACAGTTCTAAGACCTGGTGGCCACCATGGCACGCTAGATCAGAGTGTGCCACCCAGTAAAGGCCAGTCCCACGTCCTGCTGGCCACGCCTCATGCCAGGCAGGCACTGTGCCGCTGCTGCCATGGATCTCCAGCACAGTGCTGACTGCAAACAGGAGAGGAGCCTGTCCACAGTGAGGCATGCCAAGACAGCCATGCTCTCCCTGAGGCAGGATGGCACAGGCGGTACCAGGAAAGAGCTCACAGTTTCAACTACATAAAGACATTTATATATGTTTAGTGACACAGAGTGCTCACGGAGGGCCACGTACTGATCTTGCCTAGGCGAAAGATGTTGTATATCTTAAAACAGAGACAGAAGTCCTTAAGGCATTTATTAAGTTCTCTCTAAATTCAGCCCTGGAAGTTGTGACGCCCAAAAAGCCCTGCCCACTCCCAGAGCACTGGGTGGTGCCCCTTCCCTGCACAGGGAGAAGGTCTCCCCGCTGGAGTGAATAACCCACAGCCAACAGGCCAGTTTTCTGTCCCCAGCAGGGCCCTCTCTCCACAGGCTGTGCCGACGCAGCTCTCCCAGAGGACACCCCTGCCAGCGCCCGGGGCGCCAAGGCCCTTCCCGCTGCCTCCCCAGCAAAGCAGCTGGCCGCCTGAATTCCAACAGCCGCTTCCTGCCAGCGCCGCTGGCAAACAAACCTGTGGAAAAGTAAATACGTTTATCACGCAGATTTCCTCTGCCCCTTTTTAAATAAGGAAGGGCTCGATTGCTTTCCTGAGTCAGACCCGTACCATGCTGAAGCCGTATCACCGATAAATATGCGCTCCCATGCTCATTCCAATGACTACAGCCATGGGTGATACGGAGTTGTGTGGTTTTAGGATAAAATGCAAAAGAGCCCCTCTGTGAAGGCACATTCCCATCCAGAAGCCAGCATCAGGTGTAACGTGGACCAGCCTGCACAAGCCAAAATGCCAGGGCAGCACAGTGAGATGAACGTGTCCCTCACCCGCTCTTGCTGAAGCCAGCAGATACGCAGCAGCTTCCTGATGCAATGCCTTCCCCTCACAAATAGGAAGGCCTCTTGAAAGAAATTGTAAGTGAAATTTAGCCCAGTTAACAGCAGGAAATAGCCAGCAGTTTGAAATCACCTGAGCCAGGGATTTGGCCTTAAATTTTCCAATCTGACGCTAGCATGGCATCAGTACCTTTAAAGTCTCTATTAAGAAGGGGTAAAAACAGTTGGAGAAGTCAGGGTCATCTCTGGGAATTTATACGAGAAATGTTTGCTGTACTGCAGATCAAAATAGCATTTTGACTCATTGATCCCCTGAATGCCATAAAATCTGAAGTAAGATCCTAGTGCTTAGCAGTGGGAAAAATGAGTTTCTTTGGTCTCCTATCGTAACATAAAGAATGACTAAAATAAAGAAAAACAAAAGAAAAGAAATGAGATATAAAGCTCGAGATGAGGGCAAAGACAAGCAGGCAATTAAAAAAGATATATGGACTTCAATTTACAAAACACACCCTAAACCTCTGCCTCAGTAGCATGTTTAGCTCTTAATCAAGTCCTATTACAATCGCATGCAAATGCCAGGATGGCAGGACATTCCTTCAAACTATGTTTTCATTAAAGATTCTGCTTTTTCCAGAATAATAGTAAATGACACGTGAACTTCATATGAACTATAGGTCATGAAAGGATTTAGTATTGGCATTTTTAATCTAAAAAGTCTGTGCCAGAAAATCAATATGTTTCAGTCGCAGCATTCGAATGCAATTTTCTTCACGTAACAGGGTTCTTTCTTTCACTCCTCCTTCCTCTCCCTCTCTCTTTCTCTCCCCTTCTTCTTTAAAAATAATGAATAATTCCCAGTTTTTCTATGAAACAAGCAGGCACATTAGAAGGCAACGACATCAATAACGCGTTACATGTAAACAGAAAATGAACAAAAAAATCATTCAAGGCCCCTTTCAAACTGGCGTGCTTTTCATCAGCGCTATTACAGGTTCCATTCACATTATCGGATTGAACCACGCTGCATAACCAAGGTGCTGACAAGCCTTGATTACCCAATAACTCCTGTATTCCTTTCAGGCAGGTTCACCGAGAGGACAGGAATGCGCGGCCTTCCTGTGGGGCAGGCTGCTTTCCAGCCAGACCAAGTCAATGAAACCCAACGCCCTCTCGCTCCTGCGCGCCGAAACAGCCCCTGCATTTCCTGAGAGGCAATTATGACTTTTCCCTTCTTTATTCTCAATTGTTTCGGATAACAATTTATTGTACATCGGAGGGGCCAATATAAACATTTTAAACTCTTTTCATAACACTTAGAGGGGGCTGCTAAGTCATCTCTGTAGTAAATCTGTTGTCGGCTCTTTCCCATGCTGCAGAGTCAACAAATCCGTCTCTCACCCAGGGCAGGGCCAGCCAGGCGCTGCAAAAACAGGGGAAAATGAACACAGCGCCTCGTACGTCGCGTCTCTACTTGCTCCGACTTTCCCTGCACGCTTGTTAGCCGCCCACCTTTCGGTTTTCCCTTTGCACGACACACCTCTCAAAAGATAGATTGCTCAAAAAAGAAAAAAGAGGAAAAAGAAGCGGTTTCAGGCCGTAAGTGTTTTTCACGTTTGGATTAAACCCTGCTCTGTCCCGAGGAAAGGCAGAGGATGCATTACATACTCACTCTTTCTAGCAACTTAGGCTGGAGCACTAATGAAAAGCAGGAGACGGAGTTGGCAGCCAGATGTGGGGTGACGGCTTCTACCAAGAGGGAGCTGGAGCCATTAGGGCTGGGATCTAACAGAGGCTAATTCCTTCGCTATGCCACTTGCCTAATTCCTTGCAGACAACTCCTTCTCCGTTCCCTAAAAAGTATGCACGTATCAAAGGCAATCAAGCAAAATAAACATTTGCAATAAATTTATTTTTGGTAGCAATTTATATTGAACTTACTGTTAATTCTCCCTAACTAAGCAGTTCTTAGTCTTTGCCTATGTGTCCCCCGAGTGAAACAGCTGCTATAGTATCACTTCGCATCCAGAGCTGTGGGTGTAATATTACTCACATTTCTCTAATTAACTTCTAATGACATGAGTTATCTGCACGTTTTTCTTATTATTTTTTATTGCTTTAAAGTCAAGCAGAATTCAGCTTTTACCTGTGCCTGCTGCACATGCAGCAAGACTTGTAGCGCTGTGTACAAAGCTCCTGCCCGGCTCTGGCTCCGAGCAGCCCCAACCGCCCACCAGCTGTAGGGCCACTTGGGATCTCCTGCTCCCTGGCTGGTTCAGTTTTCTTACCAATGCCTGTGGGATCAAAGGAAGGACTATGTGTGTTCCTCCCACCTCTGCCCAATGCACCAAGGCCGTCCCTCCTCCCAGCAGGGACTTCAGAGGGAGAAGAATGAAGATTTGGCTTTTGCAAGCCCTGGAGATTCTAGAGCAGTGGGCAAAGGCAGGGAGAGCTGTGGGACAGGGTCAGGGGAGCAAATTCTTGCTGAAGGTGCGAGGCTTGGCCAAGTCAGCTCATGGCACAGACTTCTGACAAGGCACTGCCACACAGGCTACGCACACATATTATATTCTTCTTTAAGGCCTCAGTATTCTGTTCCTCTGGACAAAGGCATGGGTGTGTGGAGCCCACAAAGCTGTACTTCAGAACTGGTGTCCCAATACCATGTCTCTGAACTGGCTGACGCTGAAACCATCTTGCACAGGCATGCAGAAATGCACACACAAGTCTGCAAATACACAAAGAGAAACTTCCCTGCTGCAAATACGCACTGCCTAGTTCTCAGCTTTTTTATTTTGTCTGATTTTCCATTCTCCGCACATGGCCGTTACACTCAGCTCATCACTATGGTCTATTTGTTGTCACAAGCCTTTTAAATGGCAAATATTTTGAGCTATCTGTGGTTCTGTCAGTTTACTTTTCAACACAGCAAACTAAAGGCTTTTTACTTAGCATCTCCTAGAACTGGAACAAAAAGCGATTTCCTACGCAAGTACAAACAAACAGAAGCTAGTCCATTTTCCTTCCAAGCAGTGGAGTTTGTCTTGCCCAAAGAACTGTGCTTGATATCTTTCAGCAGAAAACACACTGCATCGGGGATTTTCTCACACACTTACGATACCAAGCTTTAAGCTTTTCTGCATCCACCATCAAGGAAACTGTGTCAGAAAGGAGCAATTAAAAAACCACAAATCTGACCTCAGTTTTTATTTTAGCTGACCATGGCTCTAACAATGCAACCACTAGGAATACCCATGTATTTTTAAAGCCAGTATTAGAGTAAAATAGATTATAGAAACACATTAAAATAGGAAGATGAACAAGATGGATACACAACCTTCAAAGAAAATTCTTGTAAGGTATTTTCCAAGACACAGCATTTACAAAAAGGTTTCTATTTTACCTGTATCTACAGTAATTTGCTACATTAAAAGAAAAAGAAGGGGGATTAACTGAACTCCAAGAAACCATAATAGCAATGGCAATGGATTACTTGCTTATTGAGTACAGAATAGACTCGAAATCTGTGTTGTGGATGTGCTGATAATTGGCTGAATGAATAACCTATAGGAATCTTACAACCAAAATGCGTAAGTCATTGCTTCCTTATTAATTTAGTCATGGATTTTTTTATTTTACTTACTCCTAGTTTATATGAAGAAATCAAAATTGCACCTTGTTGTACTTGCCTGGTATCTCCCTCTCAGCTTAAGGACAACTGTTACCAAGCAAATGCTCCAAGGAATATTTACTAAACATGACTCTAAATTGCAGTCTGTCTCCAAAGAAAATCACAGTTGTGAACTGCAGCTTTACAAAATCTCAGCATATGACAAAAAGAGACCAAAACTGGACTGCTGGATTTTTGCAGTTTAGTCTCAGTTCTCTCAGGCTGGGACATAACTACCATGTCTTCAACTTACACACATTTTAGAACCTTCCCTTCAAAATTATCTGTATGTTTCAGTTTCTGTTCCAATGCCTACCAGAATGGAGACTCCATATAGAAATTTGCTTCAATAAATCTAAAAGAAAAGACATGTCATCATCCCTCTCCATCCATCACATTGTTTGTTGCATGTTAAATTGTGACTGCTGTGGCCTTACAGGATATTTTTTTAATTTTCAGAGAAAGCTTCTTCTTTAATCGTGCTGAACAAATCATAATGATTTTTTTTAATAGACACTCAGGGACAGTTCGTAAAAACTCTATGCACCATTCAAATAAAGGTTTTATAGAGCTTAACCAGATAAAGGTGAAATTAATCTATTTTCAAAAAACTATTATCCTATACACAGATATCCTTTCTGCAGTCTGGCTAACCATCCCTAATCTGTTATATCACCTCCTGGGACGATAAATCATAGCAAAAGGAGAAAAAGCAGGCTGGAGTGTGAAGACAGTGCTGTACCACATAAGCATAAATCATCATCAACCCATATTCAAACTTCAGAATAAAGTCCATGAACACTGCAATCCCAGGAACTTTAATGGGACAGGTTGCGGTGCTGACTTTGTTTTCCAGTTTATGTGTTACTTTTATTGCCACTGTAAGATAATAAGTCCTTTCACTGGGAAAGGCTTTAATCAGATGATTTTATTATGAAGTTTTGCTGCTCTGTTAGATCTTGAGTGGCCTTTCAGTCAGTGCAATGCCTTTGTCACTCTCTGCCATACAAGCAATAGATATAACATCTGCCAACCTGCTCTCTCCGCAGTAAATACTGGCATCAGATGTCAGTGATACCAATCACTGGATGGCACAACATCCCTCTGCATCCCAGGGCGTAACGCAACACCCTGAAAAAGCTCTTCTGACACACGAACTCAGGCACCCTGAATCCCTGTCACTCAAAAAACTCAACCCCAAACCATCAAACTGTATGGAGTAACCCACTCCAAAACAAATTTCGAAGGAGAAAGTTCAGAAAGAGCCCAAGACAGAAGGAAGTACTTTGGCCTGAGCCACCAAAGAAACTCCATGTTAAGTTAACACAGGACTACTGTCGCCAGCAGGGCAGGTGACTACTCTCTCTAAACTCTCTCCCCATCCATCCATCCATCCATCCATCCAGCCATCAAGCCATCCAGCCATCCAGCCATCCAAAAAACATATGGATTCAGACCGATTTTGCTACGGAACCGTTTCTAAATCTGTATCTCTTTCTCAAGTGCCAGTGCAGGTCCAGCGAACCACTACCAGCCAGACAGACAGCCTGTCCCCAAACGCAAGCAGCAGCCATCGGGCCAGCACTGCCTTCTGAAGTAACAGCGATGTGTACAACACGCAGCTGTCCACAGGACCAAACGGAGCTGCAAAAGGAGCTTTTTTCATGAATTAGTCCCTTAGGAAAGTGTTTACCCCAAAGCAAACTGGTGGCAGCATGAGATGGATGAAACCTGTAATATTCACCATGCAACAGCGCGCGGAGGGCAGCAACACTGGAACTGTGTGCTGAAATTCTTTGTCACCGCACAGCAAACTTTTCCTTTCAAACACAGGAATAAAAGATTTAGTAGACTGTGTGACAAACGAAATCAAGCGACTGTTTACATAGGAAAACCAACCCTCTTGTAGCTGCACAAATAAATAATATTCTTTTTTCTTTGAAGAAAGAGCATATGCTCAACATTCCTTTGTCCTGTATCACAATAGAAAAACCCTTTGCACTGGAATATCTGAATCACTTCTTGGCAGTCCCTCAAGGTAAACAGAGTAAATTAAAAATGAATGTTTATCGTAGGCGCACACATACACACACACACTGCAAAGTGGAGTGCTGTATTTGCCTATCAAACATAAGAAGCGATTGAGTCCATCAGTCATTCAAACAAGCAACTGAAAAGTGGAAATAATGGGATGACAACATCAGAAAACAACCTCCCAGAAAGAGATGAGTTTCCTCATAGCCATTTGTCTTGTCTAATTAATCCCACATGTGGGACTAAGCTGGAACATTAAAAAAAATTAGGTACAAAATATTACTTTCAGTGGAAGCTTCAGAAGTACAAAAGAAACAGAAATGCTTTATGGTCGCACTTTGCTTTCAAACCCCCTTTTTTGTATCATCTTCTTAATGTGGGACTCGGCCCCTGTGCCTAGATGAGACTAAGATAGTGTTAACAGCACAGAAGAAAGCAGTTGGAAAAGATGGGGAAAATTATGTCGTTGCCACTAATAAAACAACTTGTCAGTTCCTAATAGATTTAAAACCTGTGTATTAGGTTGCAGACTATTCCTGGGCACCCATGGAGCGGTCATGCCCAAGAGCACTTCCCTCTGCTCAAGACCGGTGAAAAGGGCACGACCTATTCCCTTCCACGCAAACCTTGTCACAGTTTATCCGTATTTTTGTCAACTTGGAATTGGACTGCTGTAACACACTCTCCACAGGGCAAAACAAAATGCAGAGACAAATGCAGAATGTGTCAACTGCTGATTTAATGGAGTTTCATGCCAGGAGCTTGTTGCCCTAATGCGCGCGGGTCTGTGATATCTGTCCTCACAAGAGACTGCGTAGGTAGAGCGAGGTGGTGGGTTTAATATGTAAAACCAAGAATTTTTCAAATATATTTCTGATCCCGAGTATGGAGACACTCACACCTGCCAAGGTTCTGAAAATCGTGGCCACTTCTGAAAGATGTGTTGGGGTTTTTTTGTTGTTTGTTTATTCTTTCTTTTGTTTGTTTTGAGTGTTTGTTCTTTGTTAGTTTTGTGGGTTTTTGAGGGGTTTTTAAAGTATAACAGCAGACACCTCCTCCACCACCATGTGTATCAGGCAGGCTACTAGAGCTGAAATGAAAGCAGAGCTGAACTGAAAGCCCCCTCACCATGCCAAGAAACATCCTCCATATGCCTACTACTCTGAAGCAGTCTACCTGTCTCCCCATTATGAACGTGACATAATGTGAGCAGTGCTAACCTATTTCCACAGGCTTTTGGAAGGAGAAGGGACTGCAGGTTGCAGCATTTCACCAACTGCAGTCTGAGGGGTGACAGATGTCTAACGAATGTTTGCTACAATATTACTGATGAAGTTAATAACATCAGGACATATACTGTATACCACTGGAGAGATGGGCAGAGAAGAACAGTCTGAAATTCAACAATGGCAAACGCAGGGTCCTGCTGTGGGGGAAGAATAACCCCACGCACCAGTACAGGCTGGGGGCTGGGCCTGCTGGAAAGCAGCCGTGTGAAGATGGACCTGGTGTACAAAAGATGGGTCCTGGTGTACAAAAAGCTGTCCACGAGCCAGCAGTGTGTTCTGGGGGCCAAGGAGGCCAATGGGGCACATTACGAAGAGCGTTGCCAGCAGAGCAAGGGATGTGATCCTGCCCCTCTACTCAGCCCTGGTGAGGCCTCCTCTGGAGTGCTGTGTCCAGTTCTGGGCTCCCCAGTACAAAGGAGATATGGAGCTCCTGGAGACGGTCCATCAGAAGGCTACAAAGATCAGTAGGGGACTGGCGCATCTCTGTTACGAGGAAAGGCTGAGGGAGCTGGGCATTTTCAGCCTCAAGATGAAACAAATTTATAAGGAACCTTATCAATTTCTACAAGTATCTGCATGGAAGGTGTCAAGAGGATGAAGCCAGGCACTTCTCAGTTGTGCCAAGCAATAGGACAAGAGACAATGGGAAGAAACTGATGCACAGGAAGTTCCACTTGAATATGAGGAAGAACTTCTTTACTGTGTGAGTGACCACGCACTGGAATGGGCTGCCCAGAGAGGTTGTGGAGTCTCCCTCACTGGAGATACTCAAGGACCACCTGGACACAATCGTGTGCCATGTGCTCTAGGATGGCCCTGCTTGAGCAGGGAGGTCGGACCAAATGACCCACTGTTGTCTCTTCCAACCTGACCCATCCTGTAATTCTGTGATTTTTTTAATGCAATGAAGTAACATATACTAACTAGCCTTTTGCACATTAACAAAGAGAGTGATAACTGTTCTGGCACTTGGCACGGTGACGACACCGTGCCTGCTGGCACCATTTGCCAACCAATGCCCCCAAGTAACATCCTACGCTAATGCCAAAAAGGAAAGTGGCAGAGAATAAAGCACTAACAAGCTAACAGCTTCATGCACAACTTTGCACATTTTGGCAACTTTCTAACAGAAAAGTAAAATGAGGCTTCAAATTATGTGTTGTGCCTCCATCTAAAGCAGGCAGCAGTGAGCCTACTTGAGGCATGAAAATACTCATGTGTGCTGCGCATGTGCATATGCATCTGTATCTGTATGTACACAGATCTCCTGGCACCCACATGTGAATCACGGGAACACTTCTGAGGCAAAGAATATTTTTACATCTTTTTGTTTCTCAGGAGAACTGTAAGGGGGGTTTTCAGGATTTTGCTAAAGACAGTCCCTAGTTTGCTCTTGCAGAGTACTTCTTCTCCGCCACCCCACCTCCCAAACTCTCCTCAGTTTGCTTTCAGAGTAAGGAGGTGCTGCTTGATCCCTCCCACTTTGGCCAGGAATGAGGTGCCTGAAGTGCTCTGCTCCATTCCCCTCTCTGCCTCCATCCAGGGAAAATGCCCCCCTTGCTCAGGGACATGCAATAGCCCGCGCCAAGCTAAATGCATTTAATCTATCTGCTCCCTGAAAACCACTTCTCCCATGCTTCCTGTCTTAGTTGAGAGTAAGCGGGTTAATTCCTGTTGCAATATATTTGAACCAGATGTACTTTTATTTTTCCCCCACAGCCAGAAAGAAAGGGGGAATTGCAAAGTTTTCCTTCTCCTTTGAAGGAAAATCTACAATTTGGTTACTGAGTCAGCTCCAGATCTCGCATAAAAACACCTTGGCATCCAATTCCTCCTCTACTGTATTGCACTTGCATGTTTTCCTTTGGCATTTATGGGGGCTTTAACACAATATATCTGTTAGAAATATTCCCAGTGCACAATGCCCTAAATAAAATAGGAAGAAGATTACACCCTGGTTAGCACACCAGAATTTTATGTCAGAAACACTAGTAGCCAAAATGCCTGCCTTTGTCATTGGAAACCTCCTCAGGAGAAGAGTCAGCTCACAGTACTAGAGGAAAAGCCCAAGGAATGTATCAATACACATCAAGATTTAGGAAAAACAACAGCAGAGAAATCTGTTCTCCCAGCGCCACTAATAAATAAGGTATTAAATCGTTAAGATTTCAATTACAAGGGAAGAATGTGGCTAACCAAATAAAAGCAGGAGGAGTTGAAATAAGTAGTAGGTTAAAGATTAATATTCCGGGTTCAGAACAAAAGGATGCTCTTTTGTGGCACTGTGCTTATGCCTCTGAATGTAAACATTGTTCCGAGAACCATTTTTTCTTTGCCCAATCTTTAAAGGGTAATAAATTAGACCTTGGACAGCCATACAAGCTGCTACTAGATGTGAATGTGAATGTGTCTGTAGAAAAGGCTGACTTTCAATCAAAGTCTATTGAAAGAATAGTTGGATTTTCTAAAGAAGCATGTTGTGCCTATTAACCAACTTACAAAAGGGGCCATTTTCTTGATTTATGTTTGGTTGCTATAGAGATCTTGCAGTACAGACTGGCAGGTGAAGCTCCCATTTAACAATCTCACAGGTTTTTCTTAGCTGTACTCGGAGGACACAGAGCTACAGTAGGTAAAAACCACCACACAAATATAGCCTATCTGTCAAACTTAAAGATCAGATTTAAGGCTTTTCAAGAATTTATCGGGAATATGGTAGAGTTATTACACAATCTTTGCCTGCAAATGTTTTACATCCTGAAAAATCTTATTGCAGCAAGCTGCTTCAGCTCTGTTTGGTTTTGTCACTTCTTATTCAGCAGGTAATTACGTGTGAGCAGGATTCCAGCACACTGCAGGGTTGTCATTTATTTGTGCGTTTTTCTGCGAAACATGCAACACATTCACAAGGAAGAACCTTTGCTCTGCAACAACGACTGATGCCAATGTGTGCAGGAAGGTGTCAACTAAAATGGTGGTGGTAATAATAATAATAATAATAATAATAATAATAATAATAATACCCTTGCCATGAAACTCAAAAAACCCAGAGAACATGCTACTGAGAAACAACATGTCATGTTGAAGTCACATGAAATACTTCTGCGTGTCAATAGGTCACAGGCAATTCAAGATGTGGACTTTAAAATGTTATTTTATAAGACCAGGTCTTCTGCCTAAACTCTAACAATAGGTAGCTATGCAGAAGCTAGAGTCCTGGAAGAGGAAATTATCAACCTATGTGATGTTCCAAACAGCAACCCCAGAGGAAAAATTGCAAATCTGCATGGCAATATATACTTCAAGTCAAAACCAAATAAAACCAAATCAAATGCATATGTAGGATGCCAGTCTTTCTTTAGTTGCATCTTGGCATTGACAGATACAATATCAAATGTACAAAACTGAAAAAGTATTTTCAAAAAGAAAAAAGAAGCAGAAATATTATTCTTACCATATTTAACACGAGAAAAAAAACTCACAACAATTATTTCTATGTGACTTCTTGATTCAACAAGGAATTTCCAATGGCCTTCCTTATCAAAAAGGAATTTGTAATTCATAAACCAGTGATTTAAACAAACTAACAAATTTTGAAAAAGGCAGTGCCTCAAAGCTTCCTTACTTATCAGTATCTTCTACATTACTTCCACCACACTATTAAAATTTTTTAAGAAATAGAGGGGGACAAGGAAAATGATAAATTAAAGCATTATGGCTCCCTATCATTTTACAGAAGTAGTACAAACTGATAGGGGTGCTTTGGCAGAGTCAGTCCCACGGTTCCCCTTACCACGACCTCACTATTCACAGCCCATGCTCCCTCACCAGCAACTCCCACCTCTTGCCAGGAGAAACAACCAGTTTCTCCTGGCAAAACGAGAAGTTTTGCTTCTCTACCCTGCACAAACCCATCATGTTCACTAGGCTCACCCAGTCAGAATCAAACTGCACTCACCATCAATGAAAAATACCAAAACCACCTTTTTTTTACAGTTATTGCATGAAGTTGCTCCCAAGGAGGCCTGAGTTCAGTTCCTGAGGTGTATTTAGTGTTTGCAGAACAAAGATGATATTGAGGGGCACCAAACATCTGGAGCCACCAATGGTTGGGAAGGCAGCAGCACAGCATGAGATGGATGTAGGTAGAGTAACTTCCGTGTGCAAAGGCAGCTTAATGCAACGCTTATCAACACACAGACGTGAGAGTCATAGAAGGCATTAAAAAGTGTTAGAGAATAAATGGTTACCTCTTGCTAAGGCCAATACAGATGTCCCTCCAGAGGCAGATGGTTTCAGGGTTGAGGTTGGTCAGGCCTTGTACAGCTGAAGTTACTGAAAAGGAGCTTTGCCACCAGGTTCAAGAGGGCAGGACGGAGGCTTGGGCAGGAGGAGCTCTGACGTCAGGCACCCAGAATTCAGCCTCTCCAGAAATGAACTTCCCTTTCTAACCCCCTGTCAGAGCAGAAAGCTGCAAAAGCTTGCTTATGGTTAAAAGGGGGAGGGGAGGATAATTGCAGTAATCTTCAAAGGATTTGTTTTAATTTTTGCTGAAAGGACAAGCAAGTCTTTCGTTGTTTGAACATATGGCTTTTGGGGAGAGGGCTCCAAGATATTTCATTACTGCTCTTTTGAAATTTTGCTGATTATCAGGAACAAATACGGCCTTAACACCAGAGCTGTGATGAAGAGAGATGACTTCCTTGTAAAGCTCCTCGTTGTTTGCATCCTAGTAATTATTCGGCAAATGGATTCCACCTGTTGTACTTCACCCAGCACATACAGATGGGACTGAAATATATCCTGGATTTATATTTTATTTGGACTAACAAAGCCAGGATTTGAATTCAAGGGGCAGTGAAGGAACTAAGGATGTTCTGCATCAGAGACTTGGAAAAAGAAATACAGGGCTTTGGCTGTGGCCCTTCTGCTCAGATTATCTCCAAATACTTTACACAGTGACTCCTCCTAAGGAAAGCGGGAGCCATCAGATCCATTACACTCTGCTGCTGAACCCTGTCTCAGGCCTCCTTCTTGACACATTTCTTTAACTTCCTGTAATTTATTTTTCACATTAAAATCACTGGCAATATTTTGACCATCTCCTCCTTTAACTCCAAACCATGATGAAGGCAGATTTGACTGCTAAAACAGTATTACACAATATCTGTCATCCAGATTGGACAGTAACTTATTAGACCTGTTTTATTGAAAGTCTGCATGTCGGCATTTTGCTTTTATACCTTGCATGTGTTTTTAGTGTTGAACTTGGCTTTTCCACGAATCTTATAAACATAAAAAGCACAAAGACTGAAATCCAGTCCCTGCTGAAGTAATGGGATTTTTGTCACTGATGTCCACAGGGTAGGATTTCAACCCAGATTACTAACAGATTTGGGTTTTTAACAAAAATTTCAATTTGAGTCTCTCCAATGTACACCTTTTGACTGGAGAGGTCAGTAGGGAGGAAAAAAAATCAGGAAGAAATACTACTATTAAAATCACATTCTAGACAACATCCCTGTGCATGTGCATGCACACCCACATCTGGAAAAGCTGCTGAGAGCACATAGAGTCACACAATGCCTGGCACTCCAGCTAAGAGCACACCAGTTTTAGACCTGGAATCTCTAAATCCCTTAGGATATGTCCAATATCTTAGAAGCTCTAAACAGTGGAGACAAAGAACACTTAATGCCGATCCCCTAACCATAAAAAAAAAGTCTATTTTCTACCTTCTGTCATTCTACAGGATACAGCATACTAGATTTTGGTCTTCAATATACATACGCATGGTGCATATATATGCAAACACAAAAGGCTGGCAATATCCACGTGGAAAGGTGCTGCATCATATAGTAAATTAATTTACTGAACACATCTCCCGCCTTTTGCCTGGTAACTCTGGGTCTTTTTCAGTTTCAAGGCAGCTAAGGTCCTTTCTAAAGCTGTGCATTGTAATTCCTTGAAAAGCAATGAGGGTAGGGAAAGAGGCCATCTTCTCCCTGCTCTATGCAGAAAGGGACAACTCTGGGAATCTAGCTTCTTTGTTGTCGTGAAAGTTTAACAACTACCTTCAGCTCCACCAGCGAGCACCAAAGGTTTGGCGTGACAACCAGCTAAAACTTGAAGGTTATAACATCAGCCCTTGTAAGAGAAAAGTTCTTAGGTCATTTCTAAAGGTGTTTTGCTGTTTAATAAGCATACCTCCTCACTCTGCAGGAGCAGGATTTTGGGAAAAACGTCACAATAAAACTTAAAGCCCTCCAAAAGATTCTTAAATAGCTTTTCTATAACCCATATGGCATATAAATGAATATAGGATAGTGTTGTGTAACAAGTTTATTGGCATACCGTTGGTATGGCCAGATTACTTATCCTTTTAGTGTGCAACCTTAGACTGCAGCCATCCTAAATGCGTGCTGATAAATCCTAAACCTACCGGTCCACTGTGCATCATTTGTTCTTTGTACATACACTTCTCTTGGAGTACGTAAGTAGATATTTACATATAAAATTCTGATGGGGCACAAAGGATTTGATTAATGCATTCCTTTGTAAACCCACCAAACCAACTATGTTTTTTATCACTGATAAAACCTCTAGGCTTTTAAACTCACAAATGTATTTTAACAATTGTTAAGCTGCTGTTATGGCCTGTGAAGGTTCCTGGTCTGGTAACAATGGAAACTAGAGTCTTATGTTTATCTTCAGGCCAGGACGGATGGAGGCAGCAACAGTATATGCTTTCCTAAACTGACCTGCTAATGACCTGAATCCTGCCCTGAGGGGTTAGTATCCCTTGGAGTAAGAGGATATTTAGCTCTGATGCCTGTTCAACCTACTCATTTAAAAGAAATTGCCTCATCCAAGCTAAGGGGTTTAGATCCTATTCTCCAAAATTAATCATTCATGCATGTTATTTCAGAAACATAGATGTTAGTTATGAAAAATACATGCATTAAAACCTGAGCAGTCTTGTACCACAAAAATTAATATGGCCAGTGCCAAATGTTGAAGAAAACTTCAGTATTACAAAGACTTGATAATGGGTTTGACTGCTTGTTCCTTTCAATAGTCCAACTTCAGTGTGTCTGTTTTGTGCATCAGCCATTCTCATGTCTCTGCTGAACCAAGGCCATCCAGGGATACCAAGTTCTTTACTGACTAGCTTCCTCCCTTAGAAGGAGGGAGCAAGCAGTTTGGATTAGAGTGACTTCATTCACTCTTTGGATAAAGCTGATCTGTCCTGAAGTTATAATAAATTCAACTACACTAAATAACTCTTTTGCTTTATCATATGCATGTGCATTTTACATGTTTCTGATCAAGATCAGAGACGGAAAAGGGCACAGGATGGCTATTTCCACGACATCCTCTCACACATCTGGAGATTACTGACACAGCGTTCCAGAAGGATTGTACAGTTTGGGAAACCCCAAGATGTTCTGAGCACTTACAAACCCAAATGTGCAGCCTCACCAAGCACTACCAAAATACCACACTCTCTAATTTTCTTCATTATCACAGACTAATGATATGACCAGGACTTCCTGGAGTCTATGCTCTCTTCTTTACCTCTGTGTACATCTGCCACTCAGTGTTGTCCAAATTCAGAGCAGTACTTACTATTATTCTATTACAGGTTTTCCTTGAATGCTAATCCTCTGGGAATCTGGCATCCCAGTTCAGAGCAAATCCTTTTCATTCACATGCTCAAAACAAGAACCCAGTTTACCATTCTGCAGAAATATCAACAACAAGAATTAAATAAAATTGCATGTTTATTTAAGTTTCTCGGCACAGTTCCCATCCAGATAATATCACCAGCCTGAAAAAGTCATAAAAAAAGTTTGCTGAAATTTTGCACCTAAATCATTTCAATGTCTTGGAAAATGTTCTCCCTCTTCAATTCCCCTTCCTCTCCCTCAACCCCCTCCAATGAAAGAAAATAAGTTTGTATTTTAAACATTAACTTTCAGGTAAATTCTGCTGTGCAGATCTAAATATTACTTCCTAGGGATATTCCACACCTCCAGAAGCAACATTTGCCTTCTTCAGCATGTGGCAAAAAAAAAAAAAAAANCCACACACATGGCTATGTGTGAATCTACCTGCCACCACATTCATCATACATATGTACATAAAAGTATTTAGCAGTAAAGCCTTTCTTGAAGATTTTACAGTTATTTCCTTGCTCCTGGAAAACTTTTCAAACTTACAGTCTCAACTGCCTTTGAAAACAAACGATTTGCTTCTGCACATGAAAAGCACACTACCTACCAACCGCTCTTTGCCAGTATGAACAACAAATACTAATAAATCATAGTATTTGAGGAGATCAAAGCCTGTTCTTTACAACTTTTCTCACTTCAACACATACCAGGCATGGAGCTAGGTTATCCCAACAGCTGGGATGAGAGTCAAACCAGAGCACCTGAGGCTTTCCAGCAGGTTGCACCTAATGCTCCTGCACCAGTGGGGGAAACACCTCCTCATCTCCCAACAGACAGACAATGTTTCTGCTTTGCTCACTTCTACCAGCCACTACCTACTCCTATCTATCTGCTCCTATCCTATCTGCTCTGACTGATTCAGAATGGGTGCAGCCTGGGCCCACCAGGGCTGCCCAGAGCCATGACCTGGAGCCTCGGGTGCTGAGCAGAGATAGGAACATACCTGGGCACGCCTACAGCACTGCAGACAACAAAAACTCACAAGCTGTTGCTCAAAGGCCCCACCAGCCAAAGGCCTGCAGGCAGCACTTCTGGAAATATGCCCAGGCAGGTGGCCTGCACCTCTTGGTATGAGGTTGGGGATCCCAAGGCAGTCGGTGACCTTTATCCCGGCAGCTCCAGCCCAGGGATGTAGCAGAGCACAAGTGGTGTTGGTACATACCCACCCCTGGATCCAGGTGCACTGTTAACAAACCTGTCTTTCCCACAGAGCCTGCAGAACAATACATTTTATATTCTAATGAAGTAATTATTAAAATAGGTAATTATTGAAATAACCGCATCAACTCCCAGTCATTAAAATCCTCCTAAACAGAACTGCATGATGGCTTAGGCTATTAGAAAGCTTGGCAGCCACCCAACGCCTACAATAGCTTCTAATTAATTGATCTCACCTCTAATCTGCTATTGTTAGCCTAGTGCTGATCATTTGTTTGGCCTACAGATCCTATTGCCCCTTTCATTTGATTGTATTTGTTACTGTACCCTCTCTATCTCTTTCAATTAAGCACAGGTTAAGTGGTTCAACCGCAAGAGAATAGGAGATAATGGCACCAATCAAAGTAATCTCTTTAATTTGCTAAATGGATTACAGGGAAACCCCAGCCAAAGTGAAGTCATAGCTGGTGGCCTTCACTTGAACTATACACAAAGAGTATCTAATTATTAACCCACCACATGCCAAACTTTACAGATATCCAATAAAACAACACAGCAGTCCCGTACTAGCGAGGTTGCTCTCATTACAGGGTTTTCCACTGTAAAATTACTTTGACTGCAAAATCCTTGTATCAGTGTCTTTCCAAGCATGCCATACGCTGCACTTTCAAGTGCAACATATCTAGATATAACAATCAAAACACTGCACTGCATACCAGTCAAGGGAGTGGATTTATAATCTCTTTAAGGACATGCTTGTGGTAGAGTTCATTTTTCATATTTGTACTATAAATGCAAATGCAGCTTTGCAGCTAGCATTGCTTCTGCTGACTGGAGAAGTTTTAATAGTAAATAAGCTTTGTCCTTAAACTGGCAAGTGAGTTTCTTCCCCCTCTCCTCTTTCCTCTGAAGTGTTTTTGAGCAAGCTGTCTGACAACAGAGCTTCACACCCAGTACTTTGGCTGTGCATGTCCTTGGCTAATCAGTCAGGCAGTGAATTCAAGAATGTGAGCTGCATGAGACGGAGGGTCATTTCCTTGCAATGACACAGAGAGTGGGGCATCAGAAAGAAAAAAGGTAGGAGGGGACAACAAGATTTCATGCCAAAGGAAGCTCAGCTTGTTGGAGAAGCAGAATTTCTTATGAGCAGCTGGATCTCTGGCTTTTCATAATAAAATGTTTTTATTAGTGACAAAATAGAGATTACCAAGTACAAATCTACTGCTTCTGGCAGAATTCAACTTGCATCAGATGATGGGCCAGTGAAACAGAATATGGTATCATTTTGCACTTACATTTTGCCTGTGGTTGGTTGATTTCAAACAGAATGATTACATTAGCCTCAAGCAGAATATCTAAGTAAAATCTCCTTATTAACTTAAAGGAAAGTGAGGTATATGGAGAAATAATAACCTATACTCCAGGCTGGATGACTTCAGATCCTACAAAAAGTCCATTAAAAATGGAACAGAACTTTTGCTTTCCAAACCTGACACCTGGCCCACAAGAGAACACTTATTTCTAACATTCACTACAGTTGTCTTGCAAAGTCAAGAGCTACAGTTTTGATTTCTGACTTAGCTTTTTGCATCCTCACTTGTTTGGGCACCAAAGCTTCAGTACTTGGATTTATTGTCAACTTTACACAGTTTTGTGATGGTATGGTTCCAGGTCATATCCACGCAATACAGGCACAGACAAAGAAATTATATATATGCATCTCCAAATTTCCAGCAACGCTCCCAACACAGCATGCCTCTGTTCCAACGAGATGTCATATTTCATAACATGTTTTTGTTTGCATGGTAACTGGCCAGTAACTTGGCATTCTTCTGCCGTTCTGTGTTTCGACACCAGTTCAAGCACTAACTGCTTAAAGCTGAGCACATACTTCCTGCATTATTGAATTAGCAACTACATATACACACTATAAACTTCAGCAAAGTCCTTGTAGCAACTGCTTATATAGCAGGTATGGTTCCACAGGAAAATCACAGCTGACCCCAGGTTTGTCACCCACAGTCACCTAAAGGTACACACACCAGGAACCTGCTTACTCTGAACATGAGCATTTTGAAAAAAAAAAAAAGTTCTTTATGGGTGTAGTTTGGGGAACAGGGTGAGATGCTCTTCTTTTTCCACTCCCCAGACCTCAGGCTCACTATGCACTGCCCTGCTTACTATGTCCTGGCCTGAGGCACTCAGGACATCTCCATAGGCTCCCTCCACTCATCCAGACAGGAAAAACAGGGGCTGCTCTCCACAGGATGTGGGACCTGGTCTGGCTCACTGGAGAAGTGCTGCAGTATCAGCAGCTGCAACCAGTAGGGACTGGGAACCAGGCTGGGGGATGGGATCCTTCAGCCACCCTGTCATCTGCCAGATAATACTTGTCCTCCTCCTCTTTTACATACATCACACAAACAGATCAAAAAGATCTGGAGCATGAGCTGCAGCTCATTTCCATTTTTACCTCTAACAAGTCCTTATGGAGATTCACTTTCTGCCCACAGCGATCCATTGTGCCTGCGTATGCACACCTGACCTAAAAATACATGGCTGGCTGACACCTTCAAGCATGGAGGAAATCAAGTGCCTAAATTTCCAAATGTCTTTGCCATTTGAAAGCACACATTAGGCTATATTCTGCTTTCCAGCTGTCGCAGCTCTAACAGCCTTAATGGATTTAACAGATAAAAACAGCTTTCCAGACTTTACCCAGGAAAAAATATTTTGCTATTTTAAATCATCCTATTTTTCAGGTAATTCATAAAGATTAAACTGGGCAAAAGGGAAGGTGGAAGCTTACCCAGTAGTATTGTTGGGCTGGACGATATTCAGAAAGCTCAAGCTTTGGGGATCTGTGGTGCTGATTCAGCCCATTCACAGAGCCAGGGGTCAACCCACAGCTCTACTTCTCTGGAATGCAGAAATATTTATTCACATCTGGAAACAGCCCATCTGCACTGGAAACTTTTCTAGCATTTTCTCTTCTATTATGATACAAAAGGTACCAAGCAATCCTCTTCTTTTTTGCATTGTTGTTCTGTTTATCCAACAGTCTTCCCTTCCATTTATATATCTACATTAAATAAGCAAGTCATGCCTGTTAGGACGTAAATCAAAATGCTCTGAATTCTGCCAGAGTGGGTACCAATAACACAAATTGGGACATAAATATTGAGGCCCTAGTAATCCTCCCTCAGCGAGTGAGCCAAATAAGAAACCAGGTGAAGCCCTCCCTTTTTAATTCTGCTGAACTATTGCTATTAGCATGGAGGCACCCCAACACACACGACTCCCTGGCTCGAGTGACGGTTTTCAACACCACCTTAATTAAACCTGCTCCAAGCAAATTTAATCAGCGTGGCAAACAAAATGGCTTCTGAAAGCAGGGAGCACTTTACATCAGGGTTTCCAGCACAACTGTCAACAGTGCTGCGAAAACATTTTGCTAAGCATCAGTGGCGACTTCTGGTTACAAAGAAAATAATTCCTATTGCAACTCTTTGAGCAAACCACTTTAGAAAGATCCTGAGGAAAAGCGAACGCAGGGAAGACACTTTCCCATCTGCATTCCATCCCTTTCAGTTTCAAGAGGAACTTCTAAGAGTGTCTGAAATCCGCCCCTATGTTTAATGTCAGTGGTAATATTCCAGGACTTAAATTCGGATCACAGACAAATCTATTCCTCTTTTTGCTGTTCTTTCCTAAGTGTCTGCTTACGGTCAGGGCAGAAGACAGATTGCTGGGCCAGACAGACCCTGGGTCTGAGCCGGTACAGCCTTCCTTGCAATATGTTTCCTACACTACCCTGTCACAGGCAGTGCAGAAACTATTTGCTCTTTCTTTCTTCTGGCTGTATGAAGTCTATTATTTAGGTAATTACACTAGGAACTGTACCAAGTAAATGGTTTCCTCCCCTATTGATGCAAGACAAGTCTCGAGACTGACGATAATTCCATTGCCTTGCTATACAAATAACATAAATCTCACTGATGGATATTTTGCATGATCTCTGATTGAAAACAGCCCTGAAAAAATACAACTGTCTTTAAGTCCTTTATTTCCTAAACCCAAACTACTGTGGAAGCAAACAAAAAGCAACTCTTTTGTTGAGCAAACTACGACAGTGCTGTTAAGGAAAGCCCCAAGATGGATATTTCTATTAATTTCTGTATCCAGCAGCACAGGCAGAACTGCTCAAGAGCTGCCCTCCCTCCTCCACACCACCAGCCAAAGCTGTGCTGGGCAAAAGGCACAGAACTCCCCTTGCAACCCATTTGCTGTAAAAAATAGCTGGTATTGGCAACGAGGGCAGGCAAATAAAGAGGAGATGTAAGGCAGTGGTACAAACTGTGATCTCCTACTCCCAGGGACCATAAGGAGAATGGGGACACCAACCTCTGACAGGGCTGGGGTCAAAGCCCTCTCTTCGTGCACATCACTGGAGCCAATTGGCATTCCCATGGTTTTGCTGCCGTGTACCCCATTAAAATGGATGTTCTTAGGGACTACAGCCCTGTTGCCTTTCCTCAGCAGGGACATGTTTTCTGCACTCACTACAGACCACAGATTCCCGAATGCCCAGTGCTAGAGAAAACATCTAAAGGCACAGTTACATCCAGATAATAAAGTTTCATCTCAAACAGTTTAGTTCAAATGCAAAGATGAACATACACACAGTTCATGAAAAGAAAGGCCCTTTGCAAGGACTGCTTTTAGCAGCCAAGTGTAAAAAACCAAGAAATTTGCAAAAAAAACCCCCACCAAACAACCAAACCAACTCAAAAAAATTAGCAAAAAAAAAAAAAAAGAAATTGTCTTTTAATTCCTGTTGTTAAGTCAAATATTCCATCTCTCTGTCAATAAGCACAGACTTCTTCACAGGCTCTATACTAATTCCTATGCTTTTCAGGCAATGAACATGTAAAAAATTTAATACTACTTCAGTAGGAGTTAAACACAAATGAAAATACCTTATGTCTAGAGCACTCTGCCAGAAACCATCTGCTAAAATCTCCAATTTAAACTTAGGCTTATGACATGCCTGGTTACTACTGCAATCCCAAAGTAATGGGAAATGCAGGAGAAAACGGCAAGCCTTGGTGCCTTTCCTACTAAACCTCCAACAAATCTGTGAAAAATATCTCCTTCTTGAGAGGTGTAGCCTTCCCTCCTAATATTCAGTTTTAATCTGCAGAGGAAAAATAGCTTTCTTAGCTCAGAACAACCAGGTTTTTTTCTTTCTCCAAATAGAAGTGTTCTCTAAATACGACCCAAATGATCAGGTAATTTTGCTTCGACCAAAACTGAATTGTTTCAGCAAATCAACCTTTTGCAATTTGCAGCCATCTTAATGCCACCACGCTGTCTGAAGAACCGGGTTTGCACGTATTATTTACACAGTAGCAAATACAATGCAGTTAGAACCTGCTCGGAGTTTTTAGACTGAGGATACACAGAAAAGCGTTGCCGCTGCACAGTCCCACAGGGCTCTCCAGGCTGCCTGGTTTGGCTGGAAGTGAAGCAGCATCTAGTGCTAGCCAAGGAAATGCTATCACTCAAAGACACTGAAATAACCGTGGAAAGAAGACACCACGCAACAACACAGCACTCCTATAGATCTACTGTAGAAAAGCACCTCTCTTCAAAACTCTTAAAGAAAAATTGGAATTGCTCAGTAAAATATTATGGATTACTAATCAGAGAGGAAAACAAACAAACACGAAACCTTTTACAGCTTCAGCAGAGCATGTAATATAACTTAAAAAAAACCAAAACACCTAAGCAGTTTCAACCCTCAGGCTTTAAACACACTATTCACGTGATTTCCCAGACAAAATTTAAATCCACCAATATTTCAACAGTTCCCTAAATTAATAAGCTATACTATTTTAGCAAAATCTGTTCAAACAATTGAAAAACAGAAAGTGAGTGGTGTCAATTAGACACTAGCTGAAAGTCCTGATGTATATTAAAATATGAAAAGTATCTAGAAGTTAAGACTTTAGAAAAATATTAATATAAAATACCTATGAGTACAATCTTTGAGGAAAAATAATGTGTTAAGCCAAGTACATATGGAAGCATCTAAAATTACAAGCTCTTATTCCAACTCCTGGTTATTCAGTAGCTAATCTGCACTGGAAGAAGGTAACTAAATACAAATGAATTGTTAAGAAAAACACCCAGTATTTGCTTGAATATTTAACAGCTGGAACAGCTGGACTGGATTACCGAACAATGAAATTCAGTGTGCAGTCAGGTAGCAAGGCAAGAAAGCTCCGTGAACAAAGCCATGGCAGAAGGGAATAAAATAATAAGCATTTATAACAATCATTTTTTTCTTCTTCTTAACCAGCTATTAAATCTCACACTGAATGTCCCATTTCATAAATACATGTGAATCAAATCAACACATCTAGAAGCCAGTTTTAAAGGTTTTTAAAGGCTTCTTAATTTCATTTGATAGTGACAGGATAAAATGGGATTTCTTTTTTTTTTTAATTGAACGTGTTGGATTCCCAGTGCTGGAAGGATGTTAAATTTTATTTATTTATTTATTTATTTGAAAGTATATGAAATCTCAGGAACTTTTTCAATCACCCCTTATCTTCACTGGCTGCCATCACTGAAAGCAAGAGGCTTATCTCAGATATTGACCCATGACAGTTTTATTGAAATTGTGTGAATCTGCTCTGATGCTCTCTGAAATATACGAAAGTGCAGTACATGCACAGAGACCCGGAACAATTCCTGAGGGACACGGGCCCACAATATGCAAAGGTGTCTCTGGATGAGGAGTTCTAGCTCAGCGATGGAGAGCAGTGGGGATAAAGGAAACCATTTTTCATCTTTCTGTTTCTGGTCCCCACAAGCTCATGGATCATCTCCTCATGAGATGACAGCAAATGAGATCCAGTCCACCTAATTCAGATGGACTCTCTTGCATGGGCATATTACACACAAGTATTATTCTTCAAACCTTGCTTAAATGCTAGCTGTCTAATGGCAATTCCATTTGCAAACTTTCAAAAGCATCGTTTTCTTTCCAGTACAAGGAAGCTGAATGCTTATTTTACAAGGACTGCAGCCCTGGTGTCTAAAACCTGGATTCTCGT
Source organism: Cnemophilus loriae (assembly GCA_013397755.1). Classification (NCBI taxonomy): domain Eukaryota; kingdom Metazoa; phylum Chordata; class Aves; order Passeriformes; family Corvidae; genus Cnemophilus; species Cnemophilus loriae. The sequence goes on from VZTF01002191.1 coordinate 2,798,732, forward strand.
CTGATCTGTAGTGCTATTTTGACCTGAACCTTCTGCTCCCTGGAGATGGACTTGATGGTCCTTCCACCGCCAACTTCCGCCTCCAGCTGCTTCATTTTCCCGATTCAGTGAAACATCTGCTGTCGAGTGGCTCTTCTGGTATCAATATCACTGCAATAGTCAGGCAGTCCAACACCAGGGCCATGAGTACAGGGTAGATATCCCAACAGACTGATCACCAATCAGTCAATGAGAGTGACCAAGTTCAATCTCAACAAACTTTTCTGAGAGGGAGCCAACACCTCATCAGGATGACCAAAGCCTTGGAAAACACAGCAATATGGAAGACACTGTCAAGTTCAGGCAGTTGATGCTGTGCCAAAAGACCCATCAGAGCTGCTTCAGATCCTCAAGTGGAATTCCTTTATGTTCAGGCACTGACTTGTCTTGCCAAATATTTCTAATGCGATTTGCATACCTCAGAAAAGATCCCAAACTTTGCAAGTTAAGCCAAAACACAAGCCCAGCCAAAGCCTCCACCTGCGCAAAATGTTTATTTTTAGCAGCTGCAGACTTAGGGGAGCCTGGCAATAAATTTGACCTGCAGCTGCTCATCATGCCAACACTGTGTCAACAAATGGCAGGCTGGCAACGAACACATTAAACACAGCGCTATCCAATTTATTCAATGCATTCCTAATCAGAGGGGAGACAAATGGTGGTACATGCTGGAGATCCAGATTTAGAGGAGGCTCCTGTTCATCCATTTGAGAAAGATCTGGCTTGAACTGCCTTACTTTCTTGTTGGCCAGTTCCATCCATGCCCATTCATGGATTAGGTTGTTTGTTTACTATTTTGCAAAGGAAGTAGGTGCTTAACAACAGATGTTTGATCACAGATCTTTTCATTGGACTTCACTGTGAGCAGGGGAAAATGAAACAAAACACTGCAAAAGTCTAGCTGCAACTCACATCCCCAGACCTCTCTCCTTACTCCAGTCCTGGTGGGAGGGAATTACCCTGGGTGCACTGGTGAGATGCTGCATCCAGGCAGCATGTGCTGCTGAACAGCTGTGCAATGCCCAAGGTTGCACAGCTTTCTGCTCCCACCAGCAATGGCAAAGAAGAAGGCAGGGACCAAGCACACTGGGGAACTGAGGAGCCCACAGCATTCCTCTGCGCCTTCCTTGGTCATGCCATGGCCTGGAAAGGGACCAGGCAGGGCTCTGGTGCAATGGAGCAAGGCAGGAAGGAAGAGACAGTGTTTCTCAGTGGGAACGTAGCAGTGACGAGGAAGGAGGGAAAAGACAGGGAGTAGGACGGTCTTTGTGCTTGGGTCTGGGGCAAACAGGCGAGGGAAGACAAAAGCCCATGGCTGTGATCCATTCAGTTTCTGTGCAGCTGAAACACCCTGAGCCAGCACCGGTTTTGTCTTTTTGTCTTTTCTCAGGCCAAAGGAAGACACAAACACGTGTGGAAACAAGACCTTGGGTCAGGCCCATCTCGTATGTAGGACCTTGCACTACCCACTGGCTAACCCACACAGCTTTACTGACTCAGCCCAAACCCCAGTAGGGTTTGGAAAGCACTATTGATCCCATGGGCTGAGTCAGCCAGTGCAGCACTCCCAGCAGCTCTGCTTGCGGAGAGGCTCGGGGACTGTCACCTCCTGTTCCCAGAGCAAGAGTGTGATGGAGAGGTGAAATATTTGATTTCAGGTAATGGAGAGGTTGTCAGCTGCTCTCTTTTTTTTCCAACATCCTTGCCAGATTATTCACAGCTAAATTTAAATGGAGAATAGTTTCACAGGTGAAACAAATACGAGGCCAGACTGCACGTCACCTTGTTACCTTTGCTGTCTTGGCTAAGTGAGGTAGGTTTCTTAATTCTGCTGTGCTCAGTGATGATCAACGTGCAGCCCTGGCAGTGTTTGACTCTTGGGGAGGCACCACTTATGGCACCTGTGTCGGGCACGGGCTTGCCCAAATGCCAAGGGGACTTGCGGTCTGAGAGTCAAATGCCAGCTTTTCTCCCAGCTGAGAAAAACTTCACTGCACAGAAAGCAGGAATGACACACAACCTTCGCATAACCCAACCCCTCTGGGCACATACCTTCAACAGACAGCCAAAAAAAAAAAAAAAAATTTAAAAGCTCTTTATCTGATAGACAAGTTATTATTATACTGAAAGAAGGGAAACATCAGAGACAAAATCCTGAACAGTGCTGACTTCCAACAAATCCCATTAAATGAATAAAAAAACAGAAAAGCCAAGACAATAATGAAACTCTTCACCCTTAATCCTGGATTTATACATATGTTGTAATTAAATATAAATTGACTTTCAAAGCCATTTCAAATAAAAGGGCAGCTCAAGAGGCAGAATGATAGAGAGATCTATATATAAACATCAGTTACATGAATACCTACTTCTACTTAATGCCAACATAACATAACCACCAACAGCTGAATACCCTGTTACACAACACTGGCCAAGTTTTTGTAAATTTGGTAAAGAAATGGTACTTCAGAGGAAACGTAAGAAAACAATGGCCTTGCAGGGGGGAAGCGCATTCATACTACAACCATTTACTCAGAAAAGAAATTGGGAAGAGCCTTCCCTCTTTGAAATCCACTGTTGTGTTCTGTTTTCCAAATACCTGGTGAAGGTATTTTCGGCCCCCACACAATAGGTCTGATTTTGGCCATCCACTGTTAGCCTACGAAATAATTGGTATGTTTTATCATCCTTTCTTTGCAGGATTAGAGGAGGGGAAGGTGGCAAGAAGAGATGCCTCTGGCTGAACACAGGGAGGGTACTTTCAGCAAGAGGCCAGGCAGGTCTCTGGACAGAGGCCATGCAATTTTCCCCCCAGTCAGATCCAGACTGCAAAAAGCTGGGAGTGAGCTGGGCTAATCTCAGAGCTGGCCTTCCTTCCAGCAAAGCACCTGATTGGAGCCCTCATGGGGTACCATCCCACCTGAGATATAGGAGATGCCACATCCTCCATGGGGTTGGCAGCCTCAGACCAGAGCTTGGAACGTCCAGGTTTAGTTTCCAGCTCTGCCAGAAATTCCACATGTTACCCTGGACAGGGAAACCTAATCCCCATGCTTCCCTTCTCCGTTACCTCCGCTCTTTCTGTTTGTCCCTCTCCTCTGATTAAATGTTGAACTCTAAAAGCAGGGGCTGTGTGTTCATATGATGTTTCAAGCAGTGTGGCTTGATAGGATTTGGCACATTCATGTGCGGTGAAATAAATCAATCAGTAGTCAGGAGAGCTACATTACAGCATAGCGTGGGCAGAGACATCTACTACAGGGTCTACCTTTAGTTTCTTGATTTGTTTCCAAGAATCTTAAGGATAATTTTGCTTAAGTATGTAATGAAAGATTAGGGCTAAATCTGTAATAAACATGAAAATGAAGTTATGCCATGCAATGAATAGTCATTATTGTCCTCTTCTTAGTAAAAGTTTATTACACACAAAAGCATTCTGGAGGCATGGGTAGCTATTAAAATGCCTACACACCTAATTCTGGTTTCACTGCTGCACAAAGCAGTGGCTTCATGCACCCCTCTGCAAGATGCCAAAAATAAATGGCAGTTGCTTACTGCAAAAAAAAAAGTGGAGGGGGGGAAATGCAGGAATGTATCTATGCACTGAAACAATCGCTCCCGTTTGTTTCAGCGGAGCTACTGTACAGCAGGAATGAACTGTGCCTGCTGCCTTTTCCAGCTGTCAGTGGCTCACCAACACCACACCTGCCCTGCCTGCCTGCTGCCAAACCCAACCTCTTGGGTCCATTGAAGTAACCACTGGCATCATTTTGGTGCAAATCCTCTGCCACCCCCTTGGTGGAGGACATCAGCGTGGCAGGAAACCTGCTGGAAATGACAGTGACAAATGTTCCAGTACAGAACAGCAAAGCCAGAGACTCTCTTAAACCAGCTGTTACAGCACCCATATTTTAATTTTAATGGCGAATCTTATGGAACAGACATGTTGGAAGAGCAATAAATAATAAGTTATTGTACCCGCTCTTTCATTTTTGAATAGTTAAGGAGATTAATGTACTCGTCTGCATTACTACTCTGAGCTATTCTGAAACGAAATCCCAGGCAGAGCAACTTTTCCATGGCCATGGACGTATCAAACCATGGGCATGCTTTGCCACATGCCTCCACAATACATACTGCAGCATCTTGTTTGGATTGTCTTCTCTAAATAAAAGGTAGATCAATAAATACATTTAATTAGCACATTAGAATAGCCATTATTTGCTCTGACACGTAACGAGGGAAATGAAACAACTTCAAAAGAGATTTGCTCAATTAACACAAGACTTTATAATGGCACGAGAATAAGATCTTATCACACATCTAAATAGCCTGGATTGCAATTTCTCTCTGACACATACTGGCATGCTCCTGACAGTCATACTATCATTAGAGGGATCTGTCTGCACTTCCATGATATCCCTAATCCTCTGTTTTGAATATTTAATAACTATAGCAAATGGAAATCAGTGCACCATACTTCAGAGATAATTCCCGTAACAAGGACGGAGGGGCCGTATTGCTGCAGCCTATTCTTCTAGCTGTTCCCACTCAAACTTCTCAGCATTTCCCTGTGGAAAAGCCGGAAGACCTGGCTTTGTTGTGGGTAGATCCGGCTCTGTCATGCAGTTATCCATAGCTGCAGACCCTGAAATGCAATTCATCAACACAGAGCAAACACAACGCTGGATTATGCACTTCTCCTTTGTGCCTACAGCTGAATCAGCAGCCTTGCTTGGCCACGTGGTACATACAGGTACAGCATGGAGAACAACTCTAAAATTAAGGAAATTCAGCATAAAAAAGATTAATCTCTTCAGTATATTTTTGTTGTTGTTAAAATCTCCAATAGAATATTTTATAAGGGAAACTCACAAAAGTTGTTCTTCAGAGCAGTCACCTCCACGGGGTCTCAAACCTAATGGCGGAATAATTTTTCAATGAAACCATGAACCAGTTTTACTTCAGGCAAAAACACTGAGATTTTCCTTAAAAGACAAGCAAAATTACCTATACATGACCAAGATGCTGCAAGGCTTTCTTGTTAGGACAGTAGCTGAAAAGCAGTCAATAAAGATTTCTCACATCTTCGATTTGTCTTGTCTTCTTTTTTTTTTTAAGAAAGAAAACCTTTCTTGCAAAAAGGAGGAAAAATCTCTCAAAACAGCATTTTTTCAGGCTTGCAACAAAGTATAATTCTAAAACTGTTGGATCAAAAAAAAAAAATCTTTATGGCAACACCTATGACCTCACCAAAAGGCAATGGCAGAAGTCTGCAAAGACAGCAATTCTGTGCAACACACGGGTTCTTCTTTTAATGTACAAATCAAATACCTAATGCCAGTGCTCACTAGGGGTTGTGTTCAGCAAAAAAACCCAGGCAGCTCTACTAGCTGCTACTTTTCAACATCCGCAGATATCTATGAAAAAAATGGTGTAACTGTAAGAAAAACAACAGGCATCTTTCATCTTAACTTACTGTTAATTAAGCCACTCCTATAATTTATTTCTTGGTAATTTTACAAAGAACTTAAGCAACTGTGAACTCAGTTCAAAAGCAGAAAAAAAACCCCTTTCTTTGAAGGTTTCTGTGAAATTCTACTGCATGTGAATGGAAAAAATAACCTTGTCAGTACAAAATGCCTTAAAGGAATCTCCCATCAAAACCCCAGCGAGGATGTAGACTCTTGACTAAAAAGAAGAGATCAGTGCAGTCTCTGGAGACAGTATCAAAGGCAGAGACGCTAAGCAACAGCAGATTTAGCAGATCTCTCACTTCCATCTCTTCACTCCAGGACGCCAGCCACCTCAAGAGACTAGCTCACATCAAACAGAGAAAACGATCAGCTATAGGCTCAAAATTAAGCTTACACGGTTTCACAAAAGACCTGAGTGTTTCTGAGAGATAAATATACAGCTGAATTTCGAACAAGGAGCACACCGACCGCTGACGGCATCCTGCTCGTCTCCAGCAGCTTTGGCGGGAGCCATGGCAGAGTTCCACACACGCAGCGCTGAGGATGCTCACCGGCATCGACAGACTCCCACTTACACAAACACCCTCGCCTTTTAATTCCCCAGGTAAATATGCAAACCACAAGGGTTTGACATCATTTATATAAAGAATGGTTAAAATACAAGTTCAAGAGACACTGCTGAGAAGGACCGGGATGGCTGGACAGAAAGCACTACGGTGTTTGGGACAGCGAAGGAAAACATGCCAAGAGATCACACAAATGCTGAAATAGGGAGCTGCAGTTTTTTCCAAACATGGATCATGACATAACAGCAATTTGAAACTCATGGGGGATGCAGAGTCTTGATAACATGAAAGAAAATCTCCTACTTCTAAAAGCCAGCCTACATGCCATCACTTGGCAGACGTTTAAACTGAAAATCTTTACAGTTACAAATTAGTGGTTTTAAACACTTACTCAAAATACCACTTGTTTTAAGGCAAAATCTGCTCCGACACAACATAGAGGTATGGCGCTCCATCGACTGAAAATCTGATGGGTTTTAGGTTTTTGTTTGTTTGTTTGTTTTTTGTAGGACGAGCAGCCTTGTCCTAGCTCTAAGTCACAACCAGCACTACATATTTTCCAAGATAAAAATGCTAGCTTTCCTCTTCCACGATTGCATGATGCAGACTGATTAAACATTTGTCCTCTAAAATTGGAAATGTTATTTTACATCAAGAAATCATAGAGGTTTTGATTTGTTTTGGCTTTCATGTGCAGTTTGCCTCTCTGAAAAAATAATACAGGAAGTACCAAAACGTACTGTACTTGCACTCTACATAAAGATAAAGTCTATCAAAAATCTCTTCACTTGTGATAGATAACCTTTGAAAGAACAAATACATAAATAGCAATACTCAGAAGCAGCCTTCTATTCACATATTCAAATCTTTGCAAATTAGACATGTTTATGATGTCTGGAACAGCACAGAATGAAAATGGCAACAGATCCCACCCCAACCTCACTGGGAAATTCTGGGTCAGCTGCTGGAGAGCTGTCCTGTGTCATGGGGCAGCGCTTGGCAGTGTTTCCTCTCACATAGGAGTGCTATAGCTTATCAGCTGGCAAGCGGAGCAATTATCAACTGGGGGGTGGAGCAAGAAGAGGAAAAAAAAAGCAAAAAGAGGGAAAAAAATAAGGAGAAATTCTATTCCTCCACAAGACATTAAATCTCAAAAGTGTTGGCAGACCCTCAGAAAGCTCCCAAATTCTCTCCCAGTGAGAAATCCCACACAAGCAGGAATGACTTCCAAACACAACTTGAATGGCAATGTTTTTTAAATATAAGCTTCTCCATGCCTCAGTTACTCAGCTGTAACACCGACACAATTATTTGCCTTGCCACACTAAAGTTTTCTGAAAATAATAACATATGTATTTGAGGCAACCAGACAAGATATGGTAGGACTGACTGCCCCACAAAGGTCTCAAAAAAAATTAGTATTATCTCAGAGAAAATTTTCAATTACATGCAATAAATACTCTCCAGCTATGGCACAGTGAGTTAATTCCTAATTATTCACTGTGCTTAGAAATATTTTTTATCACTTCTTTGATTCCTGGCTTTTCAAATACGCCTCTTTTCTCAGTCATTTCCTCCAGGCAAAAATACTCCCCAGGTAAAGTGAAAACATGACATCAAAAAGAAACCAAAATAGCAGGGAATGCTAGTGTACAGAGTGGTTATTGTGCTCGCTGTAATAGCCTGATGCAAGAGCTGCACAAAAGTCCTGTGATAATACAAATATAAAATCTTCGCGCACACAAAGATACACGCCGAGGCATGAAATAAATGAATGCCTACTACTGAGTTACATCAAGGCTGAATTTTCCCCTGGAGTCCATGATTGATTAATTCCTGTAACTTTGGTACCTGAAAGACAGGAGATTTTTCTTGGTAGTAAAGAGCCTTATAAGATATACTTAAACGGATTATGTTGATACCTTTCATGATGTAACCCTAATGATAATTTAATTGAAAAAGTGCTTTAAGCCATAATAGCAGAGAAGACAGGATTTCCTTTTTTCACTTTGACAATTATGGGCCAGTTCAGAACTGCTTTCAAAATAAGGAGGAAGACAAATTTCCAATCAACTTGAAAGAATGTGTCAAATTCTGCATTAGTTTTCCTCAAGCCAAATACAGAAATGTACTGGCATCAAAGCCCACAGATTTTTCTCATCTCTATTCCCAGATCTTTCCCCTTCCATTATGGAAATCACTCTATGTTTATCCATGTGCAAGCGTGCTCATTACCTAACACCTCACACACGCTATTTTTGCTATCTGCTCCTCAGAGCAAAGAGCTCCCCAGCGACTGAGGAGCCAGTGGGCAAGGCTACCTGACTTTTACCTGTTGTTCTCTATACTTTCTTCAATCTTACATCTTTTAGTGCTTCACATGCATTTTTTGAGATGCCATCAGGTGCATAAGACTGAGAGCATCAAGCCACTCATGAGTGTATGATCATTATCATCACGTGCATCGGTACCACCACTTCACAGACATACTGATAGTAGAGACAGAGTAAAATAATTTTTTATTTTTTTAATATGATCATTTTCCTTTCCATAGCTTCCTGCTGATTTATATACTTCTTGTAGCCTGCCTGAAGGGTGCACATGAACCAAGACTCATGCTAAAACTTCATTCATGGGGACAGTGCAGTAGGACATGGTAGAAGTTTGTCCACAATCCCATCATGTCTCCCAGGCTAGGGGAGAGATGTTGCAGCCAGCTGAAAAAGCTGATTTTCTGCCAGTATTTTAAGAGGGCAATCAAGATGAGCTAGGTATTTATAGATCAGCTAACCTGGTATTGATTTCAGGCAAAATAACATAAAAGCTGTTATAAATGCAATCAGTAGAGAATTGAGGGTCAGTAGCATAACTAATGAAAATCAACAAAGTATTATGGAAAAGCAGTCTTACTGCATAAGCTTGCTATCATTACACATATGGTTGGAAGTTCTTCTGGGGAAATAACACACTTAAAACTACTGTCAGCCATTTGAATTAGTTTTACATGACATTCCAATTAAAAATTATCAGTGGACGTAATCAATAGAGAAGCTTATAGATTAAAAAGCTGGCTGATCTATCCTAAAAAGTAATTGTAGATGGGAAGCTATCAGCAATTACAGATATTTCTATGGCAATTTTACATGGATTTGGTCTCAATCCAATGTTGCTCAAATTCTGTCAGTAACTGGAGGATAAAGTGAGTAATATTAAAAATATACCCAGTGAAGGTTTTTGGAAGAACAGTACTAGGTAAGAGAACATCAGACCAGATCAGTTCCAGACAGTAAAGCACAATAACTGATAAGGAGGCTCAGCGTCAAATAATCAGCCTCCCAGTATTATCTCATTTCAAGTTCCCACATGTACAAATAAAAAATATAGGTTACGCACAAAGGGCACAGGATGCACTTGAAAAGCTGTATTTTAAAGGCATTTATGATCACTGTGGCTGACCAGTTAAATGTACAATTACCACACAAACCAGTCACAGAGAAAACCTTCTCTCACATATGGAAACTTGAGAAGGAAGTCAATACTTGCTACTGTAAGTGATGCTAATGAAGTATTTATGGCACACCAAAACTTCTGGCACCCATTTTTTCCAAAAGGAGGTTGACCAGCTGAAAATTACTCAGAAAAGGGCAAACACAATGATCTGTCTTCTGGGTACTTTTCCATATTCTGAAAACAAGAAACAAAAAAGAAAACACACACATACAGCCAACCAAATAAACGAACAAAAAAAAAAGCCTGAGAACTAAGTCTAGGTCTCAATTTGTCAAGGAGAAGGAGAAATTGGAAACACCTCACACCATCTGTAGAAAGAATCCCAGATGTGCACAGCAATATAAACTTGAGTGGATAAACTCACAATGAAGAAGAAGGAAACACAAATAGATAAACTGTACTTCTCACCCCTTCTCCTCTAATATCAGCCTTATTATCCAGCTACACTCCATGGCCCAGAAACTAAAAGACAGAAGGAATGAAGAGGAGGAGGCAGCAGCACTGGGAAGTACAAAGCAACGTGCACTAAGATACGAAGCAGCTAACCAGGCATAAGTGCTGATGCTACAAACAGCAGGGCATTGATGGTGTCCCTCCAATAAGCGGGAAAGCTTTCTTTCCCAGCTATTCAGCAGTCCTCTGCCTAAGGCATAAACATACTCTTCAGCCATAGAATTCCATCCCTATCTATAATGAAGACAAGAACTATGTATGTGCGTGCACTGACTGGTGAGGAAGCTCAGAGCAGTTTCTACCTTCAACTTGCTTTTCTGGAAAATTTATTTGTATCATTGAGCAATCATTTTGATGGAAACCCTGCAATTTATTTTGCCTTCCAAAGCAGTGACATCAGCACTCCCTAGGCAGGAAGGATCCAGAGATTCAGAAGAGTTATCACCTAGCCACAGACACAGTCAGGTTTTGGTCACCCAGTGGGCTTTTCACACCTGAATCAACCACGAGGTCCTTGGCCACCTTTCATGATGTTGCTCAAACCCATGTCTAATCACCTACTACCCTCAACCACCACAGTAGTAGTGTTTCTCCCTTCATTTCACAAATATTCCGAGAAACAAAATACATAGCAAAAATAATACAAAATACTATTTAGTCATGCAAAAACTAGATAGCTCCAAAAGATATCCAAGAGGATAAATATCCTTTTAAGTCTATCATCTAAACATTAATGGGTACCGCTGACTTGCTCAGATAACTATTCAATTTTTCTTTGTGGTTCCTTGCAGGTGTTCTACTTCTGGTTTTGTGAGATGAGGGAGGAAAGGATTAGTTAAGCCCAAGAGAGTCAGAACTGGCATATTACAAAGCCATAATATGAATGGGCTGGCCCAGTTTCAGCTTTTCAAACAGCTCTACATTCCTAGAGACATCCTAAGGTTGTGAGCATTATATGAGTCTTCTGTTTGTTGTATACACCCAGAGCATTTTCATATGGCAGGAATTTAATACTTGTATTCTCAGGCGTTTCCATTCACTGGTGCTTCATGCATCCCTCCTGTATTTTCTCACTTTTCATTGCTGCACGTCCCCTTTGTGGATATGAAGCACTCTTCCACAGATATATAAAAACAAGTTATTTCATCTCTAACATACTGCTGATCTGCTTATCACCCACACTTCTGACAGGGAAATCATGGAGGCACAGAAATCAGCATAAAGACTAGCACACTGAGGGATGAAAGAGAAGCATTTAGAAAAACTTAATACAAGAAAAGGGGACAGAAAAAGACAAGGTTAGATCTAGACATGATGTGAACAGAATGAATATGCCCACAGGGCACAGAGGATGCAAACAGTAGGTGGTCTTTAAAGCTCTTGTCTCCATTCCCAATAAACTAGAGGTGGCAGCTGGAGAATGCAGAAAGCCCACAGATAACCTCACCACCACTACCTTAGCTGTTAGTGTGTCCCACCACCATATTCTGGAATTCAGCTTGCACATCTACTGGCCATTTACTACCGAACATGTCCCACCTTCCTCCTCCCTGAGCTCACAGCTGCAAGATCCCAATCCCTTCATGCCAGCCTCGGTGTTCATCTGACCTGGGCCATTAATATGGCAATTTAGGGATCTAAACTGGCAGAAAATGTTTCACTTTTAATCTTCCTCACATGTGGTAGCAGTTTGGTTCTCTGAACTGGCTCCCCGAGGATGAGAGGGGCACCCAGGAAAAGGAGGCTGCAGCAGCACCAGCACTCCCAGCAGCCACCAGCCCGGCCACGAGCAGAGCCTCAGCACGAAACCGCACCCTTGCTTAGCACGAGACCCTGTTTTCTAACAGTATCACATTCATTACCTTACAGAGCACCTTCTGAATGAGGATACGCTACATTTTTGAGTGATCAGTCAAACCCAAACAATCAATTACACCTTTTGTCAAAACTGTTTACGCTTTCACACTGTGCTGGAGTCATTAAGAACGAACACTGAGCAGGACTGGTTATTTATCCTCCTCCTCTTGCCCTGAAAGGGAATTAATCTTAAACTTTCCGTTTAATGATCTCAATAAAGGCTCACTGTAAATGACAGCAGGCTGCACTGAGAAATATTTAAAAACAGAAGGGCCTCTGAATGACAGAGTTTAGCAACACACAACTGTTCCTCCACATGCACGCCAAGGGAAGCCAAACCTCTGTGGAAGGCGAGGTTAAAAATGTGCTGCGTGCCACTCCAGTGCTACAGAAAACATGCTGTAATTAGCAACCTCTAGAGATTTATTCAAGCTGAGAAAGATAAAAGTGAAAGGAGCGATTCAAAAGCAATTCTTAAAACTGCTGGCCGACCCACTTAACATTCTCTCAGCGTCTACACAGAAAACGCAATTCTTCTGTCAAAGAAAGGTAATTAATGAACCTGCCCTACCCATCCATTGCCCCTCTCAGGATGCCGGCCACCAGCGTGCTCCAGCCCTCACAGCAAGGGGGGAGACAGCGCCACAGCCCCACATGGGTGTCAGTCACACACAGCGCCCTCACCTCAATGACGCTTCAGCAGAGCATCTCAGACTTATTATTAAAATGTGGTCCAGGGTGGGACACATCCCTTGGCCTGGCCGTGGTCTGTGGTCATCAACAAATCCCTCCCTCTCACTGCCCTGTACCACCGTGACCTTCCCATATGCACCAAAACCAGCAATATGTGTGGCCAGAGCAGAATAAACCAGAATGTTTCAAATTCTGCTCTGAGTGATTTTCACCCATAGGCAGGGTGGACATGGGGCTTCACCTCATGGCAATCTCCTCCCCACAGCCATATTTAGCAGACTTAATCTGTAATGCTTGTCTAGGTGGGGTGTTCATCTTATTCCCTTCCCCTCCAGAGGAAAAAGAGAGTCTGCTTTTACATACTTTTTAATCCCATTTTAAAACCGATTTAATTTTTATCATTATTTTCCCATCATTCTCACTGCTCCCCTCCACGGATCACCTTCCACCCGAGCAAAGCTGACAGTTCCCCACAGCAGCAAGCCACATTGACGGCCATCATCTCATTCATATGCACACACAGAGCACTATAAATCTGCTCAAATATCATTCCTCCCCCGGGGCAGTGTTTTTTTTCTCCAGAATATCTACATTGCTAGCTGCAGAAATTTCTCCTTCTAATTAACTTACAGGTTCCAAATATCACCAGCTGGAACCACAGCGCAAAGCCTGGGCACTGAACACAGGGGAACCCAGCTGAAGGATGAGGGTCTTTGCTATCCTTTCTTTGCTTTGGTGCTTTTTTTTTTTTGTTTTGTTTTCCCTTACATTTAAGAGCCAGCAAGTTGAAAACTACTGAACTCTTTATCGACACATGAATGGACAACGAATAACCCACGAACTGAATGAATTGAAACTATCCACAGAACCCTTAACTGGTATTTTTGTTGGCCGTGTCACATCACGTTATATTTCTGACGTGTCGTGTTTATGCCTGAGTCACGGTGCAGCCTGATGGAAGAACAAAGCACAGTGAGATGCAACAGGACATACCGGTGAGGTCAAAAACCCCATCTGACTGCTGATTGACTGCCCACCACTAATTTGGATTTAGTTAATTCCTTCTAAAAGACAAGAACAAAAGTTCAGAGAAGGTTAAAGGGCACATGCAGAGTTTAATAATCTATTAATACAATAACCTGCCATATATGACTATGCAATAAGCTGAGGGAATCTGCCAGAAACACTTCACTCTGCAAACATTATTTACAGCAAATCTTGATTCATTACACTCTCTGTATACACAGAGAAGGGCAGTGTTTCTGTAACAAGAAGGCTCCAAGACATGAGCTGAGTAGTTCTAAGGTAAAAAACAAACCCTAAGCAGCAGCTGAATCAGAAAATTAAGTTTATAATATTTTTAATTTTTGTTGATGAAAACTTTTTACTGTTGGGGCTGAATTCAGGAAGGCTGGGAAAGAAAACCTGACTTCAAACAACAGCAGAGAAACAAAGACATCATTTTAATCTTAAAACCTTAAAAACCATAAAAATCAACTCATTAAATGATCTCTGCCTTTCAACTCCTGCTTTTCAATGGTTAGTTTTTCCTTTTATTGGATTTTCTTTATTTAATGCAGCCAACAAGGCTGATCTTCATTTTTATTTAAAACTCAAGGCAATTATCAGACATACATGGTGCTGACCGCGAGAAGAGAGTCCCCAGACTTCAACTCTTCTGCCCATGCCCAATATACAGGCAAAGGTTTATTCCTTCCGCTGCTTCTGCATTAGCACAAAGGAACTGTGCTGCACTGGCAGCCCCACCATCCTTCTGGAGAGAGAACTGGGACCTCTGCGATCCTCAGTCTCAAGCAGGAGCTTGAAAAGAACAGGTTTGCATTCCTTGCAGCAGTGAGGGAGATCCTGATGTTGAGGACAGTGTGATTTGTGATGATGATCTTAACCTAGCACCACTTCAAGAAATAAACTAGTTACTGTCTTTTAAGGCCATTCATACTTTGCCCAAATACGGCTTCAAGAAAGTTACAACTGAAGTTCTTTTGGCTTGGAATACTGTTTTTGCCGCCTAAATAAGCCCACAGAACACTTAACCAGTAGAAGAATGACACCAGTAAAGTTCTCCTTGTGTTATACCAATATGTGCATTCTTTGGACCAGGACAGCAACATCGGGAATGAATGAAACCAGGTACAGCATTAAAAAAAATCTCAATTTTCCTACAGTAACAGAAGGCTCAGTAGGTGCTCCTGCAAAAACAGTCATGCTGTCATAGTATCTTAGTGACTTGGGTATGCAGAGAGAAGCAGTTGGTAAAGAACTTATGGGAGCATGACAGGAAAAAAAAGGGGTGACTGACAAATCCCAAGAATGCCACAGTAATGCTCCTCAGATCAGTTATATGGTAATACAAGAAAGTCAGAAGCAAAGCAAAGGGAAACCAAATTTTGCTCAACCTACTCTACAACCATCCCTTGGTTTCAATGAAATTTTTCTGTGACTGGGAAGATTTTTTTAAAAAACAACTAGTGTGCAGCATTTCAGTATCAAGAATATGCAATGCAGCTTCAAAAGCACACTAAAGTTCAGAATCCCTTTAGGTTTCCTTGTCTCGCATCTGTTAACTTGATGCATCCAAAAATCATTCTAGAAAACATTGGCTGTGTATAACAGCACATTCCGGAACTGTCTATTTTGTAGTTAATATTCCCTTCAATCCTTCTACAGATCTTTCATTTGGAGTAGTGCAGTCCCTGTATTATATTAGGTGGACCAGTGGCAACTATGATCCTCCATCTGGCAGTCTCTGGGACTGCTGCAGTCCCATGGAGCAGCTCACAGCATCACAACTGTGATTCAAAAGCATAAAGCAAAACCACCTGATTGCCTCTCCCCCCGAAGTAAATCTTGCCCTTGAGACAACTCCCATGGGAAAGGTCGTTTTGCTATAAGATCTTGCAGACCAAAGAAAATCAGTGGGTTGACATGTGAAATGGAGGGGTTTAATTTCTGCAAGACATGCTTTTAAAATATATTTATCTTTGTCCACGTGACCGAAACAGGAAGACGTATCTGGGTGACACTAGAAAAATCCTTAAAACTGCAAATTTTGGCACCAAGTTTTCATAAACCCTCTCCTCATCCTCAGGAACTATACAACAGGCATTCGGGCATTAGATTTACAGCTTCCTATTGAAGCCCTCCAGCCATCCATCTCAAGAATCAATTCCTGCTCCTTCCAAAGAGCAATGCAACCAAAGACAGCCCAAACACACCTCTTTGAAAACACAATCACAAACTCAGAGCATACAGAAGGTACCCCCACCATTAACATAGTTATGAAATTGGGAAGCTGCATCAATCTTAACCAACATATTTTGCCCTCCGTTCACACTGTTCTGAAACAACACAAGGACTGTGAGATGATTTTCTTACTGAGTAGCACCCTACTTGGAGTAATACATTACTGGTGGGACTCCCCTGATGATGTATTACACTAATGCATCATTAGGATGATGTTTCACACCGATGATATATTGCAGTGCAACATAATGAGAGCAATAGCTCACTGGGTGCATAATCCTGCCAGGAGCTGTGCGCCTGCAGCTCTCTGACTTCATTTGTAGTTCAGGGTGTCCAGGAGTTTAGATGGATTAGATCCTCAGATACACACATCTTAAAGGATGGCAAGAGTCAGAAAAATGCCAGCATACAGGTGGGTGCAGTTAATTACAGGTTTCAATGTACAGTATGCTAATATCAAGATGTACTTTGGCATCACATTTTAACACCTGTGCAAAACATCTTCTTCAAACAAAGAAGTGGCTGTAAGCAGAGCTGCTGAAGCTCCTTATTCTTATGCTTCCCTGTAGTAGCCATCATAGCAGACTCTGGGTGCTTACAGCCTTGATAAAAATACCTAGTTTACATTTTCCATGCCAGATGTCTGTCAGAAGGAGAAGGAAAGCTGGGGAAAGGGGGTGGTTGCTTGTTTTTAATCAATAAGTTCAGTGGAAGCAGATCTGTTCAGCTATTTTTACGATCCAGACTAAGAAAAAAAAATAGGTAGTTTTGCCAACAATGAAAGATTCTGGTGACCTTTTTTCTGACCTTTTTTAACAAACAGAGCTATTTGATCTGTATGAAATTCTAAAAAGACCTTTGCAGTATGATCAGTGTCACTGACAAGAAGGCAACATTTTAGGATTTGTGAACTCTTAACCATGAAATCACATATAATGTTCAAAAAGAGGTCAAACTGGTAAATAAACAAGGAAGGAACAAGACAATTTGAATAATGAAAGAACTTTTTTCAGTCTCTCACAGAAACATTAACATTTACAATTGAACCACAACTTCATTATTTATTTAGTTTTTGCTTCAATACCTTTGGAGTGCTTGAATAAGTCTAAATGTGCATGCAAACACACACTCACAAATATAACATGGATCCTGCATGCAATTTCCATCTTTTTGTATTTGTTTAGTTCTGAAAAACACAACAGTATTTTAGACAACCAACTAATGTGCTCTGCATCTTCATCTTCAGGTTCTCCAAAATGGACAGACCAGACTCCTCTCCAGGGAACATCAGCCTCTCTGGTCACAGATTTAAAAAACATAGCTTTAATACCTTTCTTCTGACATCTATAATTGAGAAACCACAGGGTAACTCATGAACTGGAAAAGAGTATAGACACCTCAGCTAGGTAAATGATGAGTTAATATCTCTTCCTGTCTCTTTTTTTACCCCCTTATGTGTAGCCTTTCAGACTGCCTGAGCTATAGGGCTCTGCCTTGTAGATGCTATCTCCAGCCAGTAGAGCACAGGTTGGAAATACACAACAAAGAACTGATCTTTCCAAGATCTATCTGCACCAGAAAAAGTAAAAACATCCTCGAAACCCCAAAACAAAACAAAACAAAAAATACCCAACACCCAAAATCACCCAAACAAAAACCAAACAAAACACAAAAACAACACCCCAAAATCACCCAAACAAAAACAACACCCCTTACACCCCCCTCACTTTTAGGGGACCACTTCTGATCAGCCCTCCAGCACATCCTGCAATAAATTAAATTTTAAGAAGATAACGCCAGCTGAGCATCACTCTGACCTACAGTAGCCTGAATCCACCTGTCAGGGTACTGCATATTTTCCAAACAGGGCCTTTCCTACCCTGTTTCCCAGGGAGAGAACAAAGTCCACAGCAGAGAGAAGGGGATGACACAAATTCCACCTTGTAGTTTCCAGCACGCTATCCCCGAGCTTGGGGATGGCAATGAAAACTCACCTCTCAAACAGGCCACAAGATAACAACCAGAAAAAAAAAAAGACCAGAATGACTTCATGTATTTCCCCCAGCAGTCGCCCATGCAAGGGCCAACCACGGCCTGGCCATAAATTCTCTGGCACAAGAGCATTATACCAAAGGAAAGGAATGCCTTTCCATCTGTGTATTTCCCCTCAGGCACTCACTTGATAATGAAACCAGTTAAGGTCTTTGGGTTCACAATGTTATTATAGTCGGATAATATTTTGTTTGCAGCCGAGCCTGAAGAACTCCTAAGTAGTGCAGTACAGGCACCATACACCTGTTAAGTCACGGCATTCCTTCTCTAAGTGCACAAATCTGTTTTAGCCATCTCCCGAGATTTTCCCCTCACAGTTAATTACAAAGCGATGACTGTACTCATTTCCTGATCTTAGAGGGAATCTATAACAAATGTCTGCCATGGGTGAAGGCTGTTCCCTCTGTCCCTCAGAAACACCAGCAATCCTTCTAGCAGCTCTGCCTGCCCTCCTTCAACCTTTTCCCCCAGTCGTCCCAGACCTGCCGCAACACAAACACCGCACAGAAAATAACAACCTTTCACTAGGAAAGAAACTACATGGGCTGACTGAGACTAACATTTTCTAAAATAATTGAACAATGCACCTCCTGAACACAAAAATACTGGCACAGGCGTCCAGACCAAGGTCATTCTGAAAAAACCCACAGTGAATGTTGAGATGGACAGACGCAGTCCTGCCAGTGATGTTCACACAGAGAGCCACCCAGCAAGGCAGCAGGATTTTATTTACTTCTTGCACAGGCATACACAACTACAGAGATGAATGCGTGATTCCCAACAATTTGAGAAGCAATTTTGTTTACAGTGATTAACAGGCTCACAAAAAAATTTGCCCGTTGTTGGATCTGAAACTCATTGGAGCCACTTTCACCCTGTGAAATCCATTCTAGTATATAATTTTGATCCAAAGTATTGTGCCTTGTAAAATACAAGATATTTTGAAACCACATCAGGCATGATAAGCATTCTGGGGAAAAAATAAGGAGAAAGTACTCCATCCTAAGAAGAAGTGATACCTCATTGTGACAGCAACCTTCTTCATGCTCCTCCTAGCAGGCTGATGTCTGATCCTGGGCACAAATCCTTGGAAATATGTCTCCCTGACCTTAGAGACATATGTTAGGTCAATGGTTCCCAACTTTCCGGACTGATAGCCAATTGAAAAGGATCAGCGTTTTTTGCAAATCGTCACACACGCTTACCATCAACCTCGCGACTGGAAGCTCAAAGGTGATGTGACTCAACAGTGTGGCTCCAACACCTTCTTCATTATCCTTGTGGGATGACCAGTGCTCAGCAGACACAGGTGAAGAGCACCCCTTGGCTGAAGTAATCTCAGAGAAACTTAGAAATTGAATTTGTTCAACGGCTCCCACGTTTTCACAAGTTGTTTCGCACCATATCCCAGGAGCCAGCTCTTTTGCCATCATCCAGGCATGAGCCCTGTCACAGACCGTGCTCTCCCTTGTCTTGGCTGCCAAGAACCAGACTAAGCTTCTAAAAAAACACTTCTGAATCCCTCTCATTGCAAACACAACATCTCACTGAAGATGCCACCCTTCCACTTTGAGGATGAATACAAAGAAATTCCTTTAGCAAGGAAGGAGGGAGCAGAAACATTTTCTGTAATTAAATGTATGGAATTAAAAGCACAGAAGCACACAAACACCACATAAATCAATTAAATAAAACCAGACACAATCAGACAACTTGCAGGGACAAGAAAGTAAAGAAAAAGATTCAAAGGAGAGCTCCTGGGTGATGGGCAGATGGACTGGGACTTGAAGCTCAGTTAAGGAAAGGGACTTCGGCCATTGGATTCCTTCTGTGATATAGCTCCACTTTGCCAACCTCGAACAACAGATCTGACCCCAAAATTACTCTTTTCCTCCAAAGAGAAGAAATCTGCTAGACCTCAAAATGTGCTCAGTACCTCTGATGAGAAAGGAGAGGCACCAGCTTCAGCGTGTCCTTGCAGCTGTGGGAGAGCAGCTTTAACAATTTTATCAACACCGTCTGAAACACTTTTACTTCCCCCTCCCCAAAGAGACAAAGTTTACCAAACAGGGCCACATATTCCTCATCACTTCATTGCTTTTTTACTGGAACCAGAACTGCGGACTCTTCTGAACAGTCAAAGAAGTTTCATGGGCACAGAACTGATTGAAAAATGGATCACAAAACAACATCTCAGGAGAATAAAAATGCACATATCTCCCTCTGGGTTTAGTGTTAATGCTCCTCCTTTGCACACTTCATTAGGTTTTTAAATTCCAGGCTGTTCATTGTATAAAATTCTCAGCTCTATTAGAAACCCCTGGCACTCATGCAGAGTGCTTCAGAATGATGACAAAGGTTTGGCAGAAACCGCATTTGAACTGCCCACATCAGTGACTCTCCATTTCCTTGCACTAGTGTTGGACTGCGTCAGTTAGGCTTCGCTTCGGCTATGGAAGGTTCCAGCTTCATCTTGGACAACAAGGTAAAAAATTCTTTGGTTACTAAAAAAACTGAAATGGGGACTATATCCGAAACAATACTTTGGTACTCATGGAATGAAACTGGGCATTTTCTGTGACTTGAGCTATATGCTTTAATTCACTTTCCCAAATAATTTATAATGATTCTCATTTTTTACTACAAGCAAATACCATTACCTATTTAAAAATCAAAGCTATTGCAACATGTTTTCATCAAGTTTGTGTGAGTAATTACATATTAAAATGGCAAACATCCCTTCCAATAACACCCTGGCAGAATTCACTTCTTCTGCAAGTAATAAAAGTGAAAGAGAGCAAACTGTGCTTCAAGATATTTGGCTGCTGCGCCATGAGGCAGCTGATGCATTCCAAATGTGGGTCAGGTCACTTTGCAACACCAACCACTGCTAATCAATAGTGAAATCTCTTTCTCTCTGGCTTAAATATATTTCTGCTTTCGTTAAACAGAAGAAAACTGCAAATTAGTTGGACTCTGCCGGACCACGCAGCTTGGAGAAACACGCTGTCATCCTGACTGGGTAAGAGTTAAGAAGATGCAGTTAAATTACGATACTTAATTGACTGTCAGACATGCACACAGGTTTTGTGAAATGCACTGCAGTATCTTATTGCTGGTCTTCACAAGAGGCAGGTCAGTCTCCACAGGCTGTTTTGTTTCTAAGCATCCAAACATTTTTTTTTAAAGCCCCAAACTCTGCTTCCCCTTTCTAGGATGCAAGCCTTTCTTCACCTCCTTCACTTGGCCCAGAAGTCATGTCCTTTTCTCTTACTCTTCATATATCTTCCTTTTCTTGATTCCAAGCTACTTGGAACAGAGATCATATCCGTCTTTGTTTGAAGATTCTATAACAGTCTGCATGTTGCAGTGGTACCATAAATAAAAAGTAATAAAAATGTTAGGAAAGTCTTTTGAAAAGTCCATGTTATTTTTACTATTACTCATGCTGTCGCTATTTAAGAAACAATGCCAGGAAGATCTAGGACTTAAAGGGGGCTTATAACAATTTTTGTAAGAATACACTATTGAAACTATGATGTTACTGACAGCAAAGTGTTTTGCAAGGTGTACAGGTTCTCCTGCTGCTTTTTTGAGTGCTTCTAACAGATGTTCAATTTCAAGTGGTCTGCAGATACCAATAGGCTGATGGTTCTGCAGGAATCGGAGCAGCAGATGTGCCCTGCGTTATGTTTTGCTATTCCCTTTATGAATCGACATGTCACCCTGTGGGTTTATAGCCAGTTAATTTTGTAATGACATCACTATTTCTGTACTTTTAATGATTCTCACAGGATTTAATTTCTCAAATAACAGAACTCTTGATCCTGGAATTGCTATGTGAAGGTAATATGCAATAAACAGATTTCTTTGCATGATACAGTTCCACTTCCCACGAAATGCCTTTGCTGATAGCTTTTAGGTAGTGCTGGTATGCACGTGGATTCTTCCCAAGACCGCAGATTTACAACGTGGCCTCGTTTCAGGGCTCTAGATGAACGTCTGTGCATCTCTCTACAGGATCATTACCCTCGAACAAGTATCACTCGGTGGCTGGAAGGAATGAGGATAAGAAGGGGATAAGGATAGAAAGAATGGGGATTTCCATTGGCTCTGCTGTAGAAGGGGAGGTATTGCCCCCGTCAGATGCTGCGTTCCATGGTGGCCATGGCACCCAACTGAAATCAGAGTGCACAGGAAATTGCATTGCATTTTCAACTGACAGGGACTTGACTGTGAGGACAGCACTCCGGTTTTTGGCTTGGATGCTTTCAATCCTAAAAGGCAGCCAAGATTTTTCTCCCTCAAATGCAGTTGCAGAAGTTGTTAGAGCCCAGAGGTTTTTGGGCAGAACCTCTGGTAACAGCTGCAGGCTGCACAGAGCAGCCATAGGACACCACCTTTCCTCCCTGGAGTATTCAGTACTGGTAAAGAATGTCTTTCTTCTTATTTTTAAATACGGAGAGGAAAAAATGATGCTATTACAGCTGTATTTAAAGGACTTTTGGCATTTCCTTCATTGAAACTAACTATTATGTATTTAAAAAAATTGACTGGAAAAAACATCATGGGTTGTAAAAGGTTCTAGTTAGGTATGTCGTGTTATGAAGCATTGAAATACACCTGAAAACTTTTAACTTTGAGAAATGAGAAATGCATAAGTGTACATTTTGCCCTCCCATGTTATCCCAGAAATTATATTCCCCACATTACTGCAAATACCAAAATGCATCTTTAGCAAAAGCCAGCTTTTGAAAAGCAACTTAGGTCTCAAATTTAAAGTGTGAATGCTACCTGCTCTTACTGATCTAGCTGAGAGATCAAGGCCTTAATTTCTAAGAATCAACTACATAATTTTTGCACACATGCAGGAAAAAAATGATCTCCACTTGTGACCACAGGCAATCTTCACAGTGCTCGCAGGAGCTGTGCAGTCATGCTGGGGTCTGAATCCACCCCTAGAAAGGATGGGGAAACACATCCTAAAAGACCGAGGTAAGTATTTTTCTGAGTTTTACATAGTATTTCTGGGGGTTTTTTCTGCTCATCTTAATTTCTTTCAGTTCACATTTCTCTGGAAAAGTCGAGTATCAGCCTTAGTGCAAGTCTCAGATTGAAACATATGAAGTTCAGGAAAGCTAATGCTGAGGTTAAAATTTGACTGGCCTTCAGCACTGAAAAATAGCAAAGACAAAGCTCTACCTGGAGGCCCACACCTATTAAGTGCGTGAATTACCTGAATTCCATCTTAACTGAAGCTGTAAGCAAGTGTGTTTTCTAATGGCACACCGAGCCCATGGATATCTCAGAGTACTCCGAAAGCAGAAGCGCATTCCCCAGAGACATGGCACATCTCTAGCCTCCAGAGTCATCTCTCCTCTTCTGCTCTAGCCTCCCAAGAAATGCTGAACCAAACTCTTCCATCACCTGAACTCAGCATTTCTGCTCCAGATGCTCTCAGCAGTCAGTCATGACTTTCAGATCTTCTCCCAAACACCTTAAACTATGGGATAAAAATCATGCTCAAAAACCTTTTGCTCCTCTGTCATAACTCGAGCACTTATATCTGTGAAGTTTGTTTTTGCAGGCACCTAAACATCCTTGGGGGCTTTCCTGAGAAGTAAGGGCCACCATAAAACTGCGGAGCTAAGCCAAGGGCGCATTGCCATTATCCAGCCTTCCCCAACATGGAGGCATGGCCACACAGGGACTTCCAGTGCATCTCCAGCACTTCCCCTCCTTCAAAACCCGAACTCCCGGCCAAAACACACACCTTGCTGACTCAGACCATGAAGAATCACACACACGCACAGGGAAGATGCTGGACACGTTGTTCACTGCACAACCTCAGGGTACTCAGATACAGCCATCGGGAGCTCAGCAGCCCAACCCCGGTGAGACCCACTATATTTAGTGTATGACTACTTTCTAAAAATGCATTATCTAGACAAAACAGTTGAGTATCTTAGGGATGCAGGTTCTGGTTTTCTGAATATTTCTGATATTTACTCTGACATTTCCTCTGAGCGCGCGTGGTGTTTTGAAAGGAAAAGAGTTTTCTGTTGCTTAAGGCCAGTCCTTCCTGTTTTTTAGTTTATACCAAACCTAAGTTTTGACATGAACAGAACTGTTGCTTTAAGTCTGATTTCAAACATGTGGTAAAGGCAAATCTAACAATTTTATGAGATATAGTTACTTTTGTAGAGGGTGAGTCTGCCCTGGGGAATTTTCCCTGACTAGATTTATCACAAGTTTTTTGAACCAGATAATTTTGTTTGATAGCACATCTGGCAGCATCATAAAATCTTGACGTCCCAAGCTATTACACAGGAATTACTTTTGTAAATCATTTATGAATATTACTGATGTAGGCCTATTCTGGGCAGTAAGAAAGGAAACGGAACGCTGAAGGACAAAGGAAGGGAAAAAGGATTCCCTGCCCTTTCGGGGCTCATCAGATACGGTGGGTATTTATCATTTTAAATGGGAAACATGTTGTCATTGATACAGCTGAAAAGTCCACATAACACAATTTGTTCCCTATATTCCCTAAATAGGCAAAAAGGGAAGATATTCTACCTGAGGAAAACCATAAATTGATCTCTCCTGAAGAAAATCTGTCCCTGTCCGAATCTTAAATAACACTTCCCAATTAAACACCACATATTGCTAAAACCGTAGTAAACACAAACTCACAGCTCAAGTAGACTAAAGGAGGAAAGTCTTACCAAGGCCAGCACTGAGGCAAAATAAAAAGCCCATTTCAGCTCACAAAAAAAAATAAAAGGTATTTACAAAATCCCCCCCAGTCCACACAGTGACCTGCCTTTTGAACACAGCAACATGACTGAATGGAAACTCTCCACATAGCTAAAATGACGTGATTAGCTGCTAAACACACGCCTTCAGACAGAAAGCTAGCAAATCAAAAGCTTATGTTCACTTTTAGTATCATGAACTATCACGCTATTAGCAATTTCTAAATATTGCACATATCAGTTTGGATTGGAAACACATCAGACATTGAAATAACTTTGGGTGCTGCCACCTTGCCCAACCCAAAGCCTGGCATTACATTCCTTTTGAACATGTAGTGGGTGCCTCATGTGCGATGGAGGAACCTACACCAAACACACCATCACCGGGTGGAGGGGCAACAGAGGAGTCATCCTGAATGAGCCAACAATGCGGGACTAAAACAAGCCCTTCACTCTTCATTCCTGACGTCACCAATACTGGGAGCTACTGGGTGTTATTTTTGTTGAGCCAGAGCAAAGGAGAAGGTCATTTGCAATACTCCGCAGAAACATATTTCCAGCCTTAGGTAAGAAGGCATTTTTTGTTGGGGAATTTCCTTGCTTTGGGGCCCAAAAGGAGGGAAGGAACAATTCTCTGACAGCTCCTATTTGACTTCCAAATGCCAGGCTCCCTCAGACTACAGCATGTCTACGAGGGATGCACAGAGCCATTATGGAGCACATGCCAGTATTGCACCACGCGCTTTCCCTGCCAGAACGGAAAATTTCCTAAATTTGGCTTCCTCCCAGGAAGCAAATTCCTGTCCATACACACCCAGAATGATTTCTCACAGATGAGCATGCTGACCACTAAAATCTGAAGTGGGCTGCATCCACAGGGTGCTGAGGACCCACCCTGGCAGGGCAGTGGTGTGGCAGGAGTCACCAGCTGCACCGAGTAAAGAGGAACTCCTGGTTTATTTGAAAGTGGCAATACTGAAAAAGAAGCTCTAACATGAAAAAGCAAGTTTAAATTTCTGATAGTTCCAAATCAGCTAGAACCCGAAAATGACAATGTAACATAGTTTTAATAATCGAAGCATGGATGGTTTCAAGCTGCACAAAGAGCTCCACCAGGAAAAAACCCACAACATGACAAAAAGGAAGAATTGAAAAGAAATGGTGGTTTCCAGGGTCATGAGTGGTATCTGCAGGGTATCATCTGGACATTGTTCCTCAGACTTGACAGCATGAGGCAACATTGGCTGTGGCTAAGAAATCTGAGATTCATGTTCTGTTTATCCCCCTCCTTCTGAATGCAAACACATGTTCTGTCTTTCCAATAAAGATGGACAACATATGCACTGAGTAGGCACATTGAAAGTCATCTGTTAATTGCAGATACATGTAAATGACCACACAGCAAGTTTTCCCAGAGATACAAGACTAGAAAAAAGGTAGACTAAAATTAGAAGGTATCAGAAAAACTTGAACAACATAAGCAAACAAGGTTGATTCATGTATTTTTTTTCCTAATTCAATATAACTATTAGAATACTATTTTAGACAATTCCAGAGTGCCAAAGAGTGATGAGGGTTTTTTTTTTTTTCAGTCCATTACAGATAGCACTTGCCTCAGAAACTATGCCAATGGAAGAAAATCCATCATGTACTAAACATACTCCAATCTCCAACAGGATTATTCCCCATTTTGTGAGGTAAAGTGAGATGTGGGAGTCCTTGACCTTCTGAGTAATTAAGGGAAACAGAGACATTCTTGTTTTTATTAGAGACACACTAAACTATTTGAAAATAATTTGAATAGCTGGAGAATTAGTGTATTTGCCTGCTTATGAGTAGTGCAGATAGTTTAGAGTTCTCTGGGGGGCAACACATCGTAATGAATATCTGCTATTCATATTTAATGCAATCTGCCAAAGAGTGCTTTTGGGAGGACTTTCTGTGTCAATATAATGATTAATAACAGGACTGGAAAAGTAAATGAATTCCTGCAACGGGTGGGGCTGGCAAAAATATCTTGCAGTACTATACCAGTTACACTGGATTTAACTGTACTTTTTTAATGATACCAATGGAAAATCCATTTCCCAGAGAGTGGGGTAAAAAGAAAGGAAGCAATTTTTAAGATGAAGTTCAAGTAGTAAATAATTGCATTAATGGAAGGAAAAACAATTCCGGCAGAAAACAATGCCCAAAACAACGATCTGCCTGTCCTGAGCATGTCTGAAAAGCCTGATATGTAATACTGACTACTAAATAAAATAATAAGTATTTTCATAGCACAACCCAGAAATAATGTTGTAGGCACTTCTTTGTCTATCTCTTTGAGTTCCTCAGATGATCTTACTTTCCATACATTTTCTCATATTCTGAAGACCTACATAAAACAGAACATAAAGTCCTTTATTCTTTACAACACAGTTTTAAAACACCCCAGACAGAAAAGAATGGAAAAGCTTAGCTAAAATACGAGTGACCTTAATATGGAATTTTCTCCATGGCATCCCAACAGTCCTCTAAATAACACATTCAGATTACTTTTTTCCAAGCTATCTGGATGAAGCAACCTTACTAAGTTTATATAAATTCCAGGACATTCTTGTATCAGACTGACTCCTCTTCCCTGCCCTTTACCAAGCTATTCCTATTCCTCCCCTGCAATAAATGGAAGCAGGGATATCGAGGATTCAAAGGCTCATGTTGGCAGCTTGAGGATCAAAATGTGGGGCAGGTGTCAGAGGTAGAACATGGGGTTGCTCCCATCGAATGCCATGGGCTACACAAATCACCTCATTCGAGCAGATGCTCAATCCAAACAGAAAGGGAACAACTGCCAAACAAAGTGTTTTATTATTTAGTGGCTCCCACTGTGGTTATTGTCCAGACCCTTTTTTAATTTGATCTAGGATACACCCAGGGATTCCTTTCATCACAGCATTAGCTCAGATTAAGCTTTTTCCTCCAGCTCACACCAACTGGCTTTGTTATGTAGTGGTATCTACCCATGTTAAACTAATTCTGTAAAACTCATTCTGGTGAAGCAATGGTACAGGAGCCAGTCTTGCAAAGATACTCTACAAACTACCAGCAGGGCTTCATCTTCCCCATGCTGAGATTTGCTTGTGAAACTGCAACATCGCTGTGTGCCTTGCAGTTCCATCAGCCATAAAATAAAGGCAGCACTTTCCTCACCAGTTTTCAACTCCCTGGATATACTACAATGATCTGTGTGGCTTTTACATACCTTTCTTCTCAAATTCCAGGTGGTGATTCACTTGGTTAGGGGTGTTTCTTGTAGTTTGGGAGTTTTCTAAGACTAATTTTTATAACAAATCTTTTTCTATAAATTAAAATGTGCTGTTACAGCCACAACAGATGTTTTATAAAGAAGGCGAACTCTTCTAAAGCTGGTATCCTCACATTGCGACAGTTGCCTTACTGACCTGTGGCGGCAGCAGCATTAGGTCTCATGATGGCCAGATGGGCCCTGACCCTTCTGCCAGGGCTGATGGAGAGCGATGCCACTCAGATACCAGAATTGCCTGTGTGACTGCTAAGCACCTGAACCTAAGGTGATTTACTTTAAAAAAAATGTCAAGTAACAATATTTGCCCACATTTATTTATTCCTCCCCCAAATATTTCACAAGTATTCAGTGATTTTCCCATCGCAAACATGTCAGGCTCTAGAGGACTTTTGCCCATTTCCCATAGCTGCTCCCAGTCTGGCAAAGAACCGAACCCTCTTGGTCTACGACAGGCTGGTGCACGACCCAAAAAGCACAGGAGTGCCCCCAGTTTTGCCTTCTCTCACCATTTCTAAATGAGCTAAGCAGTAACCTCCTGAAACCACCTCTGCTGTGTAGAAGGAACTCCTCATTCATTAATGTGGCCAGGGAAGCCTGCATGCCACCTGATGTCAGGAGTGAAGATGCCTGCTCTGTGCTCCACGGGGTAACACAGCAGTAGGTAAATCAATTGGACTTCACAAAAGTAACGATCCTCTTGACCGTGGTCTCGTTCGGTGCTAATGCATCGTTCACGTACCCGTAAAAGTGGGTTTTTTCATCTTCTGACCTCTCTAGCACTGCGACCAGACCTCCAATTATTAAGTATCTTTCACTATGTATCTCAGTATAAAAACAGAAGCCGAATCACAGGTCACAGAGGCAACAGCATTATTAACATCAATGAAACTAAATCACTCCATCCTGAGAGTTTATGGTAAACCCCTTGTGCTCACACAATTCATGTGTCTAATATGTACTGTTGTCTGTTTAATGGGACTGGAGATACCTACCCCAACTGTAGATTAATATAACTTAACGCAACTTGATACAAGGTTATTCTGCCATCATTAAAAGTCTAAAACCAAGACAGAACAAAATAAAACAAGACACTAACACAAAAGCTGAAACGGCGCTAACTTTGAACAAAAGCTGTTGAACGGCACTGTTTCAAAAAGATTAAAGAGATCTTTATAATATTCCTGTTATGTAGAATCATTTCTATTGGATTTTACATGAATGAAAAGAATCTGGAAGATAAATAGTACAACAGCTTCAAGCACGTAAAGAGCACTGGTTTGGCCAAACTTTAATTTTTTCAGGTCTTTGCAAGACAGTTCCATATTATTCCACCACACAGTATAAATTCTAACTTTATAATAGAGACCATCAATCATACTGACATTGGCCTATGAGTGGCTTCTTTGGGAAAACAAACAAATAAACAAACAAAATCTACAATGGAGAACAGAAGCATGAAATACAACCCAAAGCTCAATCTGCATGCTTCCAAGAACTTGTCTCTATAAATCCAGTGATATAAACCTCAAGCTCCAGAATCAGAAGTCTACAGACAGAGTGCTGACACTACAGATATGAAAACAGAGTAGTACAAACCAGTAGACT
This sequence comes from Cnemophilus loriae, assembly GCA_013397755.1. Taxonomy (NCBI): domain Eukaryota; kingdom Metazoa; phylum Chordata; class Aves; order Passeriformes; family Corvidae; genus Cnemophilus; species Cnemophilus loriae. The sequence continues at coordinate 2,828,313 of VZTF01002191.1, forward strand.
CATCCTGCAGTGGACTGTGTCTCAAAAAAAATTCTTGTTCAAGTCATCCTCCTTTCTATCTTGCCACTGTTAGCTGGTATTTGCAAACGCTATTGCCTTGAGCTATGCACAACAGCTGCCAGGCTTTTGTGCTCAGTCACAGAGAGCCAGTGCTGCAAAGCACCTGAACAAAACTACTGACCTGAAAATACTGGGACTAGGGCATAAAGACCCAAACCCCAAGATTCAGAAGTAGCCACTTATTTTGCACGTTGACAGAAATTCATACTAAGCACTAGTTTTCCGAGAGGCTGAGCACTGACTGGTTTATTAATCATTAATAATGCATCAGCAACACAGGAATAATTCCACAGGAATAATACAAACAACAAAAAAACTCTGCATCGCTGATCATATAATTTTGGTATTTACCAATCTATGCCTCAGAAAATGTTCCCATTTACTAATAAAAGTATTTCTTCAACAGGTGAGTATTCCCGAAGTAGTGTGGGATAAATTCAGGATGGTAATCTGATAATCAACTAGGATAATTTCTGACAGGATTGGAAAATTGAAGTTACTTGTAGACCTTCTGGCTGTTTTGTTTTTCATCTCCAACAAAGATAAACACCCTGCAATAGAACAGGGCAAATAAAAACCTGACCCCATTATACTTCTTTGCATATGTGACTGGATGAAAACTGTCCACAGAAATGGAAAAACAAACAAAAACAAACAAACAAACAACAACAACCCACACCACCCACCCCCAATTTACTTCAAGACTGCCCAGTATTCCAGTATTTGTATGTGAGATGTGAAGCCAGAATTCATATCAAGCAGCACAAAACCTACAACTTTACTCCTCAGAAGTATTATCTTCACTGTGATTTCCCATTTAAGTTTGGAGCTGAAACTTTGTGAGATTTCTGTTGAAAGATGTATCAGGGATACTGCTATAACAAGTCTCCTTTTCCTTTAGCAGAAAAGTGCATTGTTCCACACGTGCTGTTTAGTCAAGACTTCTCATATCCAACAGTTGCAGTAATGTGTTTAGACAAGCACCTTCAACAACAAACCGATCTGCAAAGCTGTATACATCTGGGTTTCCTGCGTAATAAATACATCACTCACCCACTGCAAAGACCTCCAGAGCTGTATCTTGTCTAAGTGATCCTACTTAAAAAGTTTACACCTGGACAGCTTTGTTTGGAGCCACTTAAACATATATAGAACTAAAACCAATCAGAAAGCATGCTTGTCATAAGGCAATGAAAAAGCCTTGCCCAGCTAACACACTCAGCAGTGCTGCATGTAGAACTGTACTGGTTTTGGCTGGGAAAGTTAATTTTCTTCCTAGAAGCAGGTAGAGTGCTGTGGTTTTGGGATCAAGTATGAGAATAATGTTGATAGCAGCAACTAAAGCATCACTGTCTTAAGTAGGGTTTACTCTAAGTCAAGGGCTTTTCAGTTTTCCACACTCTGACAGTGAGGAGGTGCACAAGGAGCCGGGAGGGAGCACAGCCAGGATGGCTGACCCGAACTAGCCCAAGTGATAGTCCATGAGGTAAAATGCCATCCCCCATATATAAAGTGGGCAGAGTTGGCCAGGAGTTGCCCATGGCTGCTCATGGACTGGCTGGGCATCGGTCAGCACGTGCTGAGCACATGCAGTGAGCATCATTCGTCTCTCCTGGGTTTTACATCTCTCTCTTTCTTTTTGTTGTCTCCCTTCCCATTACAATTATTATTGTATTTTATTTCAATTATTAACTTGTTCTTATCTCAAACCATGGGTTTTACCGTTTTCCCCAGATACTCTTCCTCATCCCACTGTGGGGGAAAGGAGATGTGAGAGAGCAGCTGTGTAATAGTTGGTTGCTATCTAGGGCTAAACCACAACAGAAACTCAACCACAGACTCAAGAACTCATTCTGCAGCCACAGGCAGCTCACAGCTACCAGCTGTCCACTGGGCTGCTCTTCAGAAGCTGCACGTGAATAAAGCAGTTACTTACAGAAGAAAACTAAAGGAGTATTAATAATTGTGCCACCTAAGAGAATTCTATACTGAGGAATCATTGCCATTCATGACTAGAAAAAAGGTCAATTTTTCCTTAAAAGCAACATTGGATACTGCAGCTAATATAATAACGCAGGATTTACCAAAATGCATAGCAGGTTTTGTCACTCTTGGTTTCCATAGCTTTGGTGTGCCATACAGTTGCCTGTTTATTTTTATAAAAACAAGAGGAAGTGAAAATGGTATTTCAAAACAAATGCATGCTCTTTGCCCAAGTAAAATGTATCACAGATGAAGAACTGCAATAACTCTTGATATAATTTCAGAATGAACACGATCAGTCTTTGTTAGAGGAGAGTATGACTATGGTCAATAAAAGGTATTAATACCAAGCACTTACTTGCAGGTGATGGGGTGCTGCATCCACTAGTTGGTGGGTGACTCTGGAGTCCATGGAGGGAAGGTAGTGACAGTCCACCAATGACTGGAGGAAAAAGTAAGGGATATGGTGCAGCTGGATAGTGAGTCATATGTCCATTCACGGCCGGTACTGGACATGTGCGGCTACTGGTTGTCATGTTAACACCTCACAGTGGACAAATATTATGTTGCATCACTCCAGGCCAGCAAATTAGATACCTCAAATTGTGAATGATGAGGGCTGTCAAGCCTGAAGGTATAGCTTGAGCTGGATTGCGTGACGATGAAAAGGTAATTCACTAGATCAGGTCCATCCTATATTTCATCACTGCTTCCTACTGTTCTCTCTTCTAGGACATTCTTCCTCTGCAGACTGTGGACAGAAAGTCTTCTTACTCTGGTATCAGGGTGCAGTTCAGTTGCTTATGCAAATGTTTCTCTGGGAGCACAGTTGCTTTCTACAGATGCATACTGACAGTCTGGGGGAAGAAAACAATATATTGATTAAAATATACATATTTTTAAAATATGCACATAGAAAAACCTCTTTTCCCATTGTTACTTTTGTTAAGTTACAATTTATTTATCAGTATCCCATGAGGTCAGCCTGATATTTACCTAGGGGTAAAACTCTCACCCTATTACTGAAGCTAACAGCAGAACACCCATTAAGTTGATTTCCCTGCACAATGTGCTACGCCAAAAGCTATTTCTGGTGTGACGCAGTCTGGTTGTGAAAACTGTCAGATTTAAAACCAATTCATCAATAATTACTTGAAATATTGATACTGGGGGAGAAAAAAAACCATGACCTTATAAAAATTTCCCTGTACATGAAAGCTTTCCGTTTCTCCCTTGGAGCTACAGAACATATGGCACTGAGAAGGCTCTCAAATTCCTTCAGCACCATGGCTCAGGCAGGGCACTGAGGGATGCTCTGAGGGTGATTTTGGATTGGGCTGTTAAAGCAGTAATTGGTTTAACAATGACTATTTTCACAAAGAATAGTTAGTTTATCTCATTATCACTTAGGAGACACCTCACTGATTGTTCTCTCTTTTTTCCTTTTTGTTTTTTTGAGGGGTAGGGGGAACTGCCCAAACACACAAGCACACATTATTTTATAATCTGGGTGAGTGAGCGACATGACTCAATACACTGCAATACACTGCTCCTGTGCTCTGCTAGGGAACTTGCTTGCTCTTATGACCACCACCCTCAAAGTCATCCAGAGCTACACACACCTTCCTCAGTGTTTCACCCGAACGGCTGCCACCTTTCAAGGGGTCCTCATTTTTTCAGCTTCTGTACTGAAAGCCTCAGGCTGAGAACAGGACACTTCTTGTGATATTCTCACCCACAAAATTTGCTCCTGCCATAGCAGTTCAAGTCTACGCACAGAAAATGGCTGGTGGTCTCTGAATCAACTCGCTGGTGCAACACCAGTAAGTGCTACTGGTGTCTTGAGAGATACTGTACTGGGAAGGCTGCAACCACTCCCTATTGAAAACACTGCTCCTGTAGGTACTCATGCAGTGCTCCAAGAAAAAGCCAGTGAGTGCTGCAGCCAACTCCTGAGCATCACCCTGCACGAGGAGTTTACTCATCTCCTCCAATACACGCTGTTAGAAGGAAGACAGTAGGAGCCAGGGAGCAAACTCAGCCACCCAAAGTAAGGCAGTCCACGGCTGCCTAAAGCTTTGTTTCCTGAGACAATGTACTGTGCTCGCGCATCTGCCACAGTCAGCGATCAGTAACCACATCCACCGCTATACAGCACTTTTATCCGTAATTCTTTGAAATTATAGCCTGAAACCAAAGGCAAGACGATTTTTGGGTGGGAAAATAAAGGAGCGATGAAATGATGTGTCAAGGTCACAAAGCAAAACTGATGCCAGAGGAGGAAAACTGCGACAACGCAACACTATCACTACTGCTACTCAGTGCACCAGTTGTCGGTAAGAATTCAAATGAGCAAGGAGAAAAAAGGAAAAAACCCAACTCGGATGCATATGTTTGCCTGTCACAGAGCAGCGGAGTGTTCCTGCTCTGTGTGGAATACCAGCAAAGGTTACCAGCTGTGCATGTTTTCAGACAGCAGCTTCTGCTGAGTGCAGCCTGCTTGGGGATAACTGAAATGTAGCTTGTAAGTATTTGATAACTGTGTAAATTATGCACAAAATGCCTTTAATGCTAATGGAGGCAAACGTATGCAAGAGGTGAAGCTGTAAGAAGGGGATATAGCGAGCTAAGGCACAGCTGCTGGCCAAGCTGAGCTCAAGGACCACACGCCTGGAGACCAGTGAAACCAGGCAGATCTTTTAAGAGAGCCCCGGCAGCTGAAATACATCGACCCACTAACAACGCAAAATGAGATGAACCATCGCTGGTGCCTGATTTACCTAGCTAAGGCTTTACAAAGCTTAAGAGACAAGGAAAGTCAAGTATCAAAGGCACATACAAAGTTTTATAAAGCAATTCCACAAAAGCCGGCAAAAATACCACACTTCTAAGTGTTTGCAGAAAAAAAAGAACAGGCTGATGAATACCAGCCCTAAAAACGTGTGCATTAAATTAAACACAGAACAAGGTCATCTATTTTTAAATGATGTAGGGCTTTGGAAACAAAATTCATCTTATAAAACTATCTAATACCTTCAATTATATTTCTGTTAGCCAGAAAAATGCAGAGCTCATCATAACTTAAAAACGTTCCTGGAACCACATCAGATATATTTGCATATTTAAGTGAAAAATATTCAGGAAAAAAGGAACTCCTTCAGGACAGAGGGGAAAAAAGGCACTCAGGAAAACTCTTTGGTCACATCTTTATTACTGAAGGAACATGATCTGTGATGGAGCCGGTGATGACAGAACATAGCAGTGTTATAGCTCCTCAGAATACAAATTCATATATTTAACAGTGCCAGACCTAGGTTATAACCCTATAATTTTGCGTGCTTATAATTTTATGTGAGACATAATTATAAACTGAAATTGCTACGTGAAAGTAAGTTTTTCTTGCCTTACTCAAAAATCACCTTCCTTTCACCACCCATGCCCATAAATTTCCTGCAGATAGCTGTGCTGGAGATAAGCCTTCAGAACTTCTTCCTCTTCAGAGTTCTTCAGAAATTTACTTTCCATAGGAAGAAAGAGAAGACAGTGTAAAAGGCATAACACTCTAGACAGTGTATCATTTGACTCCAAGGAGTGTCCCTTCGGAGCACCAGGTTGTTCACAGGACTGAACACCTATGCAATGGTCAAGCAGCAAATTGTAGGCAGACATCTGCATATCAGCAACTCCAGCTTCTTGTAAAGAAGCAAATGCCACTTGTGTTCTATGGTTACCAAGGGACTTCAAGTCACCAGCTCGGCTAACAGAGACTGCAGACTCATCACCTTCATCACTGCACAGCAGAGGACATCTCAAAGTAGAAACTGCTGCAGAACAGGAAACCCAACGATCAGTTGTTCCCATTCACACCAGTTCCATGGCTCAACTCCCACGACACATTTCACTCATGTATCACTAGACGGACACAGTCATGTCCCTGAACTCACTGATGAGGACCTAGCACTGGACATCAGCCACAGATGTCTAGGCTGCATGTGATTCCAAGGTGAAAACATCTCTTTTGCCTAACTAAACCTGTGCCACAGCTCGAAACACTGTATGGGTGTCAGCTTTGTGAAGGAGATTTTCCTTTGTTGTCACTTGCTATGGTAAATACCCCACAGCTGACGAGCTTACCCTGAATGGGTCAGGAAGAGCCAGCTACCACAGCTGAGGGCTAACCAAGAAGGAGGAAGCCAAACTGACTGCAGAGTCACCTTGATGATGGATGTGGTGCAACAGCATGGATTTCTGCCCTGGAGGCAGAAGGCAAAATTTTCAGAAAACGGCTGTCACCAAGGCACTTCAGAGGATCTCCTGAGCATACGATGAAAATCCTCTTGCATAGACTTCTCCTTAGTGACTGTTCATGAGTACAAGGTCCTTAGTAGAAGCAGTATGGAAAAGGATCATACAGGAAAGTTCCTTTGAAGGTTCACCAAGAGATGATCACACTGAGGACTACTTTGCATTGAACAGCGGCCAATGACTCTGCTTTGACAGAACATATGCGTTCTCCTTTTTGGTTTTTACAGGCCTTTTATTGACTTGACTTCAGTGATAAAGCAGATGGCCACAGGGGAAGGAGGCTACAGTAGCTCTAGTGCAGAGCAGAATATTTATCAGCTGCAGTTAATGCAGCAGGTGTATCTGTCTCTTCCACATTTCTTCTCAATGTTTGTGCAGCTGAGCAGAAATTTAAAACTACAAATTTTCACATATAAGCTCCAAATTTTACTGGATAAACAGTAACCCAACTTTTCTCATTGTCTCTTAATTTCCCATGCATTTTGCACAGGCTTAACTACAGAAAACAGCTTTGCTCTTCAGACATCTGTCAGTTCTCCTAAAATATATTAAATATATTGAGCCTCATTAATTATATTGCTATTTAGCTTCCATTTGGTAACAATATTTGGTATTACTGTAACGTAACTCATCCTTCTGAATTTTTCACTTGCATAAGATTTATTTGAATTCCTAAAATCCCTTTGCTGTTACAGGTGACTGAGATGCACATCAACAGCTGGACAGGCAAGAAGCCAAAGCAGGAGGCTTGGCCAATTGTTCTGTGTCAGTAGGAAGGTTACGCTCTGTCCTCCCTTTTGCCAACAACACCCCAATTCTACATTCCTCTTCCTCCCCTCTCACTATCCATAGCAGGGAATTAAGTTGTCAGCATTGCAAGTAAAGCAGGATTTTTGCCTTTTTTTCCTTCCCACACTTCTGAAAAGGTCAGTGGGGAGTTCTGCCCTACCTATGGTAATGTTTGATATTCGGCAGTCATTTTAAGATATCCACGATGTAGCATCCAGAAAACTTCTAAGCTAAATCTGCCATCCCTACACCCTTCTGCCATAGCAAACTGCTGCTGCTCTTCCTTTACAAGTGGGGGACGAAACCAGGAATGCTGGAGAGGCACCCCAACACGAGGACATGTTCTGCACAGAGCCAGGAGCTTGGGAATTTGCTTCTCCAAGCCCTCGGTCTGCAGCACTGCTGTCCCCGAAGTTTCCAGGGTCACAGAGGAAGTCTCTTCTAAGTTCATTTCCCATTTCCCCGCCCCTCCCTTAAATCTTAGGCTAAAACAGGAACCTCTGGACTGGGAGGGAAGCCTGGGCAGCAAGACAGGAGAGGCAAGTTGCTCGTCTCAGAGCAACAAAAACAATTTCAGAGAAATTTTGCATATAAAACCTTTCAACAATATATTACATGTTTTTCCCAAGGGACAGAGTTGGTGAAGTTCTTATTTATTAGGTGGCTTCAAGACATATTCTAATGCTGTTTTCAAAACAAGTCAAGTTTTGAGAACCCTTACTGTATTTAATGTATACTTTGTATTGAAATCCCTGATTATGCATATGCTTTCTATTATGCTGGCTGATGGTGTTGCATTCAGCAGTACTGAATAATTCAGCAGATTTAGCACGACTCAAGTGTAAATCAGTCAGATCCAGTAATATGATAACCACACTGCCTTTAAACTCTTAAAAATGCATGGAAACTTTTATTTCATAAAGAGGCTGTACTCCGTTCTGCACCAGTTCTCACTGACTGTGAGATGTTGCATTTTTGTTTTCATGGCTATCCAACAAGATTTAATTAAACAATAAACTAGTTACCGTGGCAGAAGTAAAAAAAAAAAAAAAAAAAGCCTTTGGAGTGTTATGTTTCCTTTATTAGCATAGTGATGTGAAACTAAACAGAAAAAGCAATCTAATAACAAACATTCCTTTGAGAAGGGCTCTGGGAGCAAAAGGACATCCACTTATTGTTCAGCCCATCCCATTGGTCCATATACGGCAATAAAGGTACAATAGAAGGAAACAGGAAACAGACTGGCACATCTGCATTATCTTATTAGAGGCTAATGGATATCTGAGAGGAACATGCATCTGATGCTGAATAGTCTGTACCAATCTCCGAAGCAATTACTCTTAATTAGTGGATTCTGTTTATAGATGGAACTTAGTGTACCCTTTTGTATCAAAGAGATGCAGGCATCTGGAGAGAGATATGGTTTTCTTAAAGGGAAAGCACTGCAGTACAATGTGAGGGTTGGGCTGGTTTTTGGTTGGGGTTTTTCTGTTTTTTTTTTTTTTTTCTTTGCAAATGAAAGCTCTCTGAAGCATAACATATTCTACTGTATTATTAATCAAAAGAGCATGCTGGTTCAAAAAAAAGTAAAGGGGAAAAAAAAGACCATACTCTTAATCTCAAACTCTGAAAGTAAACACAGAAAGCTAATACTCGCATATGAATTATATGACAAAAACCACTTTGATGATAAGCAAATAAACAACTGAACCTAAAATTTCCAACTGCTGGCCAAAAAGCTTAAAATAGCAGCTTAAGTCAGAAGAACAACATCTGCATTTTGTATCTGCCAAGTCTGCAGCCAAAAAAAGTAAACCACTCTATATGACCAGATGCATGACTAAAAAAGAAAATGCATGAAACAGAACTTCAAAGTCAGTTTATTGAAAAGCAGATCTGTAGCTCTTACATCCCATAACCACAATTGTCATATATTTTCAACTATAGGTGCAGGACTTATGGAAAGAGGGAAGATAAATCGTAACAGAATTAAGACACACTTACTATGACACTTTTCCTGCATCTTGGTATGCAAGATAGCTGTCTGCTGGGGGACTGTGAATTCCTTTTTGTCATAAAGCTGACACTTGCAAAATGGGTTTCTGTTTTATTTGGGGGTTTTTTCCCCCCACATTGTTAAGAGATAATTAATATAATTAATGCAATTGTTGTTTATCTGAAAATCCTATTGGGAAGTATAAAAAGGAGGGAGGAAAAGCTTCTTTCTCCCTAAGCAGCTATGTTTCGAATTGCCTGCATTGCAAACACACGCTGATATATGCCTGAAAAAGAGCAAATCTAAATCTGAAAGGGGAAAAGGGGAAAAAAAAGTGAGACACAATGACACCCATTTATTTACACACCATACAACAGTACCCTGCTGTGCCAACTATTGATTTTAGTGGAACTGAGAGTCCATGCTGGAGAGCAGCAGCTGTGAGTACATAGCTTGAATCCTCATATGGGAACAATACTCCATAAGCAGAATAACCTATTTCAGCCAACCTTCATGTATAACAACTAACATTAAAAACACACAGAGATTACATTTCAAAACCTGCAAGGCACTATGGTTATTTGTTCTGCAAAGGTTCAGGGGAGTTATTAATTTATTTGTGCTAACACAACCAAGAGGTGTAAAGGATTGGAAATCCATGCTTCACATGTCTGTTATTCTACAGAGATGTTAATTCTGTTCTATACTAACCATATTTAAGATCCTGCCACTGCATCAGGCAATTTCTCATCTTCTCCTGTTGTTCACTGTTTTAAATGGCTGTTTGTAACTNGTTAGGTCAGGTGATGGGGTTAACAATTTACTGTGTGTACTGCCCCGAGAGCCAGATATAGTAGAATTGGCTCATGTTTATGTACAGGATGAGAAGCTGATTTCCTGTGCAGTGGCTTTCAATCACCTCTGTAAGGGACTCTCTTGCAGTTTTCTGCAGAGAATTCAAAGGGCTCTGAATACATTTTGCGCTGGTGTATAGGACACTCTGCTTTGTAACTAAATGCATTCCTTACTTACTCTGTCACATTTGAAAAATCCTGAAGGACAATCAAGAAAACACACTCTCTTTCATCTATGGAAACCAAAGGAAAGGTAACTGAGCTTCCTGCTCCCCAAGTTTAAGTGAACTTGTACACTCATTACGCTCCCCAAACTTAAAAGCTATTTCTTAATGCTTAAAATTGCTATTTCAATGGAATCAACACTTCTGTTCTTGCATTGTCATCTCTGTTGTTCCTTATTAACGTTTCCAAGGATGTAAAACAGTAACTCCATACTGAGAGACCATCCCATGTGCTACAGAGGTCTAAGAAATCAGAGATTTGCCAGACCAAAGCTGTGGGGCTTTTCTGCAGACCAAACCTGTTTCCTTGTTTCTGCCCAGCCACAAAACTCAAAAGGAAAAACACATCCCTTCTCTCAAACACAATTCAGATGGTCCACAATTTAAACAGCACAGGGTAGCTAGGTCTTAAAAAGCAGGTAGGTCTCTCAAGTTACACAGAACCAGAAACTCCAGTACGAAGCTTTTCCCACTCAAGGTGCTGTGCCTATTGCTTTAGTTCTCTGACCACATTTTTTCAGCAGGTGTCCTGTGTTCCTGCACAGTTTCTCCCCACAGTTCAGAAAAACGAGACTGGATTTAGCAATCCAAATTATCCTTTACTGTCCTACGTGTCCAATCAGATTGTTTTGTTAGTAGCTGCTTCTATGTGAGATGGCAACCATGAAGATGAGATATGATCACTGACAGGACTAAGGAACTTATCCCTTGGGCTCCCCCCTCATCATCAAGTCAAAGAGGGGAAAAAGAACTACAGGTAACAAAGGTAAGCTGCAACCAGCACCAACCTGCTTCTAGGATTTGGGAAGATTTACACAGGCTAACACGTAGCACCTTAAACTGACAGCATACTCAACTATCCATGATCCTTATCCTACCCTTCCTGAAAGAAAGGTAGCATCTCCAGTTAAGTTCAGAAGGGAACATGCTCCCTGTCCAGCAAAAAAAACTTCCACTGAAGTCTTCTCCTTAACTGGCAATTAATTAGTCTTTAACTCTTGCCTACAAGGCACCACAAGATAGCATCACATGGACTTCCAGCCAAAGCAAGCTTTTGTGAGAAGAGCTCTTGGAAAGAGATGGGAGGCCAAAGGAAGGGAGACTGAGTAAGCAAGAAAAACCACATCCTGCTGCCTATGTTCAGTAATATCATCCAATATTATGGGATATGCAGACATTTACAAGTATGCCAATCACTTCCCAAGTGGCATTACAGCGAGGAGGAGTGAGGAATTTATCTGAAGCCTCCCCAGCATGCTCTCAGAATGCTCATCTTTAACCTTCTAGCTGACGAGAAACGTCATGGTGACCAACAGCAAATACAGCACTTACCATCACTGCAACTACTAAAAAGGTCTTATACTGGCTGTTTATAACTTTTAAGAGGCCTCCGAGATCAGTAAGAGGGGGTCAAGTGATGTTATTGTTCTGGTGACAGACGGAAGATCCCTAGTAAATGATCGTGGCCTGTGAGTTATTAAAAGAATGAAGTACTTCATTGGCTCAGAAGCCGAAGAGGAAAGCAGCTTTGGAGGGCGGTTCCTTGACAGAAAAGTACATTTCTTTGGGAGGCCAACACTCTACAGTCACAACATGCACTGCAGAAACAGGATGACAAGGGATACTTCCTTAAAGGAGAGCACAAAGACATGCAACACCAATTTTTACAGGTACTGGTCTCAAAACCCCAATCAATGAAGCCAGGAGTCAAGGAAAATGATTCATCAAACGCTCTATGAGTGACGGGTGCAGAAAACATTAGTTTAGATGGCTATGCTTTATCTGAACATCCACGTAGGTGACGTAAAGTCACCACATGGTTATGTTGGGAAGGATCAGGGCAACTCAGACCTGCAGCCTTTGCTGTCAGTTTTTTGAATTGCTAGAAATGACTGTGCCAGCACAGAAGCAAGTCTTATCTCTCTGTTCAGCCTTAGAGGTATGTTCCTGAGAAGTCCCAGTCCTAGCAGAACCACCACAATAAAGCAAAGCACCACATCCTCGCCCTGCCTGAGGTCATTTGGGTAGTCTTCCTCTGCATGGACCCATACAGGATATCTTTAGTGCCACTAAGGATGGAACCCAGTAGTCAGATTCATCCAGCCTGGATGTCTAGCCACAACTGCAAATATTGTCATTAAGCCTGCTTTCATCAGCAAATTAAGGTAGAAAATGCTCTACATCTTTAATTTCTACTTTGTTAAGTATCTGGACAACCAGTAAATACAGATCCTTTTGTGCCCCACTATGGCACAGATGTGCTGCCTGGAAATGCACTGAAGAGTCAGTGCAGTATGTGATCTTCACACATCATGCAAAGAAGCAAACAGACTTCAACAGTCACTGAGATAAAAAAAGAGGAGAATAAAATTCTCTTTAATTTGGAAAACATGCACTACAGCAGAAGGTTCTGCTTCAGCTCAGCACACTTCACTTTATATTATAAGCCACACAAAGAAGGATCCTGCAAGAATCCACTTAACTGCAATGAAAAATTCTGCTATCTGGAGTAATCTAAACTCATGGTTAGGATAAGCATGTGGATTCATTCAAAAAATGAATAATGTTTATTCAGGAGGCTGTCTGAGAAACCTGAAAGAGGATTTTGTAGGGGTTGTGCCTGAGTTGTGAAATAATGTAGGCTTCCCAATCCCCCAAGAGCTGGGAGGCATGACACTATCCTCAGGAGGTAGGTTCAATCTGTTAGCAGTCCAGTTTTTTGCACTACAAGGCTGGAAGTTCTACTTCCTCTGGGCTAGAGGAGTTTGCATCCCTGCTGCACCCATTTATCAAGTGAGGACGGTGATCCAAGTGGAACAGGGGGAAAAAGAGGGTTCAAGCACTGGTTGTGAACTTTGTTTCTGAAGCCTAGTCTGTTGGACTAGAGGTGCATCTATCATCTTAATATCATGGAGGTGTGGACGCTGTGCTAACACAAAATAACTTAACACACATAATTTATCACCTTTTGTTATATACGTCAAGTCTAGTAGTCTGTCTGCTGAAAGGTTCTGCAATTCCTCTGAGTTATTAGGGTCTTCTGTCCTACTTTACCCAGAAGACGACATTTCTGCTGTCTACGTCAGGCTCCTGAACCTTCACTTATTACATATCACAAGTTTCAATATATTCCCAGTAAGACTCCCTGAGGGTCAGCAGAATATGCCAGAGGGCTGGTGGAGATTATGAACATCTATTTTAAAACCTCTGCTCTGTAGCTCCCTGTCACAGGAACAATAGGGTAGCAAAATTAGGAACAAGCACAGCCATTAACTAGGAGGGGACAAAGCCATAGCATGGATCACAGAACAAAAATAGCATTTTTATTGTCAATATTTTGCTTAACAGGGAGCCAATAAAGCAATTGCAAAATGCTAATAATATGCTGACATAACAGTGCACATGTAAGCGCCTTCAGACCCATCCTCTGAATCATCTGAAAATGTTGCAAAAACCTTATCAGTCAGGTCATAAGGACAGATGTGCAATAATCAATCATGGTAGCCACAAAACCAGCACATCTTTTCCACATTCTAACATTCAGAAGATCTATATCCCAGAACTGTCTGCTAGAGGCGCTGGACAGATGGATTACATTGTCAGAAAGACCAACATGAACTATGACCTTACATTTCACGTCCAAAAGCAACTAAGAGGAGCTTAAGCACTGACAAAATTCAAGGAGACTTGTGTCATGCCCACCAGTCTGCAAGGCAGGACTTCTGATACAACACAAAGGTGTTCTTGCAGAGTACGCAAGTGTGTGAATTAACTGCACAGCAATGATTCCCAACAAGCCATTTTCTGAAAGGATCTTTCCACTGGTAAACGCAAGACTTCCCACTTCTGTGGGCAGAGAAACCAGCCTGAATTATTTCATGCTCACTGTGCAGAAAGAAGTCGCATGCAGACTCCTAGGGATGGAGACAGGTAATACACCACCATGCAGCACTTAGACCTGCCCAAACCTGCCATCATATTTGAGCATTTCAGCCATAACCCTGACCAAACACTTATCAGGGCAGCATTTAGCTTCTGAATGCATTGGGATCACTAACCTTTCAGCTTCACTGCAAAGCAATGTATTAAAATAATGAATTTTGAAAACATTTAAGAAAGTAACAGCGAGCTTTTTCATAATTAGGTCATGAGACATGGGTTAAGAGCAAAGCTCTCAAAAACATTTGGAATCCTCCAGGAGCTGCTAAACTCGGCTAACAGTGCCAAAGATGACTCCTCCTGTGGAAAGACAGTGTGGTTCAGGCAGGGCTTCTTCCAACAAGCCTCCAACCAATTCTGAACCACCACAAGCAGAACAATAGAAAGGATTCTCAGCCTTGGCAACAAGATGCTCATTTCTGCAACCTCCAACCCACACACACCAATAAATGTATGCCAGTAAGAGAAGCAATGCTCTCAAAGCTCCCAGCAGCACCTTTCCCCACATGCCAGCAGTCAAGCACAGAGTGCTGCTGAGTATAAGCCAGCACGGACCCATCTCCTGGTACCGACAGCACCATCTCTGCTGCAGTAATCCATCCTTCATCTGTGCTTACCAGGCTGTGCAGTCTGAGTCACTTTGCCAGGTATTCTGCATTTATTGTCTAAAAAAAATATACCCAGAGCCAGACAGTTGGGCAGGGGTGCATTCCATACCACTCATTATGTGTCCAGTAAATGCTCTTCCCCACTGTAGCAGAATGATCTCACCAAGGCTCTTCCTGCATGATTTTCAGGACAGCAGCACTTCACAAGTCAGGATTCAGCAGACCACTGCACTACAAAGAACACAGAGGAGTGAAAAGCCTGAAAGCCCAGCTGGGTGCCCAAGGCTGATAAGACAATCTGATTTAACCATGCAAATACCAGCAGCCAAGTAGAGCATATCTTGGAATTGGGAACGTCAGACCAGACGTGTCACAACAAAGAGCACTTTTTTAACAGCACCTGAAGGAACTTCAGTAGACGCACATTAAGTGAGCAAATGAATTAATCTCCAAGGAAAAAAAAAGAACAACCCAAAAAAATCCACCCTAAACAAAACAGGATCTCAGTTACTGAGATAAAGCCATTCAAAATCCAGTCATGTCTTTCGTGATTACAATCCGGCCAAAAAATCTCTAAGCAGAATAATCCGCTCAGAGATGGCTGAAAGATACATGTCAATTCAAGCACATCCCTCAGTATTATCCCAACTGCATCCTCTTTCCAGCTAATGGTGCCTATGCCAACTGAGGGTCAGACACTTGTCCATTATATGGGGTCTCACAGAGCACCATATGCTAAAGCAAATCCAAACTAAGCAGAAAAAACCAATTTGTTTCCTCCAAACGACGCATAAGCAAGAGAATGCAATAAAGATGCCAGCTAATGGAAATAATCTCTCAAAATAAGTGACATCTGTAAAGGCTGTCACTTCCTTTACATAAGCCACAGTTCTTGAAGATATTCTACTCATATGGCTCTCCAATTCCCAATGTGGAGTCCATCACTACAGCGACTGTGAGATGAAGAGAATCATGTTGCTCCATGCTACATATCCAAGCTTATGAGGGAGAGGAGAAGAAACCAGAAGTGGGAAGAAAAATGACCATGCTGGGTACACCCACTGCTGCTTAATTTGATGACAGACGTGAAGATCCCCCTTTCATGAATGCCAAGCTTGCAGTGTGCACTGTCAGAGTTCCACAGAGACAACAGCCTGAAAAAAAACCAACTCAGCCTATATAAATAATTATTTAAAGTGAAAAGTGACTAAATTATGTGGAATACTTAGATATTCAAGGACATATTACAAGCAACATACCTGACTGAATGACACACGAAAGAATACTCCAAGAAAAATGATGCAGAGCTCTAATATAGCAAGAGATGGAAGAGATACTGAAGATCATCAAGAAAAAGCACCCTGTGGAACATTATTTTGTATAAACAGCTGCATTTACAAGATGGACCAGGTCTCATATTCACGCAACCACTCTGCCCCTGTTTTCGCCAGACAAAAACATGTGGGGATTTTTCAATAATATACATCAGAAATCAGGAGAAATACTCCACAGTAATAATGGGAGTCCAGGTGTTAAAGTAAACCATATGATTGCCTCCCTTCTAACACACTTTGTAATCACAGTAATATGCCTAGACTACAGTTTTACCATGTGTGAGCTACGACAACTTTTTCCTGCATGTGTTTGAACAGTAATGATGGGCCTTAATAATAATAAAAAAAGAATCAGGTGTACTGTCTTTATTATGAGAGTATAAAGGGTTTGAAACAGAAAGAAATATCTATTCTCTTGTACAAAGAGGAATGTAAAAATGTAGCCTCTGCGTGTCAGATCTGAGCATCAAAGACTAAATGCCTAAAAGTAGAATAATACGAACATTTGAGAAACAGTACAGTGAGAACATAAATTCCACCCTAGCATTTGATTTAGTGATAATCCTCCAAAACCAGTTCTGCATCTGATAAATACAGGTTTAAGATCCAGTTGTTGACACATGGTAAGGAAATGAAACACGTTCTCCCTATATGAAATTCACATTTTTCTGAGTGAAACAAAGCACAGTTGTACCTCATGTCTCTAAGGCACCTTTTAAAGCAATAAGGAGAACTGAAAGGCATCCACATGATGCAGTTTTATCTGACATGCTAAAAGGATCTGAGTTAAACAGCCTGACTGTCACATCCACTCTTAAGCCTTTGAAAAATAAGAAAATCCAATTTAAGATTTACGCAACAAACCCAAGGCACACAGTTCCTTGGCATTACAACCCTGCTTCACATACCTCACTTTGGAGGTGGGTTGGTTGCTCACTGGACCTCTTCAGCTCAAGCAAAATAGAAAGACCTTTAACAAAAATGAGTGAAGGTAGAAAGCTTGGTTCACTAGAACATTACCGACCCTGATTAATAACAACCACAATAATAATATACACTTCTTTAAGAAATTCTCCACTCATAAAGAAGAAACAGAAACAATAACAGGTCTGGCCAGTGGAAATGAAGGCACCCAGCTCATATCCTTCTGAATAGAACCCATCATTTAGCCATGTACCAGCCAACCAAGACTTTGTCCCTCAATTTTTAAAAGCACATAATTCTAAATAATTACGTTGCTCAATGGTCCTGAGTACTACTGAACAGAAAATGCATCAAATGGGAAGCTAAATTTTATAATTTAAAACATGCATACGCATAAAAGGGGAGAGGGAGGGAAAAAAAAGACACAGTTTTTCAAAATAACATACAAAATTACATAGCAACAGTGTAAAAGCTTCTGAACAATTTCCTTTCCCTTGCCTCCAATGGAGGGTTTATTCCAGAGAGACAACCCTCAGCAGACAAAGCCTGCTTTTAAACATAGGAACACAGGAATTGCTATACTGGGTCAGATTAATAGTACATTTAGTTCAGTAACCTCTTATTTGACAGCAGCCAGAATCAGATGCTTTAGGAAAAGGATGAAGAAATCTCTAGGAGAGCAATTACAGAAAAAACTTTCCCATAAAATTTCTTTCCAACTCACATCATCTACTGGATGGCTTATGCCCTGTAACAGGAGATTTTCTTCTCGTCTCCTTGTTTGTTTTTGCTTGCCTGAATAATACAAATAGCACTAAATAATACCCCAAGCACTGTGGATATCTTTTCTATCTATGGCCCATATGTTTTTAATCCTCAAAATTGTTTGCCCTAGCAGAATTGAGAGTCACAGAGTTTCAACATCACCAGCTTGCTGTTTAAAATTATATTCTGCTCTGCTTTTAAATAACTCTCACGTTTTCCCTGGATGATCCTGTGTAGTTATAATATCTAGTATACCACAGTAAAAGAAAAGTTAAGTGGATCTAACTCACCTTCTTCAAGAGTCCCATCTGGTCTGCTTTTCTCAACACAGTTTACTGCAGTGACTCTTCAGAAAGCAGCCTGGAGAAGGCAGAAATGCCTCCAAAATTCCTTCCCCCACACCAAAGGTTTCAGGTCTCCTTCAGGACAAATATTAGTTCCTTTGTCAAATTTACTTGTTCATCTTAATTGCTAGCATACACTTCTTCAAATGTCAACCTTCTAGTTAACAACTTCCTTAGATTTCAGGGCAAACACTTTTCAGGGCAGGAAAAAAAATCAATTCTTGAATAAGTCAAGAGTAGCAAGTCATTTTTCTAATTAAGGCATTGACTTTCTACTAAGATTGTACTTGAATTATCTGTATAGTCACTTCCATGTTAAAACTCTATGTAAATATTAGTAAAGAAACAATTACATCAATTAATAATAGGAGCTGACAGATAAACAAAACCAAGAGGACTCCATTCTCTCCTGAGACAAACACAATGCTAGATTCCAAATGAAGGCAGAAGGGGAATAATATGGACCCAAGCCGTCCAAAACCTGTATTTGCATGTGCAAGTAAACACTTAAACTCTGTAAACACCAAGCCATTACCAGTGTGCTTGCCATGCTCTCAACTGGGCCACTGCAAACAGCTAACCGGGAAGCTCCAGACAAGCAAAGACACTCTGGCTCCCTGGCAGCGTGCCCCATCCATTGACCTCTGCTTGGCTTTAGGGTCACTTGGGATTCATCAATGCTGGCTGAAGTCTGCCGGCTGTCTCCAGGATTTCTGGAGAAGGTTGAACATTTGCAATTTTTCCTAATATATTCACATTGTCCATGTCCATATGTCTTCATCTGCAAGTCAGCTCAAGCATGGAAACGACTTGAGCATGAGCAAGTATTAGACTAAATTATTTCAGCAATCACATTACTTTCGGTAGGCTGCCCTTTGCCAAACCAAAGCATCTGCAGCTCAGAAATGTAACTTCTAAATTTAAAAACTTTGCAAAAAAGTGCATCAGTTCACACAGATCTGGACGGTGACAATGCTCCAAAAATTATTGCTGTGAATAACACTAGCATAAGCAAATAAGCCCTCTAAAATCAGTTCTGACAGAATACCTGAACGAGGAAAGGCTACATGGCATTATTTTTCTTAATTTTCATTTTTGAACAAGTTTTTAAACATTCATTTAAATAAAAAAGAAAATAAACATCCATAAGCAAAAATTCACACACAGTGGTGAGTATCATACTTCAAGGCTTCCCAGTCTCATTTAAAATTACATTCCTCCATTCAGTTCCACCTATCTCTAGCCAAAGGACACAGCAGAAATGCTAAGAGTCTGGTCACTGCTTGAGATCTGGGCTGAAAGAGGAATTGAATGCACAGAAACAGCCACTGATGGAGAGCTGGGAAGTCTCTCACGTGTATCCCCCTCATCTCTTACTGCAGGCCGTCCAAGCAAATTCAATGAAATGAAGCCATCACACGGGCAGAGAAAAAATGGAACCAGGTTTGTACCCAGGGGCCAGCTCATACTCTCATGTGATCTGCCCCTCACAACTCCTCATGGGTATAAAAAGCAAATACCATCACCTATCAGACAGAATAGGTGGAACAATGCTCCTGATCTCAACACAGCTGCTCAAAGTGTCTTACATACAAAGCAAGATGGAATAAAATGGATGCATTCAGGATTTTATGACTGCCACTGTAATGTTCTTCTTTATTATTCACAGGACTTAGGAGACACTTACCCCACCATCAAGGAGAGTCAGAGGCTCAAAATAACAGTCTTGCACTATCATCAAAGTGCAAAAAAGGAAACTGTAAATCAACCAGCTCAACTGGTACGTCTCTAAAAGGGACAACATGTAAGAAGTAAGTTCAAAAATATTAGAAACCACTTCTGAGCACTGTCAAGCTGACTGAAATCTTAAGAGTTTTGAAAAAAAAAAAATAGGAAAGTGTTGTGACAAGTAATCTAAACAAATGTTAAAAGTGAAGTTTGACAAAGATGAAATATCTGCCAAACACCCAAAACATAAATGAAACTGCCATTCAGTCAGGGCCAAATAAAACAAGATGTAGCCAGGCAGTTTCTGACAGAACAGTAAGGGCATTGTTAGGTCTTCTCATAGACCTCCTTTCTTCATGCAAAAAAAAAAAAAACCCAGGAGGGTAAAAAAAAAGGCACACCACTATGTGGCAAAGTGTGCCTCCACTTCAGTGCACACCTCAGGCTCTCTGTTTATCTGTGAAAGAAAGGGGATGGAGGGGTTTATCCATGGTTTCTGCTGAGCACCGGGGTGCCGCACATGCTGGAGGTTTCCACGGACCAGAGCAGGAGGAGGTGTCGAAAGACAACAGGGAAAGTCTAAAGGGAGGAAGGAAAAAGTTTGGGGGAGTGGTAAGCTCATCTGAAACATTTAGCAAGATTTGATGCCTATTTGGTTTCAAAGGCTAATTAGCATTTCGAATAAAGGACCTCTTCACTAAACATGTAAACACCTCATCCTTCCAGTGACTGCCAAAAATCAAACGTTACCAAACAAATATATTTAAGGTCTTTAAACTTCTGATGAACAATAAAACTATTTTCCCCATAAATTTCCAAATAAAGAAGCATAATACAGCACAGAGAGTACAATGCCAAAAAAAACCCAGCCCAGAAAACCCAACTCATAAACTCTGCAGGTTTTCTGAACAGTATTTTGATCTTTCCAGAAAGGAACAGTAAAAGCAGCATATTCCCCACTACAAGCTTCATTTTAGGATCAAAAGGATAGCGAAGTACATACATTTAATTAGCAGGGAGAATACAAAAGCCGATTAATGGAAAACAAAACACATTCTGGAAACAAAAATACACTGTAAATGTTACAGACAGACACCGGTGTGTGTCCCTCTGTTCACGGCACCAGTTCAGTAGGAGTAACTTCTGAAAGTGGCGCACTGACTTCCAGCTCACAGCTTTTCAGGATATTCACCCTTCTGTGACTGCTTAACATGATCTCCTCTATTTATAGCGACTTTTTTTGCAACTGTTGTCATATGGTTATTAAAATGAACAGGCAGAGTCACAGAAACACAGCAGCAACCAACACCAGCGACTGAATAAAAGACACTACTTCAGCACACGCTTTTGCTTGTAACTTGGGCAGCTTCGAGATTTTTGTTGGCAGCATCCTCCGTGCAGGTTAGGAGAGCCCAGGAGCAATGCTGGAAGTGTGGGCTGTGGCTGACCCAGGGCTGTAAGCCATAGTATGACCCCTACTTAAATCAGCAGAGGTGTTAGTGCAGGGTACCCACTTCCACATCTGGCCTCCTGACCACCAGTGCAGTCATAGGGTGGTGAGGGTTCACCCCGACCCAGGGCTGCTCCTGGGAACAATGGAATTATGCCCTAGTCCAGCTGCAGCCCTCGAGCAGCAGGGTCCCTAGGATACACTGGAGCCTCCTTCCCCTGAAGCACCCACCCAGCCAGAGGAACTCTGCTGAGAAGCAGATCTCTGCTGGCCACCTCCTGTGTGAGCAGCCCTGCGAACCCATTCCAACTGGCCACACTAACTACGGCCAAGATACAGCACCCAGACTTCCAAGACATCTCCGAATGCATATATATACACAGCCACGCTGCTTTGTGAGAGGGTTTATGTCCTCAGACACAAAGAATTCATCACTTTAGCCTCGGTCTGCATCATAGCTGTTCCCTCACAAGTGTCCCATGTGTTTCTATAGAGGCTGGTTGTAGTTGCAATACATTTTAATTTATTGTACACACAAGAACTGGATTTTATACAAATACATTTTTGCGGTTTCCAGTTCAGAACAGCCTTTAGTCAGACTTTAGAAGAAGTTCAGTTCTCTCCTATTATAAATACAGGTCATGATAAATTGAGGAAAGCCTAAGTGTTTTCTGCTTTGTTTGCAAGATGGAAATCCTTTTTACATTTCATTATGATAAAGATGATTATGGGCAAAAAAAAATTATTTCTTTTTAAAATTAATTGTTGATTTAAGCTTTGTTTTAAACCTGCTATCAAAAAAACCCAGAAAAACCAACTTTATTTGGCTTCATTAATTACAAAATTAACCTTTAAAATCATCATATGTAATCTATCACTAGTTTTACTACTTCTAAAACATTGAGACTGTCAGGAGCTGGAGTCTCAGACAGGAGGGGATGGCCAGTGCTGATCCATGGGGTGAGCATACACTCCTGCTGCTGCCATCCCATTCTGGTCACAAGCAGCTGATATGAAGCTGGTATGAGCCAAGGCTGTAAATACCAACTGAAGTAATCCCTGCAATTGCAGCTTCTAAAAGCTCAAGAAAGGAATCCTAAGAAAAACTGAAATAAAGAAATTGTATATACACTTCCCAACCTTAAGTTTTCCACACCTCCAGACCAGCTGTCATCAGAGGGCTACCTATACTCTGCTTGCATCTAACAGCATCCAAGATTCAAGGGACAGAAATCCCAGTTGCAGACCGTGCAAATCTTCATGCAGCTCCTTTCTCACCCTTGTAGCCTGAAAATACCAACTAAGGGAGGTTCACACAGGGCTAGAAGCAAGTCTCACTAGGCACTGAGGCACCATCCAGAGTGAGCGACCTGGGCGCAGTGAGACCACCACAGCTCATGGGGTCAGTCAGATGGAAACTCACAGAGCCAGAAATGGGAGGGTCACAAACCATGACTCCTCCAGAAAAGAACATTTCAGAAGCACCAGAAAACAACTCTAAGATTTTTTTCAAGTGTTAGTGAGGAAGGAGATGAGTATACCGCATAAGGGGTCCCCAAGGCTGCATCTCACCTCAATGGGACTTGAAAAGAAACACTGGCAAACCAACAAACTTCAAGGCTTACTATTCTCATTAGGATTTAAGGGCTTCCTGAGGGAGGTATTCCCTGGTATTCCCCACCTCGGGTTAGGCAAACATACGCCTCTCAATATCTTAAAGCTGGGACTGGATTACATCCATCTCGGAGAAGAAGCAGCTCAAAGGTCCAAATAAAAAGGTGCAAGTGTACCTTTTTCGTTCTGCAATCTCAGCTGATTGCTTATAGTCTACATGGGAAAAATAAATCCAGAGACCATATTGCCTGTTTTGTATTTTAATTAAGTAAGTGCCTGGAAATAAATTATAGGTTTTTTCCACTGCTTTCTCTTGCTAGCTGCCCAAACACAGGCTTTTCCATAAAACTTGTCATGGATCAAGTTATTAATAAAATACAAACAAAAACCGTACTGGCACACAAGCGAATTAAAATGTCTCTACCAATTTCACCTTTGCTTCTCTTCTCAGAAATGAATACCTCCTCCTTTGACACAACCACCCGTATTCTGTAATCCCAATGTCTCCCCAGCTATCTGTGGTTATTTTGCCATTACAGCATATGGTGTTTCAGAGAGGCTTTGATGGTGCCATTTCCTTACCCCACTCCCACAGACACACAGACTGAATTCCATTCATTGTGCGATATTTGTTCATGTCCAATTTACCCAGTGCTCTCTGCAACAATTCTGTGTTATGAATGGCTATTGTTAGCCTGCTGCTGTTCACTCTTTAATAAAGGGAGTTTGGTTTTTTCATTGGTTGGTTTTCATGGCTTTTTTTTCAATAGTCTGCCAAAGTAAAATACTTTTTCAACCCTTCAGTGTTTAAAGTCGATGTTTAGCTGCTGTATTGGTCTTGCTGGTATAGCAGTCCATACAGTGCCATGCTTTGGATCTTTGGCTGAACAGAGTTGATAACCCACTGATGCTTTTGTTATTGCTGAGCAGGGTTTGTACAGCAGCAAGAGCTCCTCTTGTGCCCAACTCCGCCCTGCACCGTCCCACTCCAGTGTATAGGCTGGGAGCGGGCATGGGACTGGGAGGGGACGCAGGTGGGACAGCCAACCTGCACTGACCAAAGGGATGCTCCAGACCACATTGTGTTGTGCTCGGCAGTGGACGCTCAAGGAATGGAGGAGAAAGGTGGAATGTTCATGGTCGTGGTGTTTGTCTTCCCAAGCAAACCGCCATGTGTGCTGAGGCCATGCTTCCCAGGAAGCAGCTGGACGTCTGCCTGCTGATTTGAAGTAGTGAATGAATTACTCTTTTTGCTTTGCTTCCGTGTACAGCTCTTGCTGTCATGATTAAAATGCCATTATCTTGAGCCACAAATCTTCTCACCTTCCTTCTATTTTCTCTCCATCTCATGGGAGAATGCAGGAGTGAGCAGCCGTGTGGGTAACTGGCTGTTAGCCAAGGCTAACCCAACACAAGGCTACAACTGCCAATAATTTTCTTCTTGACCTCCTTCTTCATCTCTAGTTATCTTCTGTTTAATTAATCTAATTAACCCATATTAATTTAGCAGATCAAAGAAATTCTTGACATAACAGCTGACTCAGTCAGCATCACCGCATGCTTGGAATCACAACAGATTTACACAAAGTCACTGTCTGAAGTTGGATGTCCTCCTTAGGCCAACCTCACTCTCTCTAATCCACAAAATAAAAGTAATGTTTTAATTTCAGGCAATCCTTAGGACACGACAACAGACAGAATATCAGAACTGCAAGATCCTGATTGATCCAGCTGGTAGTAACTCAATCAAGTTGTATTGGATGTGTGTGATGGACAGGGAGGGCACTGGCAGATGCCAGATGAATGACCTTGAAAAGCTGTAAAGTTGCTCATATCTTTGTCAAATGAGCATAAAGCCATAAATGAACCAAAATTACTTACTCAGGCACTTCAGAGTTGTACATAACCACATAGGGCACAGGGGAGAGGGCGGCTGGATTGTATCTTCAGCTCTGACAGTGATTTGCTAGTGACTTCAGGAAAGTCATTTGAACTCCATCTGACTCAATTTTTCCATTTGTGGAATGGAAATCAACATGCACTTCCATTTTAAGATAAGTGAAATACTCAAGGCTGGCAACATCATTAACTCTAAGTAACTAATAGCTATTAGTATCCGGCATACACGATCGCCCCTCTAAGCAGCTTTCCTGGGGGTACAGGGAGGCATGACTTACAGCTCAGCACAGATAACAACTTCATTTCAATAGCTGTTCTAAAAAGGGCAATGTACATCCCCCTAAATGAATTCCACACCCCAAATCAATTCAGTGCCTAAGAAGAAAAAAAGTATCCACTGGAAAATAAGACAACATATTCCAAGAAGGCTGTTTTATCTATCTGATATGTTTCCTGCATCTCGTGGTGATTTACCGTAATAGGTAATAACTAGTGTACATTATATCTAGTTTTTAATAACCACACTTCCATTATATTTCATTTCCCAAAGGGACTATTTGTGTTTTTTCATATCTTTTAACTGTAAAACTGTAAACTGCTGTAATCAAGTACTGCTTTCTCTTGTATTCTGGACATCCTCAGTTGATTATAATCACTGCCTGCTGAACTTATCTTCAAAATGTTAATCAGGAATTGAAATAAAAATTTATATTATTACATTATGTACTGCCCCATTTATTCACTCTTCTCTTCTTAACACAGGAGACCCAGAATACAAAGAGCTATAAAACAGAATAGGGGGAAAAAAAAAAAAAACCAAGAAAAGAAAAAAAAGAAAAACAATTCCAAAAACTGGCTTTGCAGAAGATGAGAATTAGAGAAGACAGTTAAGAAAAAGTGAAAGCCCATGCTGTTGAATTTGGTGTCTGTAAAAGAGACGTAGTCTCTGAAAGTATGTTTTGAGGTACTTGCACAACATCCACTGTAACTCTGGATAAAATACATAAAAAACTCCTTTTAAAGTATATTTAAATAGAGCACACCTGTATATGGTACACTACTTTTTGGGAACTAGTGACTTGGTCCCACAGCCACCTACCAGCAAGACTACAGGAGGAGAATGTATTTTAGAAGGTGTCAACAAAAACAAGCATGTAAGTGTGTAAATCAAGTTGTAAAGTCAGCTGGATTTTCCAAAATGAATCCACATTTAGGGGAACTGATAGGTTCAGAAGGATGCCATGGCTGAAAGGGTCACTACCTGATAACATCCACAGTGCCATTTTCAGCAGCCTCATACACAGCATTTCAGATTTCTAGGTTTCCAGCACCATAACAATCTCATGTTGGGAAGATCTAAAATCCTTGGTTTAACTTACACCCAGCACAAAGGATGCATGCATGCACACCCACACACACGGTGTTTGAGTTTTCTCTGCTCTAACACACAAAGCTAATGCTACACACTAACAAAACAAACTCCAGTGTGGTCCATTACTTTATCTTGATCAGTACAACCAAAAGGCTGGCTATAACTGCATCCAGAAGAGCAAGACACAACCATGGCCTTCTTGAAAGTAAAGATCTCCTGAGGAAAGAGTTTTAGTGGAACACATAGAACTTAACTCTCTCAAAAACCTCTCCTTCCTTTAACTGGACACGGTCACCAGAAGTAACTAACATTTCTTAGCTTCCTCTCAGAAGAAGAAAGGGATGAGCATTTGCAAGGAAGATTTGGGAAACCTGTACAAATGCAAAGTTGGACAGATAAATTCAGCCAGCTGGAAAATAAAATCAATGAGCTAAAAGCATTATTAATTGAGACAAGTGAATATGGGCAGAGTCAAAGCTACTGACAGAGCAGAGGAGATAAAGCAGACAAACCATTATCACCAAAAGTAAATAACATTGAATCAACCAGATATGATCAAAGGAGCATGTTCATAAGTACTGGTGATATTACTTCTGGATTTGATTTATTTTATCTTAAGTCACAGTGTATATCACTTAAGCAAGCCAGTTCCTTCCAGGTATCTTGCTAATATCCCTTAACAGAAACAAGACTGAATGCCCAGACAGTAACAGATTAAATGAAAAGGCAAAAAAAACCCTAAGTAGATAGAAAGGCATTATTAACTCAGTACAGCTAACAAATCTCCTATATACAGAAAAGCAAGAAGCCACTGTCATCATACGGTCTGGCCAATCATAATCACGGGGCATGTATTTTCCCCCCAGAATCTGGATTAGAGCCATTCCCTATTTATACAAAAGAAAAGACTTCAAATGGTGGCATGTTCCTCACTTCTTCCATTAAACTCTCTTCCCTTGTCCTCTCCCATTTATGGTTACAGTGTCCATACTGAAGGCACAGCCGTAGAACTGATGCCCATGGAGCAGGGATCAGCCTCCAGGAAGTGCCTGCCTGTGTAGCAGCATTGACTTTCTCCTGGTCTGATGTGTCCAATATACCTGGTTTAGATCCCTGCTTCAAAAAGAGAGGTCTGTATGAAAATTTTAACTAACGGAAACAACAATATCCATGATGCGGTAGGCAGTATCCTTCACTTTAAGTATCAATCCAGACACCTATCACAGAGGACTGTGGTTCTAATTTCAGGATAACATGAGTTCCCAACAGCTGTTGAGGATTTATACTCAATACTATTCATCATCTGCAAATGGGTATCATACCCAAGGCTTTAGCCAAATTTCCCTTCTGGCAATAACAGTTCCCAAAGTCCCTCTGCAGGCGCAAGTCCATGTCCTACACTTGCACCTGTGTTTCCATCCCGGGCCGAAGTGCGCTTTGTTCTTTAGGCACAAAACAGAAAACATAGGGAAGCATACTAAACGCACTTTTAATCGCAATTGATTTGATCACAGCTGAGTCCAGCTTGGCCTTTATGGACTGCACCCACAGTTAATCCATTTTCAGTAGCTGTCATGGAAAATCTAGCATATCTCAAGAAGGCAGAACACTTTCTCATCTGGCCTGAGAGTTAATATCCAACACTCCCAAACAGCACACTTGCATAATACTCTTGGGTTACCACTGTATTATAAAGTCAGTTGCGACACTTTTACCAAAGCTGACCAAAACTGCCTGAAGGAAGGTCGTTCACTGTCATCCTAATAGTTCTGAATAACATACAAGACCAGTGGCAGTGTGCTCCCTACCTGGGAGGCGGATGCGCTCTACTGTAACACAATCATTCGTCTTTTATTTCTATGATTATAGATCCTAAAACCCTACATACGAAAAAACCCGAAAAATTTAGAACTCCCCATAAAGTACCCTACAGAAGCAAAAGCACTGATAATAAGGTATTTATTGGATATGGTTAATTATCTCATTTTATTTTTACTACTCAGTAATGTTTTCATGGAAATTAGAAAGGATACGTATTCCTGTCAGACCTGAAATGATTTGTAAAAATGTACAATATTCCACTAACATTTCTGCAAGTCTGAGACTACAACTGGCAAACAATATGCCCTGGCTTTGTGGCTTTCCCAACCAAAAAAAGACCATTAAAAAATGAGTGCTGCGAACTTCATAACTATGCTGTGTTTCTTGTCATGCTGGGATTAGTAATAGCAGTGCTATCAAATATTACTGTGCAATAAAACCTGTGGTTTGCATTTAGATTACATTTGATTTCTTCATGTGGAAAATGCATGCTCTAATTTTCCTCTTACAGTAAAATTGATAATACATAGAATACAACATCACAGCAGATGACACAGTCTACAAGGTAGGCATGACTTGTTTTATAGTCATAAAGCTTGTACTTCTGGCTGTGATTTTATGAGCCAGGCATACAAAAAAAAAGAGCACAAAAAAGATATTTATAAATAAAGGCATACAACAGTAAATAGGAAAGGAGACCAAGTTACAGAACAGATTGAACTGGATATAATCAGAACCAAACAGCTTTCACAAAAACTGCAAACTTAGCACTTGGATACCTCACCAGTCAATAATGTAGGTACAGCAGCGTCCTTTAACAAAGGAAAGCAATTCTAGGCAGGAAGAAAAGGAATGTAAATAGGACAAGCAGCATCCTCAACAGGCCAAAAAAAATTCTTTGAATATATTCTTTTAAAGCTCACAATATCATAAATTAGCCCCTCACCTCCCCCTAGCTCCCACAAAGTTGAAATCATCTATCACTATTTTCTTTGTAATAAGTAATCCTGCAAAGTATTAATTTCAGTAGTATCTTTCACAATATATTTCAGAGAAGCTTCTATAAGCATCTAGGAACTTATTAGATAAAAAAAGGGAGGTGTACGCCGCACACGGTCTCCATGGGGACATTGCACATGGCAGAAGCTGTGAACAGAGCACTTCCATCACAGAAAGGCAATGGGGAAGAATTATACAATAACGAACAGAGAGCTCATTAGCATGTAAAAGCCATAGCCCTATATATACTGCCATATTTTTGTACGTCATCGCATTAACAAATTGCTGTTTATTAGCCATGATTTACTGAGCAGAGCACAACAGAACTGGGCACTAGCTGAAGCAAAGCAGCTGGATGCAAAACCAATGCAAACAGCTAAGAGGAGAGTGATGTCTTAACTGCTTCTCTGCATAGCTTGATCTACCAGCCAACAGATGAACTGATTACACATCATAGCAAAAATTTCACCTTTTGCTACACTGCAATAATTCCTGAATAAATACAAAACATGGTCAAGCTTGACAAACTGAAATATGAAGAGCTGCAAAATGATTTCTCAACTCCACCAAAGATGGTGCTGTCAGTATTTAGAGAAATTATCTTTTTACAATGCATTAGTGTTCTTGTATTCAGGCCAACCATGAAAAATCACGAACTGCAAACGTATTAATTTTTAAATGTCTACATCCACTTCAAAGTACACATTTTTCTGACTACTACCACCATACTCTCACCACATTACCTTACTCTTCTGAACTCACAGCTCCTTCCACTGCAGTCTCACTGCGGATGCACACCTCAATCCAAAGAAACAAAATCCAGACTGCACAAAGCCAATGATAACGCCGTGCTCAAAGCTCAGGAATTCAGTAGAAGCATAAATTCCCAACAGAGACCAACACCAGTTAGTCTCCCCACGATGCTCAAGCCCAGATTTGCATCCCCTTGCTTGCTTGGACTTTGCATCTGGCTTAAGAAGTGCCAGTACCAGGAGAAACATACTTTAACTACATGTTATAAACAATATGTATTAATGGCTTATGGACTGGTACACTTCTTTGCTTTTTCCTTTTTATACTAAAGGGATTTTGCTCAGGGAGAGAGGATAAACAGGAATCAAAGCTTTGGACTTGTTTTTTTCTTGGAAGAACCAAAAACCCCACAAACCTACACAAGAAACTTGTGCAAAATGCAGCAGTTCCTAGAGACAGCAGCAGATTAAGCTTCTTTACTGTTTTAGTATAGTTCTGAGCCCCTAAATTTCAAGTTCGCATCAAATAAAATTAAAACTCACTGCAGATTATCAAGTTTCATTTTTCACTACTCTTATGCAAAATTTACTTTGGCACCGTACAGGAGTGCATTATTAATCAGCATAGGTTTGTTTGAAAAAGCAGACTCTATTTATTCAGAGGTAGGACTGACTCCAAATCCAGGCTTTCTTTTCCACATGGAATGCAAGTGTATCAGATTTGGTATCTGATTTTTCAGCTCAGCTGTGAGGGATGAGCTGAACTTTGGAAAAAAACAGAGGTACAGTCTACGTGGTAACAGAAAAAGAAACCGCAGTATTTTACTCTTTTTTGTGGTGGTTTCAGGTATCAAAGTGAGAATGTCAAATGTCTCTCACCACACCCATTACAGCAAAATCTCAGACCAGTTGAAGACAATGACGCTTTGCTATTGGCATTAAATGAATCCGGTCTCACCCACCCATGACCAAAAAAGACACAGCGTCATTTCAAAATCATAGTCACTTTCCTATCAACTTTTTGCAGCGTTTTCAGATTTATACATCCTCTTTTTATTCTCATACTGCAGTCAATTAGCAGCTATAACTAAGCAGATCTGTGCAGTTTTAGCATGAATTCTTTAAAATCACTGGTCTTTACAAGCTACTTTGATGAAAAGAGAGAATATTTACCAGCAACTATTAAGCATGAAGTTTGAGGAAACAGAAGAAGCTTGTAGGAGGATTTGCTAATGTAGTTTATTGCTGTTACTTTTCATATCTGAAAAGATACTGCCTCTGAAGTCTCTGACGAAAACGCAAATAGATATTCTTGGGAGACAGTACAAGCCAAATGCAAGTTACAAAATCAGATAACTTGGTCTTAAGGATTTCATCACATAAATCCACTGATATCTCAACACTGTCACGCTAATATACATGTAAAACCAGAATCTAAGTGTCCGGTGCTGCTGGAAAAAGAGATGGTGGAGACACACAAGGATTTTCACAACAGAAGCCTTCCCCATAAATGTGTGCAGGAAACCTAGAGACAAAATCCCCCACAAGAAGACACAGTACTACCTACCAGGCAGTGATAATCTCTCAGTAGTCACAATAGGCATGTTGTTGAAACAACCAGATGGAAAAAAGGGCATCCATGCTTGAGTGATTCTGCAGAGCAATGTGCATACACCTAACACAATGGAAAACCTATTCAAGAATAGCTAATCTTGTGAAACTACAACTGCAGAATGCTGTTAGAAGCAGTGAAAACTGAAAATCCTCTGAATTAAGTGTTCACTGAGCAAGTTAAAGCTTTAGGTAGGCATCTCTCAACCCATCCACCCACATACCTGAGGGTGGCATCCATGTGATAAATTGCATTTAACATGCACCTGCACTCTAACTACTAATCCATCCTCACCTTGGCTACTTCTAGCATTACAAATCTCCAAGGTACTTTGAACAATTGCCTTCTGCAAGGAAGAATTGCTCCTCAAAAGTGTATTGTCAAGAAGCCAGGAAAGATTTAGGTTCATGTATACTGCTGTTCAGCATGGATGGAAATAGGCTCTTTAATTTCTTAGGAAACTAGGTTTCTATGGGTTTTTTGGATTATTACTATTTCTAGGAGAGAGAAATACAGGATTTCTAAAAGGAAAACTCATAGTTCAGTCACTAAGCAGTAAGCAGTTCAGAGATGCATATCCACAGCTGCGGATGGGGTCAGGTGGTGAAGCCCTCTAGGTACTGACAGAGAGATAACATGCACAGCTACTCTTGGATCATCTACAGGCAAAACCATCGTTCCTTAAGCCAGACAGACCCTGAGAGCTAAGAGTCCATACAAGGCCAACCATCGGCTGCATGGAAAACGGAGGCCTCGACAAGGGGAACAGACTCTTCCATTGCTGAACTTTCAGAAAACCTACAGTGTTTTGAAGGTGAAAATTAAAGGTCCAATAAATGCATTGGGGAAATGGTTAACTCTTCCTCAAAATACTGCAGCCACTCTCGTGGCATGGCAACTTAGGGAGAAGCAAATACTCACTTTTTATCTCCAAACTGTGTGTGCTCTGTGGCAGCTTGAAGATGTGCCTGGAGTAGTACAAGAGGCCCACAGAAACCTCTATCCATGCCCACAGTACTAAGAGTGCACCTCCTTCAGCAGACAGGAAAAATCTCTGCCTCAAGATGAGAGAAAGAAGGATGGAAGTGCGAAGGCCAGTTTATTATTATTTCAACTCTGGCTGGGCACCAGGGCTGGACCCTGAATAAATTATGCCAGGATATATGCTCGAAGTTAGCTTCCCGTGCAGTTCTGTGCAAACAGAAATCAGCAGGAGTCCAGCATGTAGAACGGCTTCCGAATCGGGTCATTAATCTGTACAAGCAGAAAAACCTACCCAAAAAACACATTAGCAGCCACCACACTCCAGGTTACAAGGCTGAACTATCATGCAAATTGATACACAGCTCTTGCCTCCTCGAGCCACAGAGGAGGGCACAAGAACTCTACAGGGGAGAGAGCACAGAAACCTACGGATGTGCGCTCCTGGTGAGGAGCAATGGAACAGGACAGATTTATTCAGTGGTGACGACATGGTATTATTTTCTTCTGCAATAGCAATGCAAATTATTCAGAGATGGTCACATCCTGAAATGGCTTGGCTCTATAAATCTGGTTTTTGCCACAAAAATCTTGCCAACTTGAGTGAGTACAAAAACCCACAAGCACAGAAGACAATTCAAGGTTTTAATTATACAGAGACACACAGATTAGTCACTAACATTTTTTTCCATCTACTTGTTTGATGATTTATCAATAAACTAAGCAATCTCCACCTGCTGTCCAGTCAATAGCTGATTAGTTAGATGATTCCCTTCAAGTCCTTCAGTCCTTCAGAGTCTTGAGGTCTCGCTTTCAAGGACAGACCAGTAGGTTTTTCATAGTTTTACAGGATGCTATTCCTTAATAACAGTGTAAACAAAGCAGAGTGAAGAGACCTTTCCATTTTGAAGCTACTGTAAAATGTAGAAGGGACTTTACTTTGGGCTCAAGCCATAAATCTTTTCCCTTCCTTTTTTTTTAAATACTGACAATACTGCAGGCATGAAAAGATTTCACTCTTCTAGTACCTAGACAAAACCTAACACTCACTCTTTAATACAACCCCAAACAGGACAGACCTAAGTGGGACAGAAAGGCAAACCTATCGGACACTCTTCCTATCATAAAATACCCATTATTTACCTCAGCCCAGGAAAGAACCACATATGAGGTGAGTCATCAAAGGAGAACAGCCCTATGTTAATCATCTAAATTCATGACTATATAACCCACAAACAAGATCTGAGTTAACACTGGCTGGCAGCTCTTCAGGAGGCTGCAGGAAACAACAGGGACTAAGGAGAGTAAGAGGAAAAAAGGGCTGGCTGAGTGATGCACCTGCTCCCTTGCTTCCCCTTCCCATTTTGCATAGAAAAATTTGCACAGTTACAACTCTTAAGTGCACATTAAACTTATGCCCTTTTACATTGACATGACTGTGAAGACATTATGGTGGGTGTAAAATACTATACTACTATTTAGAAGCATTTCTGCATTACCGGCTGGTGTAAAAGAGCCCTTGTACAGTTTGGAATTTTTGTTTCCCTATGCATGATAAAAACACAATGATGAGTCTTGTTCAGAAAGCCTAAGTAAAAAGCAAAACACCTACTAATTTATATAGATATGTATATAAAAAATACAAATTACATAAATTTATAAATACAAATACTTATAAATAAAAATGGATACATACATAATTGGTACACATAGAGATATAAATAGTATATGTGTATATATATATACATATATATATATATATATAAAAATATAAAAATGAACCCTCTTGAGAACAGAAATTGCCAAGCGTGTATAATGGGATGAGTCCTACTCTCACCAGAAGCCCAGAATCAATTCTTGAAGTAATAGTAGTATAAGTTCTGCTTCACACCAGAGAAGAGTCAGTGAACAAAAGTTTCAACTGTTTCAAGTGAGCCTGAAAGATGCTTATTCACCAGAGTTTGAATCTGTTGCAAACGGCTCATTTAATTCAACCTCAGAGGCATTTGCTCTCCACTTTTCAACCTCAGAAAGCAGTAACCTAGCTAAGGAGGTTAGATGCAGTATCACCAGTTCAGATCAAAAAGATGCCAATGAACAGCTGAGACTTAAATTTATACCCAGCACAGTTACACGGACATGAAAATGAACTGCAGATGTAATCGGTTTAAGCTGTATCATGTATTTTTGCCTGTTCTTAAAGAATTTCAGGATGAAAAATATTAAACAAAATCCTCAAACTAAAATCAACCAGGGAAAAATTAATCTAGCTGCCAAGAAGAACTGACTCAGGCTTTATGACAAGCACAGATACATATTCAAAATTAACTTTAAAAAAGCTTCTAAATTCAACTAATGTGCTATAAAATGACAAACGCGCATATTATATGAACCAATTATAAACCATTGCAGCAAGCATTAACTACATGCACAGATCTTATGAGCACCCTGGGAGCAGGACAGTGCACTAAATAAAGTCAAGCAATCTTGAAATCCACAGACATTACATTTTCCCTGTATCAAAAAGGTGACAGAGGTGTTCAGGGGGTTCTGACTTTTTGTTCTGAATGAGAGAGCAGAAAATACAACAGATACTTGGAGTATCTGTAGGTTTAGTCTAGATGCAGAATATTTACCAGAGAACTAAAACTACTGAAATCCTGCAATATCTGCTTTTATCAGAGACTCACCTATTTCCAGAAAGATGACAGCCATTTATAAATCCGTTTCCGCAACAAAATTATAAAAATCCTTTGGATATGCAATGTTCGGTACTCAACATTTGCCACCAGCAGACACTGTTGTTAAACAAAATGGGAAGCAGCCTTCAAAGCATCCAGACAGAAAAGCGAATCGTAGCCTCCCTGTAAATCCTGCAAAAATACATCTCGTTCACTTGTGTGGATCTCTTTATTGCAGTTGACATGGGCTTGCCCAGGGGACTAACTTGTTGTTCCATAAAGATCCTTAAATAGGCACTACTGATGAAACATTTAATCCAAGCCCTGGTATCAAATGGCTGCTATTGCCAGTGACAGTGATAGAAAAATCTATTTGCCAATTAAATAACTGCATGCAAAGCTATGACTGTTTATTATACCTTTTAACATAGTTCAGCTGGTTTGGATCATATCCAGTGAGCTTCATATTTTACAAAAACTGCATTCCGTATAACTCACAAGTAACATGCTTTAAGCCTTCGTTTTTTAAATACACCTTTTCACTCATGTTGTTATGAAGTGTTTACTTGGGCAAGGGAATACATTTTACACAGAAATGCCACTTATATCATTCAACTATACATATTTATTGCGTTGGACCTCTCTCTGTTGATAATGAAATTATGATTTATGCTTAGAACATATGACCGTATTTTAGTAGTTGGAAAAAAAAGAGAACTTTAAAAACTCGCTGTGTTTACTTTAAATGCTAAGAATGTACAAAAGCTATTCATTTTTTGTAAAACTAAGGGAATACATTTTGATCCCATGAGTCTAATAAAACTCTGCATAAACATAACAATAGGGAAAGCTAAGACGAATAGTTGAGATGAACACTTAAGCCTGGACTTCATTCCGGTTGGACTTCCACCATACCAGGAAACAAGAAAACAAGTGAAGGGGCAGTAATTAAAAGGGATTTAAGATTAGTGGCAGCATTTCACCCATGTGTGGAACACCACTAAAATAGGACACAGCACTCAGTTTGACAAGGCTGTCAATTACAAAATATTACAATTTAATAAAGTACGTAAGGGTGCAAATTGAAGCTCAGAGAAGTCATCTTTGCTGAGAGCAGCTTAAGCATTCACTTAACTTGAAATAACCACAGCTTTACATGTGCTTTGTGTCAAGCATGAATATATATCTTTGGGAAATAGACTGTATTTTCATTTCAACTTAGTATGGGAAAAAAGAAATTAAGTCATGCTAATATATAAGGCAGTACTGAATAAAAATGGGACACAAATACTGGAAATGGCAAAACATTAATCTGAAATGAATCCCTTTCCATAAACAGGGAAAAAGACAGACTAAGGTGAGTTTTTGTTTCTCTTAATCACAGGAAAGTTAGGGTTTTTTCCCTTGATCTTAAAAAAATTACCAGATGTAAGTTAGTATCTTACTCCCATTCCTCAATGCCACAAATTTAGTATAAACTAAGAAAAAAAATGTACTTAGTGCTTCAGAATGAACATTGATTCTTCCACATTTCGTATTAAGATTTAATTTACTGCTTGCTATATCATTTTTAACTTTGTAACTATTTTGTCAGGATAAGTTGTAGCTTTTACTGTACCAATGTCTGGAGAAAACGTTTCCATCTTACTTTATCAGATTATCGAAACAATGTAGCATTTAAGCCTTAGTCAAGGAAATTGTTTTTGAATTTTAGTAACTCTTTTAAAGTACATAGGCTTAAATCATTAGGAATCGGTAGGAAGATTCATTGAAGACTTTTGTGAGGTAAATAAACTGATTTAAGTGTGCTGCTCTACCACAGCTTCATCAGAACACAAACTGTAGCATTATCTTTGGCTGCATTAAATTTAGCCTCTAAAGTAAAAAAACCCCAACTGTTTGTCTAGTAAATAAAGTTAATGTTATTATGTCATATTACAATACCTCTCTTCCTATAGTTTATGGCTATTTATATGGGAAGAAGTCCAGACTGTCAGTGCTTAAAAACTGCATGTAAACCTCTTTACTTCCTTGATTTCTCCCTGCTGGGCAGAAATTTTTAATCACAAAAATACCTCCTGTAACTCCATCTCATATCCAACTTGAATATACTCAAATTCGAGCACAATCACTTTGTTGTACGAATACCTTCGGAGCAGTCACAACTGGAACCCATTAGGTTTGCATCTGAGCAGCACATTTTTGTGAAGGATACAAGAAGACAGCAGGACCTGCAGAAGCACTGAGACCCCAGTCCTGAAAACATGGGGGTGAGTGCCACCTCTGAGAACTTTCAGGTGCTCTCAGGTGCTTCCTGAACCACAGCCAGAATGCACAGGCTGCAGGAAAAAAAACCTTTCCTAAAAAAACCTGTAAATTTTAATGTTTTTAAAAATTCTTTACTCTTTTTTTTTGGTAGTTCTGAACAAGACATTTTTGTGACAAATATTCATCAAAATCTCACCTGACATTTTAGAGTTTTTAGCATGTTTCTTTAACCAGCTCAGCTCTCACACACATGCAGCAAATGCTTTGGGCATTTCTTATCTGGTCCTTTCAAAGTTTCTCTCAGATCCACAGCAGCAATCATCAAACTTTTGTTTCATTTTACTAGGATTCTGATCCCTAACATCTACAATTATAGTTATTTACTAGTGTATAAAATATCTTTAAATGTGTCAAATCTATCTGAACAAATATACTTCAATGCATAAACTATTCCTTTTTTTTTTGATGTATCACAATGAATACATTGGCTTTAACATCTATTCTCTTGATCAGTCATTTTGAGGTGGTCCACTTTTGTTTTCCTGACTTTCACAAACATGCTTGCAGCCAGTAAGAGACTCTTCACTATGATTAATGGCCTCCCATTGGGTATACAGAGAATTTCCCAGCCTGGTTCCCTTGAGAATGCTCCACTACATGGATTTCTACGCAAAGCTAGATTAAAAGAGGAGGAGCAATAGCTATAGTCCACCTACCCCACAGCCATCAATTACATACAGTTATAAATCAAAGTTTTCAGCCAGAACAAAGCCTAGTGTGGCAAACAAACAAGGGCGTTCACAGCAAATTGTTTTGAAGCAGAATAAAACTCTTGATAGAAACAATGGGGCAAGCAAAGCCACTGTCAATATCACTATAAAGTTCCGTTGATTTATTAAGAATTAGACACAGTGTATCCAATTACTGCTGAATTAACTTAAACAGAAAGCAGCAAGTGGAAAAATAAGCAAGGAGATGGATTTCTCTTTTGAAAGGAAAAAATCGCGCAATTCTATATCATAGTTAATTGAAGACAGTAAAGTGAATCATAAAGTATCTGTACTTTAACTCCCTGTATTTGTGTTTCTTGGCTTTTGGTTTTAAGCTCTCTCTTTCATGAAACACTGGTATGTCTATCTCATCCATATTTCATCTCCGGTCTGTTTGTTTTCCTGGCTATTTCTGCCTCCGTGCCATAGATGATTTTGATCAGTTTGGATATTTTTAAATACCCTTCACACACAATCTGCTTTCAAACAAGACAGTAGAAAAAAACACTAGGGGACACGGAGACAAAAGGCTGTTAGCGTCACTCCTCACATGTCTCTTCCCTTCTGGACAACGTGAATTATCTGCAGGGGGTCGGGCCCCTTTTTTGTCAGACATTTAAAATTCCATTTTTTGATACACAGCAGTTTTTGGAAAGCCAAAGAATGTAGTCAAAATCAGTCAAAATGAAAGTAAGCTCCAGCCAAAAAATTAGTTGATATTTGCTATTACACCCGGTCCTCACTGCAGAACATTTTTCACATAGACTTTGTCTCTCTCTAAAGAAACAGATGCTTGTGAAGAGTGCTCAGTAATTTTCAGCAAGTGGAAAATTAATTTTTTACAACTCTGACTAAAGCTGTGCAGCCAAAGGCAAGAGCCTTTAGGATAACTCCACATTCCTGAGAGACAAATTTTGTCTGTCCTACACCACATTTTCTCCAGTCCTTCCCAGCTCTAGAGTCTTCCAGCTTGCAGCAGGCATCAGCACCCCAAGTTTGGAGTAGGATGGAGTTTCTGCACCTCTGACTGGGTAGGGTCGCAAATGAAACACAGAATCATAGAATGGAATCATGTAGGTTGGAAAAGACCTTTAATATCATCGGGTCCATCACTGACCAGCACTGCCAAGCCCGCCACTAAATCATGTCCCCGAGTGCCACTAGTGCACAAGATGTCCACACATACATTAATGCACACACAAGCTCCTGTTTTCTCTGCAAAGCTCCCTTCAAAGAGGCCCCATGCACCCAGAATGTACGGGCACCATCCACTTCCTGCCTGAGCAAAGCTATGGTGAGAAACACCCACCATCACCTCAAGCGCTGGTGAGAAATTCACAGTAAAAATCCAGAACAGTTAGGAGTGCTTAGTGTCTTGCAGGTTTCTAACATACATACCAACAGTATTGGTTATTGACTAATTTTGTCTTCCTCTTTTTTTTTTTTTTCTTTTTCTTTATAGAGATAAATGACTGGCAAATAGAGTGCAGAACTGACATGATGTCTGGAGCTCTAACCCCAGCTCTACTGCTGGCTCTTTACCACCTAATTCCAAACACCTAATACTGAAAGTCTACATCCTTCAGCAACCAAATAAAACTGCAGAAGAGCAGTTTCTACAAAACCAGGACCAATTAGTACATACTCGAATTTTTTTTTTTTGTCACCTATGTGTGCTCCTTCTGGATATACCTTCTCAGTTTTCTTATCTGATCATAATTTTTCCATCAGATTCCCATGCTTGCAGGCATGCATTGCTTAACATTTGTGAGAATGAAAAAAAAAAAAAAAAAAATCACCTTTCATCCTTAGATTTTCTTCCAGAGTTCTGAATCTGGAGAAGAGGAAAAAGATGCTCATAAAAGAATTTTTTTAAATGTAGTCTTTTAGTGTTAACACAAATTGTCCTTCTGGAAACCTGCATTATTCTCCTGGCAAGACTATCTCCAAGTAAAAGAATAACAAAATTTGGTATCCACAGGTCATGATCCACACATCCACATTAGTGGACCTCTCTTCCTATGTATTTCCACACTAATGAAAGAGACATTTGCCAAAATACATAAAAGCACACAGGAATTCCACACAGGAATTCCACAACCAAGAGTCACAGCCACTCACAAAAGATCTCTACAATGACAATTTAAGAGGTGCACAAATACATATTCCATTTAGGTTCAAAATGTCCAGTAAGTAGATTTCAAATTTTCAAGGAATCATGAGATAGAAAGTGAAAATTGCAAACAAAAATGCTAATGTATCAACTTTTAAGATGATATACTATGCACATCCAACTCCCTTTAAATCAATTTTATGCCTAAATTACACAAAACTGTTGGTAGAGGTAAAATTATGCTGTTTTGAAGAAGACATCAGTAACAGGTATAATTTAACATACTTAAAAGTAGCTTAAGAACTACATGTACTACTGCTGAATTTCTCCCTTTCTCACAAACTTCTCCATCCCTGTATTGTCTGACACACACACACAGCTATTATATCTCGTACTTTGGAAAATACGTTCCTTAAGGGAAAGGGCAGTATAGAATTTTGCATGCAGAAAATCTAGTCCAACCCAAACGAGGTCCAAGCTGGCAG
Organism: Cnemophilus loriae; assembly: GCA_013397755.1. Classification (NCBI taxonomy): domain Eukaryota; kingdom Metazoa; phylum Chordata; class Aves; order Passeriformes; family Corvidae; genus Cnemophilus; species Cnemophilus loriae. The sequence goes on from VZTF01002191.1 coordinate 2,868,983, forward strand.
AAGCTTGTAGCTGCTTCTGATACGTGCTAAATATTAGGAATAGAAACTAACACTGCTTTCACAGCTCTGTGATGGTATTTGTGTGTCTAAAATTAAAGGCGAGGTCTATTGATCCACAGCTAGTTTTCAGTGCCGGGCAAATTCAAAGTGGAAGAAGAGAATGATGACCTTGACACAAATGTGATTGGAAAAACGGACTGGGTGGGAGGAAAATTTGTGTTTTTCCAAAAAGCTGAACGTGTAATCCTCTGAATAGACTTGTGGTTAGGTGCATGAACATCAACTGAAGTGTGACATCCGCCAATTACTTTGTTTCTTTAAGACTCATCCTGCAGCCCCTCCAACAGGAGGGAAAACCCTTCATCATCCTGGTTAGATGCTTAGTGCAGGGGCTCCAGGAAGAAGCCTGACACAGCAGATATAGGAAGTTTAAGTTTACTCCTTTCATTGAGTAGACACAACATAAGGATTTGACTTATAAGGACAGAAAGTGGACAGGCACATTTAATTTGTCATTGAAAATCACAGTCATATTTTGATTATTTTTATTTGCAAATTATTCTGGAAAAGAAACCGAAGTACATACCTAATTCTAGTAACAACAGGCTCAAGGTCATGCAGAAGAATATAATTATCTTCATAAAAAATGGAGGCAATATTAAAGATACAGTTTTCTGTATGAACTTTGTGAATGGATGAGTACATCTTAAAAGAGCAGATGGAGAGAAACCTTCCTTTCACTCACTATATGAAGTTATGCCTGAACCATATAATATTAAGGTAAGCACTATTTGTAGATGGAAAAATTACCTTTTGAAGGGGTCACAAATTCAAATGCAGCACCTCAGCCTAGCCCGAAAGTGTTCCTTTTTTTATTACTCCTTTTTAAATGTTTATTTCATACACATTTACCACAGCTCATTTCAGCTGAACAGAACCCCCATGTTTGCGATTTTTGCCTACAAGAATATTAAATTTCTGCACATCTGTCTTCTCTCTAGGAGTTTCTCTAGGGAATATAATAGTCTATTTGTTTTTCTATTGATCTTGTATCTAAATACTGTTTTCTCCTTTCAGAAAAAAAGAGAGCTGCCAAAGAATCAGTACTGTCACTATGAAAATGTTTTTCTTAGCTGGATGAAATGATGGCAGAGCAAGATTGGGAAAAAATATTTTTCAAATCTGTTTTAATAAGCGTACTTCCAGATAGGGATATGCTAGATATTGGTCTAGGCATGCCCCAGGCCTATGATCCATCTTTCATCCTTTTTACCAATTTCAGACTGACAGCTAAATTAGCTCATGGAAAAGGCTCCCGTAGGCAGTAACCAATTACCTGCCATCCAAGGTAAGTTGCAACAGTGAGAGGCATAGGAAAAAAAATGGAGATAGAAAGCTGAATTTACATCAGTCGATAAGAAAAAAAAAAATGAGGATATAAAAAAGGATCAAATTCTAAAAAAAAAAAAAAAATTTAATAAGTCATGCTGGAAAGAGAAATAGAAATTGTGATTTAACAGTATGTTAAGCAATAGGCATAGACTGACCTCTTAAGACATTACTAGCCAGTCTTTGAGTTTCTGTACTTAGTAAAACCAGTAAGTTTACAAATACACAACTGCAAATGGAAGAGCTTTCTCTTCCTTACTACCTAGTTACTGAGATGTGTTCATTGGGAGACAATAGCTGGTCATAAAAGGCAAGATATCAACAACCTTTTGAAAGACAAAGCTCATTTTCTTCTCAGGCAAAATAAAATCCTCAGCATGGGACTGTTCACATTACAGTGCTAATAGTGCACATGTGCTGAATTATTTAAAAAATAATAAAGATAGGAGGAATGACACATCCGCTGGTTCACTGACAAAGCAGGCAGTTTAATATTTGCACAATATCTATCTGACCAAGTAACTTAAGCTTATTGAAGCTGATGCTTAACATAGATTTCTGCATGAAAAATAACTGCTGCAAACACTTAGAATAAACTCTTTCTGAAACAGGCTTAGTTATATCTGAACTTGTATTTTATACTTGCATTTTTGTCTCTTTTTTTTTCCATCAGGCTCTATGATAGGCAAATTGCAGTTTAAAACAAATGACTTCAGTACAGTTAGTGATTTTTTTCATGTTAGCAATTTCCGCTAATGTTATTTATGGTACAATCTAACATTAGAAATTATAACTAAAAGTATGGTTTCAAAATAAGGTGCAGTACTCTGTTAAGCACTGTTAACAAAGTTTCTTCTGTTTCATTCATATAGATAGATAGATAATAGATTAGAATTTCAACAGACAATCCCAAAATGTTAACACAGATACTTGCAAAAAATCCCTTTTTGTTTAGTGGGATGCCACAAAACATGACAAACCCATTTTGTTGCTCACTGCAGCTGTGTGTCTGCGTTTGAAAAGCATGCTTAAATTAAAGATACAAAGAAATGCCTGGGGTTTCATTGCATTGCAAATGTAAAGAAAGACTGATTTTCTTCAAAGGAGGTTGATAATAACCTACAAACAGCAGGTATTTTCTGCTACCAGCATGTAGCTGGCATGTCATGGCTAGTACATCTTTAATCATAATAATGAGTTCTGTGGTAATCATGATAAAATATGTTTCAACTGACAATGTTTTTACCTGCCATTGCTACCCTCTACTGAGAATTAGCCAACTTCTTTTCTTTTTGAGCTTCTCTAGCTTTAGCAGCACATCTCATTGAGGCAGCTGTACCATTCGCTGGGTTACTACTTTAAAAGGTTTGCTAGTTGTCAACATTTAACTCTTAAATATCAGTTTAAGTACTGTGAAATTCAGCTGACTGTTCAGAACAAGGAACACATATAAAAATAATGGAATGGTCTGGAAAAATAAGGGGAATTGCCATTTCTTTTGCTGCAACAAGCAAGCAGTTTTCTAACTTCTTTCTCTAAGCAAATTTTTTTTTTTCTGCCACAGTTAATTCATAGAATCATAGAATGGTTTGGACTGGAAGGGACCATAAGGATCATCTAGCTCCAACAGCCCTGCCATGGGCAGGGACAGCTTTACTAGACCAGGTTGCTCAAAGCCCCATCCAACCTGGCCTTGAACACTTCCAGGCAACCACAACTTTTCTGGGCAACCTGTTCCAGAGCCTCACCACCCTCACAGTAAATAATTTCTTCCTAATATCTAATTTAAACTTAACCTCTTACAGTTTAAAGTCACCACCCCTTGCCCTGTCATCACATGTCCTTGTAAAAAATCCCTCTCCAGTTCTCTTGTAGCTCCCTTTAAGTACTGAAAGGTCATAACAAGGTTACCCCAGAAATTCTCCTGTAAGTTCCCATTTATCTTATCTGCATTTTCTCGAAGATGTTTCCCATGCAAAACTAGCATATTTCTCTTGTCTGTTGGAAAAAAAAAAATCAGACCCATAGCAAGACTCTCTCTTGTCCTAGACCATCAACATCAAAAAAGGGCCAGTTACCCTCCCCTCCAGCAAGCATCCCATCCCTCTCCACCCAGCTATTGAGAGCACTCAACTTTTGCAACTCCTGACTGCAAGTAGGAACACAGTAGTTTACTATGAGGGGACACCAGCTTCCAGCCTACTCCAGAAAACCTGATTCTCTTTGAAATTTACTGAATGCCCTATCCCTGGAAGCATTCAAGGCCAGGTTGGATAAGGCCCTGAGCAACCTGATCTAGTGAGTGAAATCCCTACCCATAGTGGAGGGGTTGGGACTAGATCATCTTTAAGGTTCCTTCCAACCCAAACCATTCTATGAAATGTCATTTTCTTCTTTTAAGACAAAAACGAATGCATTAGAGAAACCTTCTGCCTTCTTTAATTAAAGAAAAGTTAATAGCATAACTAGACAAACATCACTGAAATTCCACCAAAAAAAAAAAAAAGGAAGGGAAGCTAGAGAGAAGTAATAACAGCTTTTTTTAAACCACAACAAAAGCTGCCCAGTGAAACATCCTGAACTGCAGAACATCCAGCATTAAAAGCTAAAATCAAAAATAAACTTAATGTCTAATAAGTCTGATAAACTTTCCCCACATCCACGATAAACAAGCAAACGTGGCTATGAATAAATGCAACCTCTTCCACCAGGCTTGTAGAGGATTACTTGGAAGGGAAATCAGTAGAACTCTTCTGTGCAAACCTAAAAAGGCTTTGAGTGCTGGGGATGAACTCAGCATGGGCAGTGAGCCTCATGCAGCACAAATACCTGCTCCACAGCCTTTTTCAAAAGCCTGTGCCAGACCTCAGGTATTGGGTTTGGCTGGGACAGAGTAAATTTTCTGGGACAGAGTTAATTTTTTAAACCACAACAGATCATCACAGAAGAGCTCCTGATGTGTGGTTTCATTTTTTCTTCTGCATTGTCCTCAGAGTGGTGCCAGCAAGACTGTTCCTACCACTACCCCAAAAAAATTTATTTCACAGTTGCACGTTGGCCACAGCACTTCCAGGGACCCGGGCCTCCATCCCAAACCCTTTTGTAGATGTGAACCAACGTGAGCAGTAATGGTGAAAGATGAGGTGGTAGCAGATTATCAGAGGTTATGGCATGGGCTGTCTCCTACTCTATCGTCGGTCCGCCTTTTACCTGAGCTTTTACAAGCCTCAGTGTGCTGCACAACATTAATAAAACATTCCACTGCACAGTGGCCATACGACCAGGGCTAGAGACAACACTGTTGAGTTATTCAGATTTGGTGGCAGCACAGCTTTATTCAATACCTCATGTACTTTATACAATGTGAGCAATATAAATGCACCCCAGCAGATAAAGACTTCTGCAGGAAAAAAGTACTTTAAGACTAAACTATGGAGAAATAAGCATTCTAAATGAGTGCCCATTTCAAAAGCATTTTTCTTTTGCCACTTATTAAGGTTTGCAGAAACCTGCTGAAAGGATGTTTCTCTGTTACAACCTTTAACTCCGAGTTCTTAACCATACCATAGATCATAATATTGTCATTCTTCACTGTCGCCACTGCGTCAGCAGCTGTTTTTGGTCTCACAAAAAAAGGATTTGACCTTTGGGATGGACAGGAAGCTGAAGGAGCAACTTTCTGAAAAAATAGCCTCCTGTTTACATTTGCCTTGTTTAGTGAACAATTATCTTGGGAGACATAAGTAATAAGCATGTAAGTTTACATAAGCAGAAGTGTCATTTTGATAGCACTAAATGTGAGTGCATGTCAAGCTGTTGGTAATGGTTCTAACTATACAATGCTGATCTGTATTTTACCAATAAAACCCACAAAAATGCAAATGACCAACAGCAGTCTGTCAGAATCTAAGCCCTATCTGTCACAACCACAGAGAAAACAGCAGCTGCCATTATTTTATGGCACAATTTTTAGTGGTATTTGTTTACAATTGTATCTTTAATGCTGATAAATCCAGATCACCTATTCTATGATCTACATCGAGAGCACCAGCAAGCCTCAAACTATTCCTTATATATGTCCTAAATATTCTCAAGTACTTTAATTCTACTATAGTCAGCATTCTCTATATATTTCTGTGCTGAAAATAAATGTTTCATATAAATCTGAGAAGCAGTAGGGTGAATTATATGCAGTATAACGTCTTATGACTATTAAACGTTATGTTACAGGTAACTCATAATGGCAGAGACAAAGCAACTCAGTTCTTCTTTAAAATCTTGTATTCTGCTAAAGTTATAATGCTATTTAAACATATTGCACGTATTTACACTCATTGTCTAGATAGTCTTAGTTTTAATGAAACATCACTTCATTTTCTGAGGTTTGAAAATACATAAAAATCAAACATGAAGTATAATAGTTTTTTCCAACTTTGGATTTTACACTGTCTTCACAGTGATATTTACTTTAAATATTTTAAAGGGTTGTAAAGGTGGAATGTACAGTATCCAATCAAGAAACCAACCTCAAGAGCACCCCTGAGAGTGTTCTTTAATAGTACAACAGAATATCATTTTATCTGCTTGGAAGAAAACACTACTGTTTAGAGTCCTTATATTCACAGTTTTATATGAGACCTAGAGAAAAACCACATACATTATGGAACAGATTTACTGCTATATACATGCATACCTCTTACATTTGCATGTATTTAATATTCAGCAGGTTCTGTAGAGCACCTCTACGCTGCTACTCAGTTCACTACAGGATAGTAATGACACTGACAACAAACACACCCCCTGAGAGTACTCGGGCAACTTCTCTTAGTTACAGCAAGTGTCTCTTGAAATACCATCCTGGGTCAAGGGAAAACTTAGCTCTTTATTTACTTAAATTTTAACAAACAGCTGGAACAAAGAGCACAATGCCAAATAACCACAACTGTCACCACACCTCCTGTGACAGCGTGTTTTCCTCTATTTCATCTCTAACATTACCAAATGTAAATGCAAGAAAACACCCAAATCCTCCCTGGACTATTTCACGATCCTGAAATGCAGGAAAAATAATTTTTGGCTTGCCATTTAAGGGGAAGAGAATACCTCATACCTCATCAACCAACACACTCAGGGTTCTATGGAGCAACATCATACGCAGTGTTCAGAAGTACCACAATGAGAAAAGAACACACACACCTACCTGCTTTTAAACAGCTACTAATGACTCAAATTACAGAAAGCTCTGTCAGAAGACAGACATGCAAGTCATCTGCCACAGCTCAGCAGAATCCTGTGTGCAGGCTCTGTGGTCAGCATTTTTTAATTTTTTTTTTTATCCATTTCCAGCAAAAGATGGATTATGAAACATAACCCCTACATTTAAAAGTCCAGTGGGATGGCTGTGATAACACTACCTGTCTTACTGCTTAACACAGACCTTTGTGTTTTGGTTTCCTCCTCCTCGGCTTCTTTTTGCAGCACAGATGTCAGGAATATTTCTATTTAACATTTGGCATGTTTTTTTCACTGAGGAAAACTAAAGACCTCCACAGAGCTAACCAATATATGCTTTTTTACTTATAGAACTTGACTTCAACTTTCCATCTGTCTCAAGTTCATCCCCAATCAGTGTGCTGAGACAGCAAAAGACTATGGATTAACCATCTGTCTGAAGAAAGCTGAGATAATGTGCCATCCTACACCTGGGAGAGGATAAAGATCCAGCATGGCAATCAATGCACATGTACTCTCATAATGGATTTCACTTACTGGGATGAGTTTTGTTTAAGCACTAGCCTCAGTGATCACTTAATCATTATTTAAAAGTAAAAAGTTGTACCTCGCCTTCAGCAAAGTACCCCACTGAACCTGACACCAGCGCAGCGAGAGATCAAACAGTCCATCTCCACTCCACTTCTACTCAAGACTCAAGCCAATCCTCTTTCTCTCTTCCTTCTGCTCCTCAGTGGCCCTCAAGACCATCTCAGGGCATCCAGCTCACCCTGAACACAGGTCTCCTTCCCGCTCTTCACCACAGCACGGCCACCATTGTCATTTCAGCCACATCCACTGCCTTCCTCAGCACCCTCCTCTCCCTCTGCTCCTCTGCTCCTGCCCTTTGTTCTCCCCAAACTTCTCAGCATGTCACGCTGGGCTTTCCCCTTCTGCCTTTTCATGTCCTTGCATCTGCTTCTCCAAGTTTCACTTACTCTTTTTTCTCTCCCCTAAGCTCAATTCTGTCCTCTTGTCACGTAACTGACTCCCTTTCATCACAAAACAGACAAAAACCCCAAAAAAACAAACAAAGCAATAAATAACCCTGTTCCTGGCAAGGTACTTGCTGCCATCCCATGTTTATTTGGTCTGAGCTCCTTCTCCCAATGCATGCCTTGTCTACTGACACCACAATCCCTTTGAGCACAAGGACTATTTGCTGTGGGGTATTTGCACACCGCCTAGCACAGAAAGGTCCTCCAGTAACAGCATAATTTCCTTACTCTAAAGAGCCAGTGTTAGGACACTACTATTTTTAATGCAACTCATCCAAGGGAAACCTACATGCTCTTTTTTTTTTTTTTT